>JAHDVF020000495.1:0-600000 GCA_022606425.2 Lepidostoma basale | reverse complement strand
TCGTTTACAAAAGAGGTCGTTTAATATTTATAATTTAATTGTACAATTTTAGTATTGTGATGTGTTTAAAGTATGAATTACTGAAATTTAATAATTTTTAATCTTTTCAAATAGATGATTTATTTTATATAAGTTTGCAGTTCGCTCTCAATTATTTGTATTCATGAATCATTCATTCTGGTAAGACATAATATGTGTAAAAGAAAAAAATAATAATACAATGAAATTATTTATATCAGAGTAAAACTTTTTCGTATCTTCTTCTACTTCTTCTTCTGATTGTAGATCTCGCGATCTGTTTTTGCAGGATATCAACTTTCTTCTTGTGATGAAGACGACCAGCCTTCTCTCCATCTCTTTGGTGGTCGATGGTGGTCGACGGCCCTCTGGAGTCTCATGCATCACAATTTTATAATTCTTGCTGGATCCATTAAATCGAAGTGGTCCCTCCAGAATCGTCTTCTCTGCCTGCTCCATCTCACAATGCCTTCAATTTTGCAGGATTTGCAAATTTCTTCATGGGCTATCTCTAAGGGGTCTCCCCACAATAGGTTGCAATGTTCTCATTTCTGGTACTCTTAAGAGATGTTTAGTTCTGACAGTGTCTGCTCTTGCTTCGATTCCATAGGTCATTATTTTTCGTATCATGGTAATAAAACCATTTTTAAATGAATTATTGCATTGCACAAGTTTTCAACTATTATATTTGAAACTATCATTGCAATGCGAAACATGTCACTCCCGTTAAACACAATATATGAGGAAATATACGATTTCATCATTGTAAACAATTGTTTTCGTGAGCAACAATTAATCAAAGGTTTTTTTTTTCATTTCAAATAATATTTGAAAATTAATATTAATACCAAGACCCCAATAAGAACTTTTAAATATTGTTTTAGATGTATTCAAAATATTTGTTATGAAAAATGCATAAAAACTTGTTTTAATATCTGTCAAAACTGACCACATTCATGAAAAAAAATTATGTATTTATAACACAGATGAAGGGCTTCTGTGTCAGAAATATGTTTGTTTTAAAAAAAATTAATAAGGTTGGTGTTGTGTTCAAAGTTAAAACAAAACAAAAACATTGTTATTTGATAATCTTCCTCAGCCTATTCCCATTCACTCCTAGACAAAGGCCTCCTCCATTCGCTTCCATGTCCCTCTGTCCTGAGCAGATTGCATCCAGGTTATTCCGACGTGTCTGGTCAGATCATCCTTCCACCGTAGTTGAGGTCGCCCTGCACTTCTCTTTGCTGTCCACGGTCTCCAAGTCAGCAGTCTTCTTGTCCACTTTTAATCTGAGCTTCTGGCTACGTGACGTGCCCATTGCCATTTTAGAGTCGACGCCCGGTGGATGATGTCAGTGACCTTTGTTTTTTCTCTCACCGTATCATTTCTGACTCTGTCTCTTAGGCTGATTCCTAACACGGCTCTTTCCATGGCTCTTTGGGTCACTCGTAGTTTCTCAGCACTTTGTTCGGACAATGTAACAGTTTCAAGACCATAAGTACCGACTGCCAGAACGCAGGCTTCATAGACTTTTCGCTTCAGGTTGATCGGATAATAGTTTACATTCATGATTAATCTAATTATTTATAGCCAAAGAATAAAAGTAAGCAATTAAAAACATTTAGCTAGATACTTTCTGCGGTTAGCCTAGTGCAAAATGTCAACATTCAACGCAACGTGGTTTAGATGTATGTTATTATTGCCCTTCGCACGGGCATTGCCTTAAATAGATTGATTCTACATAGCGACAAGTGAAATAATCTGTATTGAGAACCCTCGGCTCATCAAAGTTGCAACTTACTATCGTTAACCGTTTGTTAATATTACCTGAAAGCGTAGATTTCCAATTGGGGGCTCAGCGTAGGGAATCCCTTGGAAGCTGTAATAAGCGAAGGCAGATACAGTGAGCGCGCTTCGCCCTCGCAGAGTTCCCTGCGGGATGGTCACGTGGGGCCCGGTCAATTTTAAGGTGATTGTAGCATCGCATCTGAAAAATCAAAACACATTTAAAAACATGACCAATGTTTCGACTTCACAAGAACAACATAGGCTACATTTGGCAGAAATGAAAATGCTGAGATGGGCCGCCGACGTAACAATGCTGGATACAGCTAAAAACGAGCACATCAGAAGTAGCCTAAAAGTCACTCCCATACCAAAAAAGGTAAAGGAACGTCGTCTGCGGTGGTACGGCCATGTGAACATGAGGGACGATGAGTGCATCGTCCACGAGGATGGTAGGAACCGTGAGAATTAGCTGAGCTGTATTAAGAGAGCCGACCCAAAATAACGGGAAATGGCCAGGCGAAAGAAGAAGAAGAATGCTTCGACGTTATGAAGTCAGAATATTTCATTCAATCAAGAGGGTTTGGCTCGTGTACATCATCATCAGCCTTCTCTCATCCACTGCTGAATCTCTCCCAAAGCACGCCACCACTCCCTATCCATTGCGGCTCCCATCCATCCATGTCCAGCAATCCTCTTCAGATCGTCGGTCCAGCGGGCAAGGGGACGTCCAACTCTACGGTATCCTGTACGCGGTCTCCACTCCAAAACCCGTCTTCCCCATCGGCTGTCGGTTCTACGCCAGATATCGCCAGCCCACGGCCTATCCGTAGAGCCACCTCAGTCACCTTCGTGTACATGGCTTCATTAAAATAATGAAAATGGATCGTGTACATCATTTTGATTGTCCAACCCACTAGCTTAACCAGAGACTGGTAGGCCCCTTTACTCAAGTAAGGGATAGCTATTTAACATATTTCATAGTGCACTATTTAGCACTACATAAATTTCGTTTTTTCTTCTTCAATCCTAGCTCAGTCTTACGCCATTCTGCCGTCAATTTAGGAAAAATCTATATCATTTTTTACAGTTCATAGAGGAAGTCGTCAGAGGCCGACGCGGTCCTCTCGAAATCACTGTTTACCAGGCCGTAATGTTGAATTAAATGAATATGGGGCCGAACTGATCAATGAACAATATAATACATATTGTAATTAATTTTTACCTGTCTTCAAATATGATTAAAAGCAGAAAACAAAATAATTTTGAAAACGACAAACTGTCGCCTGACATGTTGGAAACCTTTCCCGCACGACTAAGCACTCTCCTCAGACGTCGTTTAATACGAACATAACTATAAATGAAAGAGTTTTTATAGAAATTTCGAATGTACTACGCTTGACTCTAAACCAAATTGGATTGAAAAAAACACCGAATTATAAATATGACATAATGTTTTCTAACAAATATGTATTTTTATTTTCGACCGTTCCAACATTAAGAATATTCTACAAAGAAATTACAATAAAATGATAACAAAACAAAACAAGCCATCACGCCGTTTCCCCGCAGGGGTAGGCAGAGAGAATGGACCGCCACACTACTGTATCCTGGCACACCTCTCTAGCTTCCTCCACATTCATACATCGAGTCATACACGTACGTCGATTCTGCCGGCTTCTGACATGACCAACCTTTAATATTGGATTGATCTGGTCATGCCACGTTTTCCTCGGTCTACCTCGACTGCTTACTCCATTTACATCTTTAACGTATTCTTTCTTCACCCATGCGCTCCATATGTCCGAACCATCGCAGCGATCCTTTCATAAATTTGTTCATAATACCTTCTTTCGCTCTACATTCCTTCCTAATATCAGCATTTGAGATTCTGTCGTATATCGTTCTACCACACATACGTCTTAGGGACCTCATCTCTACCGCATTAATCCTGCTCTCATCTTTCTTGATAACCTCTTTACGGTTTTACAATTAATATGTTAGACATCGAAAGAATTGACGTGCGTGTATGACTCGCTGTATGAATGTGGAGGAATCTAGAGAGGTGTGTCAGGATAGAGTAGTGTGGCAGTCCATTCTATCTGCCTAGCCTTTCGGAGAAACGGTATAATGGTTTGTTGTTGTACCTTTTTTAAGATTTTTTATTTTTATGATATTTTTATGACATATACTCGTATCTTCTTCTAGATGCTTAGAAAAAATTTTCTCCATAGATAAATATGTGAAAGAGATTTATATTTATATGAATCTTATATTCGTTTTAATATAACTTAAAGAGAAAGAATCCAGTTGGGTTGAGCGGCCTTTGGGAAACTACGTCATTTCTTTATCTCACAAATACTCCAATGACTCAAGACCAAAGTCTTCGACCAGTTCAACGTGCTTCAACCTACGGAGCCGAGACGTGGACGCTTACAATGGGTCTGGTATACTCGTATAAGTTCCAGGTCACTCAGCGCGCCATGGAAGGAGCCATGCTTTAAATAACCCCAATGGACAGAATTCAAAACGAATTTATTCAACAACAAATCAAGGTGGCTCTGATGATGGGCGGGCTGAAGTGGCGGTGGGCTGACTGGTATTTGTCGGAGGACCGTCGGTCGATGACGGAGACGTTTTCGGGAGTGGAGACCGCAAACAGGATTCCGTAGAGTTGGACGTCCCTCTGCTCGCAGGACCGACGTTGTTATAAGGATTGCTGGAGCTGGATGGATGAGAGTGACGATGGATAAGGGGCATTGGCGTGCTTTAGTAGAGGCCTACGTTCAGCAGTGGACGACAGACGGCTGATAAGTAAGTAAATTAGTACACATTTAAAGATCTTCTAGGTACTTCATATTGAAAGGCTTAAATCTGGAGAAGAGTTGGACTGGGTTGGGCTGCCTTTGGTAAACTGAGACATGTCTTTGAAATTTTGAAATACCGGTTTGTCTCAAAAGAAAGGTCTACGATATGTGTATACTGCCCATGATGACATACGGACTAGAGACGACAACTCTTACAGCAAAATGTGTCCACAGGCTCAAGTGTACACAGAGGTCCATGGAAAGACAGATACTTGGTGTGAGCTTGCGTGACCGCATAAGAAATGAAGAAATCAGATGCCGCACCAGGGTTGCTGACGTCATGGACCGAGTGGCAAAATTGAAATGGCAATGGGCTGGACACTTGGCTAGACAGGGTGGCAACAGATGGACACCCAGGATACTCAGTTGGAGACCATGGGAAAATAAGCGAAGTGTCGGAAGGCCACCGATGAGATGGACCGATGATATTATCAAAAGGGTTGGAAAATCTTGGATACAAAGGGGGCAGGATAGAGACGAGTGGAAGAAATTGGAAGAGGCCTATATCCAGCAGTGGAGGGAAGAAGGCTAGCAAAGAAGAAGAAGAAGAAGAAATCTTGGAAAAATGAGGGGACATACCCTCTTACAATTAGACAAACAATCCTTAGAAGGGAGATCAGGGAGACATTGTGACATATATCACTTTCCTCTCAAACGTGGTAGGGTTTACAATAGTTCGCATATAGATTTCTCCAACAGCAACAGCACATATTGTTTTACCTACCGGCCACCAGAACCAATCTGCCTCTGGTGACACCGGTGGAAAGAGCAATTTGTCTGCTGAACGCGGTCTCCTCGGAGATTGACGTATTTCATATTAGTGAAGATACGTTCAGGGGACAAATACTCTTGACTTTAAAAAATATCTTGTCTTCCTAATGTCGAACCATCTCTACTGCATTCCTGGTATTATGCTGTATTTTTATAATATTTTACCTGTACTTAATAGATGCCTTAAACATTTTGCTGTTTGTAATGTCTTTTGAGTTAATAAACTGATTTGATTTGATATAAAAAGGGATGGGTTCCCACTTACAAGGGGAGGGCACGACATAGGA
The DNA here is from genome assembly GCA_022606425.2 of Lepidostoma basale. Taxonomy (NCBI): domain Eukaryota; kingdom Metazoa; phylum Arthropoda; class Insecta; order Trichoptera; family Lepidostomatidae; genus Lepidostoma; species Lepidostoma basale. The sequence goes on along the minus strand of JAHDVF020000495.1, from coordinate 594,272 downwards.
AATCGACTTCGGGATGGGATTTATCAGGATTGTAGGGCCCTCTAAGAGTCGCCCATAGTCAACGTAAGAAAGCGCAATAGCTAGCCAAAATCTAGAAGAAAAAACTTTAAATTTTTCCGCGTTACTTATAGAGTATAATAGAAATTTCCCCACAAATATCAATTGCTAGGTGGATGATGAGATAGCTTGCTCTCTTTTGTCCACCGGTCGACCAATCTCCGTTTCAAATCCCACGTCATCCGTTATTTTTTCTTCTAGAAATTATAGGCTATTGCGCTTTCTTACTTTGACTATGGAAGACTATTAGAGAGTACTAAAATTTGTCGTGCCCCCCCCTTATTAACCATATCTTCAGATTTATTCAGGGACTCTTCTCAAACTCCTAAATTAAAGAAAATCCATCTTTATGTCCAGGATGGGTATCTTCGATAGGGTTACCATAGATTGTTTTACCTCTCAATTTTCAGAACCGAGCTGTCTCTGGCGATGCCAGTGGGGAGAGAAATCAAACTGCTGAACATAATTTGCTTGAAAGTCTAACTAACTAACCATCACGCCGTCTCCCCGAAAGGGTGGGCAGAAAGAGTGGACTGTCACACTTTTACTGATGCGGCACTCCATCCTTCTCTTTTCGCCCCGCGGGAGACGCGGTGTGATGGGTTGCGAACCTCATCGCCATCAATAGGCATCTCCCGCGCACACTTCGATCGTCCAACATCCACAAAATAAATCTTAAACAAATAATATAAAATAAAATAACAAAATAAAAATAAATAATGAACTGGCAAAGGAAGGATGAAAGTAGAATAAATGCAGTAGAAATGAGATCTCTTAGACGAATGTGTGGATATTCTGTGTATGATAGAGTGTCGAATGAAAATATAAGAAGTGAATGCGGTGCGAATGATGGTGTCATGAACAAAATAATGAAAGGATCATTAAGATGGTTTGGACATATGGAAAGAATGAATGAAGAAAGAATGGCAAAAAAATTATATGTTAATGATGTAAATGGAACCAGAAATAGAGGAAGACCGAGGAAAACGTGCACGATCAAATAAATCAAATATTGAATGTCGGCCATGTGAGGAGTCAGAGAAATCGACGCGCGTGCATGACACGATGTATGAATGTTGAGGAAGCGAGAGAAATATGTCAGGAAAGAAAGGTGTGGCAGTCCATTCTTTCTGCCTACCCCTTCGGGGAGACGGCGTGATGGTTAGTTAGTTAGTTTTTAAAATAATTTAACCCAAAATGTTCTTTTTAGATACCTAGTGCACATATTGTCTATTTAATTAATGTTCCACGTATCCACCGTTTTTTAATTCTTTGAAAGTCGATATTTTTATATTGTTGAAACAATGTTCGTGAAACAGAATCTCTACATATTGTAGATTTTCTGGTACTTTGATTTGATCTTCCAAATTGACCCCATTAATGTATAGTATTTGTAATGTAAATTATAAAGGATTATGTTTTTATTAACGCTTGCCAATGGGTAAAATATAAAATCTTATCAACAGTTAAAATCGGCTGATGTTTCATTTATACATTTTAATTAATCTTTAATCCACGTCAAGTGCACTGTGTAATCTGTTGTAAATATCCAAATATACCTACCATACATCTGGTGGGAATTATTTGCTAATTTATCAGCAAACCTAAACATGTGCAAAATTTTAGCTATATTTGAATTGAACATATTTTAAAAGTTTCGTAACTTTCATGTGGTGAAAGTTCAAAATAAAATTTGAGGAATTATCGAGAGACGCGGTAGAAGCATTCCCGACTTGGGTCTTCAACATTAGGGGAAAATTTATCTTCTCTTTCTTTTAATAGATCTGACAATCTATGGCACGGAAATCATGTCTACTGGGATGATGAGGTCCAGCTGTCCCTCCATCTCTTAGGCAGTTTTCCAGGTGGGCGGCGTCCGGAGAGGATTTCGTAAGCGGCTGTATATGGGTGGTTCAGAATATTAATGGATCCTGATTCTGAAATAATAAGTTTCATTCACTGCAAACACTTCATTTATTTTGATAGTACATGAATGACACATTATAAACAGAAAAGTAGATCAGAACACACCCACCAAGGGGCAGTGTAGACTTCCGGTCAAAACAAAACCAATGAACAGGAGCCAGTGGCAACATCCATGAGCAGCAATAAATACTGTTTTTTTTTTATTCATTTCTGCTCTTTCTAAAACCTGTCCTCCATCCATCCCATCCCAATTTATTCATTCTTACTTAACATCTTCCCGCCTCCCTCATACACCATCTTCTTCCTGTTTTAAAATTTAGTTTGTTATATATTTGTCCTATTGTGTATTGTGAATTAATGTGTTTTATATAATTTTAATGTGTTTTTTTTTTTTTTTTTACTAATTTAAGGTGTGCTTTATATAATATTTACTTCTGATTTTATTTCATAATAAAGAGATGTGAGGCCGCGCGGGAGATATATAAGGTTAAAAGAATAGATTAAATGTGGTCTGGCACCCTTTTGATTGATGACAAGAAAAGGCTAAATTGAATTAACGTAAGTCCCAGATGGACAAGGAACAGGCCTAGATAGTGCAGCGAGACTGACGAAAGGGCGTCGCTGCGTCCTATAATAGTCTCGGGTGGTGGTGGGAACCTTATAAATTTATTTAGTACATGAATCAACCCGGAGTGTACGTGCGGCGGGGGGCCCCAGACGGCTTTCCACATCCTCTGGGAGTGTAGTTCCCTGGTGAGCGCGCGGAATCGGATGATAGATGATGTAAAAGTGGCTGTCCGCCCGGTCTGGAACTCAGATCTGACGGAGAGTCAACATAACTTTGGGTGTTTGAAAGTATTCGTGAGAGCGTGGATTAATGCATTTGCCGAGGCCGACACTTAGCCGGCCTCCAAGTATATAAGGATGCTGGGGCTACTGCTCCTGGATGGAGGGGTTTTTACGGTTGTCTACCCCAGCGGAATTCACCGGAATTTCTGCTGTTTCTTGCCCTCTGAGGGTGTTTTCCAGCTGGGAGAGGGAGGTTGCCCCTCTGTAACGGGTCTTGTTCCTCTCCCTGTTGGCCATAATAATAATTTGTGCAGTGGTTTTATTTATTTATTTAATATTATGAAATGCTTCCTAAACATCGTCCTTTGTCCTACATGCCAAAAACTGTACTCTACGTTAATATTTTTTTTTTTCCCATCCCGCATTTGTCTCCTCTGCCTCTCCTGTTCTTCCCGCTGTATATTCCTGTAGTGTATATTTTATCTTTTATAAAATGTTCCTCAAATGTTCATGTATTATATATTATGATTATTTATTTATTCAATAAAGTACAGCGGAGCATAGAAGTGAGATTGAGTAGATTAAATGTGGTCTGGCACCCCCTTGTCGTTGCCGTATTTAAATGTAAGTCCCGGATGGACCGGGGACAGGCCCAGGGAGTGTACGAACGAGGCTGATAAAAGGGCGCCGCTACGCCCAATAACAGCCTCGGGTATGTGGCGGGAACTTCTATGTTCCTTTAAAAAAAAAAAAAAAAAGTACATGAATCAATTTAAATAAATAGACAAAAAATAAGATACAGAAAGGCTTTATTCATATTAAAAGTACAAATAAAAGAAAATAAAATGGGCACGCAAATGAAACACATTTAAAAAAAAATCAAAATAGAGCAACATTAAAATACAACATTAATCGTAAATAACTTCATCGTATTCAAAACCTTCCTCACTTTGGTCATGGTCACTTGGTTCAGACTTCCCGGGTTTCATTTGTCACTGAATTAAGACTTGTTTTCTTCAAACACCTGTATAAACGCCCAACACTAATTTGTAAAGTCTCATGCACTGGACGAACTAAAGTCTTCACCTGAACTCATTGTTAGCAATCAATAGTCAACATAATATACCTCTGATGGTGAAGGAGCTGTTAAATTGGCCATGATTCACTAATATTCTGAAAGGTTTCAAATTTTGATCTGTAATCAATAGTAGTATTGTCATTTTCGGAGAAAATTGAAAAGCTACTATTCTGTTATTAACACACAACTATAGAAATCCGTTTTATCTACCTGTAGAAACATTAAACTCCAAATTTATAAAATTTGGACTTGATCCATTAATATTCTAACCCACCCATATGCGAGTCTGTCGCAATGAAAATTGAATCGTTTATTTTAATTATTTCTTAAAACGAAATAATTATTATATTTCATGTGGGCAGAAATATAGTGCATGATTGTAAGATTATAAGTATTCAAAGCGAGACTATCCCGAGTTCATCTCAAATCCAGAGTCCCGCATTGCCACTGAAAATACAGACTTAACAAAGACCATTTTCGTAGGTTTCTTCTGTGTACATATGTATTTATTATACTTACACATAAGTAGTTATTTAAAATGGTAAATTAACTCTTTAATTTTGGAAATCTGGCAAACCTAATTTATAAAATGGTACCAAGAACGAAACATGGTATTATTATAATCATAAATAATGAAAACCTTCATGCTTTAAAAAACATCTGAATCAATGTGGACAAAATAAAATAAAATTAAACAAGAATACATTTCCGTCACCCTTCAATACATTAATCGTGAAATATTCATTACTGTCATCGTATACACAAACAAAATATCTCCGTGATGCATGTTTTAAACTCAAAGACGAAGAGTTTATTTAGTAGAGTCAATACGGGTTGTTACATTAAATCTGATTAATGACGAATTACCTTGATCAGTAATCAAGCTTCGTTTCCCTCGATCACCACTTGGATAAGTGTAAATATTTGAGTTCACACTGATTAAAATTCTTTGATAAACAAATACTGGATATAAAACAAACATATCGCGTCTCTAAATTGCGCATGTCTGGATTTAATAAAATACTTCGGTAACCTGCTTTTAATATTTGCATTATAAATGCAAATATTAAAAGCAGAAGATAATATTAAAAGCGGATAGAACGCTTGGCTCCTGATCCAGGGGACATGGGTTCGAGCCTGGACACGACCAGATTCCTTCTTCATAATTATGAGCTATTTTCTGCTCATATTGAAGATTGTAAAATAAATTCTAATATCATTGATGTAAATCATTGATTAACATCAATGATATTAGAATTTATTTTACAATCTTTTACAGTCTTTTTAAAAAAAAAAATACAAAATTTCGCAACAAAAACGAGTCAATGTCATTTATTAATACAACAAAATTTGAAAATTTTAAAGTAACTTCTTCTTCTTCGAGTGCCTTGTCGGGTTCCCCCAACGTTGGCGATCACCTCGGCGAACCTGTCCCTGTCCTGCGCCGCTCGGAACAGCTCCTCCACACTTCGGATGCCGGTGCACTCACTCACGTTTCGCAGCCAGGACATTATTTGTCTCCTACCGGGCCCTCGGCGTCCCTCAATTTTCCCCTCCGGTTGGAGAAGGTGATACTTTTCCCACGCAGTATATGACCCAGATGTGAAATCTTTCGAACCTTGATACTTGATAACAGTTCCCTGTCAACTCTAGCTCGCCTCACGACTTCGGTATTGGTAACCATGTCTGTCCAGGTAATTCTGAGCATTCGACGATGGAGCCACATTTCAAATGCTTCCAGTCTGTTCATTGAATTGACTTTAAAGGTCCACGTTTCAGATCCATACAATTAAGTAACTACTTTTTTAAATAAACATTTTTCTTGTCGCATAGAAATTAATGTTATTTCTATATGGCAACCCTACATTTTAAAACGCGCGATGGGGTCACTTGACAGTTAATTTGCGGCGTTTTGTTTTATACATTTTTATTAATTTTCTCCGAGTGTTTTTAATAAATATACACGGCAAATAAAACAAAATTTAACATGGATTTAATTGACGGTAAAAAGCAATTAAATGTATTTTGATTTACACAAATTTTAGGTTACTGTCATTCATAACCTGTGGATTCTTGTGCGGTCATTCAAATTTAGAATATTTGTTGCTTATTTTGTTTTGACGCCTTAAAACTTACATTATAATAAATTTATCACCACTAATCCGTTTTGCTAGTGTCTTTAAAAGTGATGGTTTCGTTTTCAGGCGCCCAGAGTGAGGATATGTGGACTCCATATAAAGAATTGGTTTCCATAATCAACCAGTATGTCGGTAGGCCCACCACCGGTTCCTACGCTCCGTTTGAGGCCGCACTCAGAAGGCACCGACAGAATTTCCTTTCGCTTATGAAAAATCCCGTAAGTATTGAATTGTTTGTAAAAATAATTAATAAATGAAGTGGATAAAGCAGTGTTACTGAGAGAATCTGCTCTGAGAGAGCTGCTGAGCTGAGCCTTTGTTGTTTTTGAGCTGTCAGCCAGAGGGGTAGGGCTTCGCATTAATGAGGGCAAAACTAAATACAGTCTATCCACTGATATCAACCTAAATAACTTCAAATTTGAGACCTTGGAACAGTTCACGTAGCTAGGCTCCTTTGTTAACAAATTAAATGATGTCAATGAAGAGATTTGGTAAACGGATATTCGCAGCAAACAGATGCTACTTTGGCTTTAATAAGCACTTAACCATCCCTTCCCTATGATGGGTATCTTCTACATGTTGCTTCTAATAACCAGCAATATCTCTATAAATATAATAAATACAAGGTTAAGATTTTAGGTATTCCTCCATAATATATTTACACATTGATTTAAAAAAATAATATTAATAATAATCAGAATTTATCAGGTACATCGGAGGTATTTTGTGAACATCCGAAACAAATTCGCGTATAAACAGCGCTGTGAGTGCCCGGCACTATATTCGCATCTCACTCTTGCATACTTCACTGTGAAAGCGCAAGGAGCTCAATGTTCTCACTGCCGCCGACAGTAGCTCTCGGGCTTGCAACCAGAGCGGACCTATGCCCGTTCCGTGAGCTTTGCCAGACGGTTTTTTAATGTTTTCAGCAAATAAATTGCAATTATTATAATTTTTTACTTCAATTATAATTAATGAAGGGGCTTAGCTATGGATGGTCTTATTTTTCCGATATAAAATCGCTAATTTTTGATTGCGTACCGACTACCCAACACCGGAACGCGTGTTTTTATTTTAGCACCATAAGGGAAAGGTTAAAGTCACATTTACTATTCAGAAAGACAAAGACCATGTTGTATAAAACCCTGACTTATGTGGTCTTTCCAACTAGAAATAGAGGAAAACCCAGGGAAACGTGGCACGATCAAATAAGTCAAATATTGAATGTTTTTTTTTTTTATCATCTTACAAACAGTGCGTTTATTTAATTGAAAACACAAATGTTACATACAAAATTTAAAATATAACTCCAGTTTAATATGAGGAATATGTTCAATCACTATTTGAATAAAGCAGAGACGACGTAACAGCTCTAGGGGGGACTTAAGGGGCCGGCTCCTTGTCCTTATCCTTGTCGTCTTTGGGGGCGTCCTTGGGCGTGTTCTTGAGCGTGGTGACAGCGTGGCGGATGGCCTCGCTCTGCGGGTCCACCCCCGGAAGGTTCTCCAGAATACTCTGCAGGAAGGCAGGGTCGTTGATGACCTCCGCGTACTCTTCCGATACGTCCATGCTCTCCTCTACGCCTGCTCCAGAGCCCCCCTCCTGCTGCATGCTCATCTGCATGGCCAGCGCAATTTGCTCTTCCTCCGACAGGTCCATGGCCTCCCCGCCTAGCGACATGGCCAGCGCGCGGCCCATCAAGCCACTCTCCTGGCTGGCCCCAGAGCGGCCCTCTTCGGGTTCAGCAGCCTGCTGGCGACGCGACTCCTCCTCTTGACGCTGGCGCTGCTCTTCCATGGACACGCGCAGTGCCAGCGCCAGCTCGGGGTCCTCGTTGGGATCCACGCCGAATTCGAACTGTGACATGCCCGAACCTGAAGGCCCAGCGCCCTCTCCACCAACAATGGGGCTGGAGATGAGCGCTTCCGACAGCACGACACAGCCGCCTGCGGGCACCGCCACCAAATGGCTACCGCCCGTGCTGCCGTCCTTGCCGTTCAGGGTATTAACAAACACAGTAAGAGATGAGTTGTTCTCTGTGTCTTCCCCAAAAGAGACGATATCAACGTTAACTTTTTCTTTCTTCAGCCTCTTCGCGAGCTTTACTAGTTCCTTTTCATCGGTCTCCACTGGAGAACCGACAAAGACGATAATTCTCATCTTGTGATTTTTCCCTTGGCGATGCTTAAGAGCCAAATGGGCGATCCTTATTCCGGTCAAGAGATTGATATTTCCATTTGGTTGGACGCGGTGCAATTTCGAGAGTATGCGACCAACATCGCTGGTGAGTGTGGCTAGGACTTCGACGTTCGCTAAGGTTAACAAACCTACGTTGTTTTCGGGATTAGAGCGAGTTTTGGAATGACAAACAAGATTCACAGCTTCCTGCTGCGCTTGAAGTCTTGTTGGTAAAAAGTCTCCATTTCTCATATAATCACTATTATCAACACATATCATAGTACTCTCGAGCACCATTGTGATTTATTTGTCTCTACAACTCAGCAAATTAACGATCTTTAGAAATTTCAATCGAAATGACACTGTGACAGTCTTCGTTTTTGTCTTGAACCCATGGACAATTTTTAAAGTCACATGAGAGTCAAAGAAATCGATGTGCGTGCATGACACGATATATGAATGTTGAGGAAGCAAGAGAAGTATGTCAGGAAAAAACAGTGTGGCGGTCCTTACTTTCCGCCTACCCCTTCGGGAAAGACAGCGTGATGGTTAGTTAGATACTGGTATAATCAATTATTGCTATAATGATTTAATTTGTAAGAAAAGATCATCGTTAAAGTGTCATTATATTTTAAATGCATTTAAAAATAATTTCTTTACGAAGCAGTTAACCACCCTACCTATTTGAACGTACGTGATACGTTCACTTTGCCTTTACCATTATACGATATCCCGTATCACGTACGGGCTTGAGAAAAAGTAATGTACAAAGTTTTAGGGATACGTGCGAGTGCCATCAAAACTTGAGCACAAGTCTTCATAAATATGATAGTTTTACAAGGGGCGGGCGAAGTGTGCGGCCGAGTATTTGACGTTTCGTAATTTAAAAAAATAAAATTAGTAAAAAATTAAAGCAGTGGAATAAAAAATTAAATAAACACAAATGTCCGGATCGTCCAGCTGACGACAAGTGCACCATCTAAAAGAACATTATGTGTTATTTTAATTTTATATCATTGTATTTTGTATAATTTGTTTTAGATTTATTATGTAGACGTTGAATGATTGAAGTGTGCGCGGGAGATGCCTATTGGTGGCGATGAGGTTCGCAACCCATCACACCGCGTCTCTCGCGTTGGCGAAAAGAGAAGAATGGAGTGCAGCATCGAACAAAGTGTTGCAGTCCATTCTTTCTGTCTACCCTTTAGGGGAAACGGCGTGATGGTTAGTTAGTTAGTTAGTTAAAATTAGTATAAAATTAAATTTCATTAATAAAAAACCTGCTTGTTTTTTGCACATTTCTCGAAAAATAACCCTAAGGTAGGGCGGTTAAGTTACTTTTCATCACGTTTAGTAAGTGTCCAGGTTTCCAAAGGATATGTTAAAACATGTTTAATCAGTGTTTTATATAATGTAGTCTTTGTTTTTCTGGATATTAGACGTGACTTTAATTTTTTGGGGGATGTATGTGGTGAGAGTTGAAAGACGGTGGAAGTTTCAACGTTTATTTTCGATCACAAGTAATTATACATTAATAGTATTATGTACTCGTAATGGAGCGTGGCTGGACGAAGGCGTAACTGCGCAGGGTGTAGGTATCAGCGGGGCGGAGTCAGATAAGACTCGCCAGAAGCTGCGTGACATAGTAGAGTGGCTTCGTAGATCGGCGGGAGGGAGTCCGAGATCCCTCGTGACGTAGAATTGATAACGTAAACTCGTGTCAGTTAGAAGTCGGAATAATGACTGACTTGTAGGGTGGTTGGCTGTACGGCTTTTATATGTTTTTTTATAAAGATGTCAATCTCCGAGAACATAGCGTTTAACAGACTAATTGCTCTTCCCACCAGTGTCACCAGAGGCAGGTGTTGGTTCTGGCGGCTAGTAGGTAAAACAATCTATGTTGTTGGAGAAAGACCAACATCCTCCAGCACTGCTGAGTTCTCAAAATATCACATTTTAAATATACGAGTATATATCTATGTAGAATGTGTAGTTATTGATGTTAATGTCAGTGAATTGGCTGTCATCAGATTTTAATGAAGCTAATCATGAATATAATTTTCAGCCTAAGAATCCCTCGAGTCGCGAGGAGATAAAACGGGGCGCGACGGAGGGCGTGTCTCTCCCCGGCTCGGGGCACACGATCCTGCCCCAGCAGCTGGTGGACGAGGCCCTCATCATATCCGACATGTACAACCTCAACGAGTACCTCTCCCTGGAGCTGCTGTGCACCGCCTCGCGCCAGATGCCGCGCCACCCCGGCCTTCCCCGCGGGCTGGTGGCCGTGCTGCTGTACTGCGACGGGCGCAAGGCGCTGGCGCAGGCCCTGCGCACGCTCTGCCAGGCGCGCCGCGGGGTGTCGTGGGCCCTCATCGCGCCCGACGCCATGCTCACCCACTACATCACACGCTACACGGATAAACTGGTGGCAGACGGCATTGTTCAGCACATCTTAGAGGTTGTTCATTCTATTTTAATATTCTGATAAATAATTAAATACATATTATCAGAATATTAATAAATTAAAAAATTAAATAATAATAATAAGCGTCAACATCTTATCGATCATTCATCAATTTCGACAGCTGATAATGATATCGTTCCCAAAAACTTCACAACGCTTCTTCGTGTTTATCTTGACGCATCTCTGTCCCTAAAATCCAAAATTCATAACACGGTCAGCCCTAGTTTCTTCCACCTAAGACAATTAAAATCCATCAAAAGGAGTATTCCCCATGACACTTTCAAAACTCTTGTAAATTCCTTCGTTGTGTCACGACATGACTATTGTAATGGAATTTATGCAAACATTCCAAAACAACAAATAAACAAACTTCAATCTGCGTTCAATGCAGCAGCAAGACTCATTAAAGGCATTCCAAAAAACTCCCATACAACACAACATCTCAAAGAACTTCACTGGATTAAGAGTTCAGAAAGAATTCAGTATAAACTCTGCTGGACAGTCTTCAAAGCGCTACATGGAATGGCTCCAAATTATATATCTCAACTCTGTATAACGGACAGCCTAAATACAAGGAAATCCACACTTCGCTCGGCGAATTCCTCGGCAATACGAAGTTTACTTGAGCCGAAGCATTGCCCCAGTACAAATTTCGCGGATCGAGCCTTTGCGGTAGCCGGTCCATCAGCTTGGAACAATCTCCCTTCACACCTCAGATGCATAAATGATCCGACAGACTTCATATTCGACAATAATATTTGAAGCCAACTAAATCAATGTAAAGAGTATAACTATTGATTCTCATAACATGTGAAAGGTAGCTACTCTATCTCCATTTTATTGTCATGTAAATTCTACTCCAGAACAATGACAGTGTGACAATCGCACTGTCATCACCGGGAATCAAACACGGGACCTTCGGTGTCACAGTCATAGCTCTTGCCACTCTGGCATGAAGGTCGTAATGTATTATATCTCCTTATTATGGTACCACGTCAGCCTCTCCTGATGTTGGCCATGGTGATTTCCGATGAATTGTTACTGGAGTAGTTTCCCGTTGCCGTCTACTGTATTGTATGTGGTCTGTTCTCCAGAGTGTTCCTCCTCCTGTGAGGTAGACTCCTAGCTGTCTTTCCATCTTTTAGGAGGTCTTCCACGAGGACGAGTCCCATGAGGTTGATTATGCAATGCAATATAGGGGAGTCTGGTAGTGTCTATCCTCTGAACATGACCGTACCAGTCGCTTTTTCGCTGTCTGCTCCATCTTATAATATCCTCAACCTCACATATCTCTCTTATTCTGGTGTTCCTCGCGCAGATGTCTTGATCTCTCTGTGTCTTGCCTACTATCATCCTCCGTGTCTTCATTTTGGAAGTCCACAAAACTTGTTTGGTCCTTACTGTGTCTGCCCTTGCTTCGACGCCATATTTTATTATTGGTCTTACGCATGCTTTATAGATTCTCATCTTACTCTTAATGGTTATAAAGTTAAGAAAATTTAATAATAAACAGCAATATTCAGGTGCTGGAGACATGGGACCCCACGGAACAGATGGAGCTCCTGCAGCAGAACCGCGCCCTGGGCGGGCCCCGGCACCGGCGCCAAGTGTGGTCGCTGATGAGGGAGGCGCGCTCCCTGCTTGCGGGGGCCCTGGCCTGCCTAGCCGCACAGGCCGGCCTGCCGCGGGCCCCCGCCTGCGCACTGGCAGCGGCCCTGCGCTCCCGCCAGCCCATGAGGGACGGGCGCGGGGGGCCCCACCGCACGCAGGCCGCCCTGCTCATGGCCCTGCTCTACACAATGGATCTCTCCGTCATACACAGGTAATGGAAAATGTATTAACCCTACATTATATTATTCTACAGTTGGGTGGAGGAGAATCCCCACGGAGATGTGACAGGACAATAAGTAGATGAAGAAGATATTATTTTCTAAATGATTGTGAATATCAGATGCAGCTTTCATATTTAGATCTTTATATTTAATACATGTCTCAAACACAACCTTGGGGTGATAACTAACTAACTAACCATCACGCCGTCTCACCGAAGGGGTAGGCAGAAAGAATGGACTGCCACACTTTTCTTTCCTGACATATTTCTCTCGCTTCCTCAACATTCATACATCATGTCTTGCACGCGCGTCGATTTATTTGGCTCCTCATGTGGCTGACATTCAATATTTGATTTATTTGATCGTGCCACGTTTTCCTCAGTCTTCCTCGTTTCTAGATCCATTTACATCGTTAACATTTTTTTTTTACCATTCTTTCTTCATTCATTTTTTCCATGTGTCCAAACCATCTTAATGATCCTTTCATTATTTTGTTCATAACACCATCATTTGCACCGCAATTCGACACTCTTTCATACGCAGAATATCCACACATTCGTCTAAGAGATTTCATTTCTAATGCATTTATTCTACTTTCATCCTTCTTTTGCCAGTTCCATGCTTTGCTTCCATACATAAGGGTCGGTACAAGAACACCATTTAAATTACATGCATCTAATATTATCACACGAGCCAATAAAATGCTTGGTTTTGTTCTACAAATCAATAAAATGTTAAATGTCGGTCATGCCATGATGTGTGAATGTTGAAGCGATGTTAGGAAAGAACAGTATGGCGGTGGGAGATGGTGTGATGCTTAGTTATTTAGTTTTACAGAATACTAAATGCCGTTGTGATTGATTATTTATATACTATTGACAGGCGCGAGGACGGCGAGGAACTGGCCCAGTCGTTGCCCGTCGTGAACGATCCCCTGTTCCTATCGGCGCTAGGCGCGGAGCTGGGTGCGGGCCGCGCGGGAGGCGCTCCGTGGGCCGAGAGTGGCGCTCAGGCCACGGCGCTGCTGGCCTGGGCCCTCGCCGCCGCGGCCACAGGGTCTGCAGACGGAGCGGAGATCGCCGCCGACACCGCCATCTCCATGAAGGTACACACAATATTAACCTCTTGAGTAGTAAGATAGTGACATTTACGAAATGTAATTTTGTCAGTTTGTATAACATGTATCTAGCCAATAAATTATTTAATCTTGTGCACACCACTAATCCACACCCCATGGTGCATAGGGCCTCAAGAAAACTTCACCACCCGGCTCTGATTTCTTGCTGGGTATGCTGGACTACCAATCATTGGAAATTAGACAATTGGGTGTTCATTTTTTTCAACTGATTCGTGGTCAAATACATAATTCGGATATTTTGAATGACTTGACTTTGTTTATCCCTGACAATTATCTGCGACAAAGGCAACATAGATTATTTCACCTGCCACTGTGTAGAACCAATCTACCTAAGGTAATGCCCGTGGGCAGGGCAATAATCCTTCTAAACCGCATCTCTTCGGATGTGGACATCTTCCACGATAGTGAGGCTACCCTCAGAAAACATCTATCTCCTAAATAATGTGTTGTTCTTCTTATTGTTCCTAATTACTTAATTGGTCTTAATTTTGTAATAATCTAATGTTTTTTGTGTTTTTTTTTATTGTTTATATTGTAATTTTTAAATTTCACAACTGTATATTCTATTTAAAATAGTTTTTTTGTTGTTTTTGTAGTCTATAGTCATAAGCGCTTTGGTTATATACTGTTATGTTTATGATTTAAAAAAATAAAAAAATAAATTGAAAATTAATATCATCCCAAGTGAGGCCTGCTGCTTTAACCTCGTCCAGCAGGGCTCTTATCCAGGTGGCTCTAAGTCTGCCTCGCTTCCTCTTTCCCCCCATAAGGGACCAGTCTAATGCGCCCTGAGCGATGCAGGCTGGGTTCCGTCTCAGAGTGTGACCGATCCACTGCCATTTGCGTCTAGCGACTTGTTCTCTAATTGGCTTTTCGCCTGCCATAGTCCAGAGAAAGGCATTTGAAACTATTTGGGGCCAATAGATCTTGAATATTGAGAATCTTGAATAATAATATTGCATGTTATAAAACTTTTGATTCGAGTCTACTGCTTTATAAGTATCAACCAATGTCTAGAGTAAAAGGTCAATGCTCTTTGTTGTTAATCAAAAAATACCACCTGTTCTTCTCTTCGCCGTGCCAGTGTTTGTTAAAATTAATTTATAATACTAGAATAGAATGATGACTTTTAGCCATGTTTGAAACCAGAAAAGAATGGATAATATTTTTATATTATTGTGACATCTATCCACAGCAAAGGAAACTTGACAGAAGAATTTAGAAGTTTAAGATGCTATTTTTGTATATGAAGTTGAAGGTAACCGAAATGCCCATAAATGTCCACACTGCTGCGACATAAGTTTCTGAAACACCCAACTATGTTGCAGGTGTTTGAGTACCTGCACGAGGTGTTCCTGCTGTGGCCCGAGATCCACCGCGAGGAGTTCTACATGCGGCGGATGCACGCCCTCTACACGGACTTTATCGTGCTCATGCACTCCAAGCTCATGGACCTGCGCCTCAAGTAATAATATCTTTCACTTTATAAGAGTCATTAAGATTTTTTGGTTTGTTTTATTCTTTAAGTTTATTAACTTTCTTCTTTAATATTCTTTCGAATTTCTCCTAAAACTTTGTTAATGAAATATTGCTAATTTATAGAAAAGAAATGATGGCTAAACAAAAGAGCTGAGTATATTATATTTAATGAAGAAATCCTTTTTACATAGTGTTCTCATTTTATCGCTTTGCACTTTTTTAACGCGTGATATTTTCAAGAGAAATACGTAATATATAGTAAATGTATGTAAGCGCTCGAACCTGATTCTTTCTCCACTGATATTTCACTTTATATTCACGTCTCGTTTGAATTATTAGAAATCTTAATTAAGTACATTTTGATGGAAAACATTACGAATTACGAAATATGCGATATTTCGATTTAACGGTAGAATTTACTATGAAAAGTCCATTTTTGGACCGAGTAAATTATGAAAATTTCGAATTACGAAATATCGTTGTTCGAATTAACGGACTTTTACTGTAATGAATGAAGAAAGAATGGTAATGAAAGTATTAGGTGGATCAGAAATTAAACCATTATTTCGTAGTGTCGCATTTAAATTTATTTAAAAAAATTACAAAATAGAATTGCGATAAATTTAATAATTAACATTAAGCCACATGTTCTCAATATCCCCGCACTCCTAATGGAATATCTATTGTCATGTTGCGGTGAACGCAGGGCAGACGAGGCGGCACGCACGGCGCAGCAGTACGCCACAGAGGGACTGGAGGCGCCCCACTCGTTGCCCCGCCACTTCGAGGCACTTCTGTTGGGCATCTCGCGGCTCTATGCCAAGGACCCCCTCAATCTGCGGCTGCAGTACTGGACCACGGGAGAACACGCCAACAACACACCCTACAGGTGCACAATCCATTTTTAATATTATAGTTACCAGTGAAACCGGAATTTAACGTTTTCCCGCCAATTGCGTGTAATTATTTCATTCCTGGTATATTTTAGTACATTTATTACCTGCTTTTACTTTTTTTTTGCAATTTACGTTGAAAATATTTAAAATATGCAAGTCAGCGCAGCATTATTTCAGCCGTGATTGGTAGGCGAGATTGGTAGGGAATCTTTCAATTTTCGGCGGGTAAATGATATAACATCTGTTTTCGACTCGATTTGTAACGCTTCATTCTTTTGGACAATATTCGCGACCACCGTTGACATACAGTTTTTGTTTTATTTGTTACGTTAATTACAATATTTTCTTCCTTTTTACATCCACATCGCGAACTATGAAAACACTTCGCGCTATAGCTGGCAAGAGATGAAAACACTCCGCGCTATAGCTGGCTAGACCCTACGTGATCGAGTTAGGAATACAGCAATCCGAGAAATCTGCGAGGTCGAAGATGTGGTCAGATGCGGACGTCAAAGACGGCGATACTGGCATCAACGCGTAGAAAGGATGAGCTCAAATAGGATACCATACATAGCTCTCCATGGAACGCCAAACGGACAACGCCGACCAGGAAGACCCCCGAAACGGTGGAGAGAAAGCTGGAGTTCAGCGTCTCAAGAGGACCCGCCTGAAATAACAGACTCCTGAGTCTACCAAAAGTGAAGAAGAAGAAGATCGCGAACTAATCTATGTGATTTTTTAAATAAAAAATGAAATTTTAAATGGTATTTATTGCAATACCCCCCACTTACATTTTCCCTCCATTTACGTTTTTTTTTCAGGCCCTTAAACGTAAAATAGGGGGTTTTCTCTGTACTTTTTGT
This sequence comes from Lepidostoma basale, assembly GCA_022606425.2. Taxonomy (NCBI): domain Eukaryota; kingdom Metazoa; phylum Arthropoda; class Insecta; order Trichoptera; family Lepidostomatidae; genus Lepidostoma; species Lepidostoma basale. Next base: position 577,434 of record JAHDVF020000495.1, on the reverse strand, counting down.
TGCACTACTTCAGGACAGAACCTTGCAGGATTGCAGTATTAAGTGTCACTGATAGTCGACATAATAAACGGCTCTTCTTGTTCCTTTCCTATCAATGGTTGGACAACATCATGGCTATTATTGTTACATTTGTATTTGTGTTCTTAATTTATTGGTGGTGCTGGTAATTGAGGATAGCTGTAAAGACATAGAAAGGGTCCTGCTCTTTTCTGGGTCTCTGTCCAGCTTCCATCTATCTCTGACTAACATCAAGCAGTGCAGAAGAACATGCTCGGTTGATTCATTGCATATTGAAATTTTTTCTGTTATTCCCAGGGGGGCCTCCCGAGGAGTGTCTCTGCTGAAGTTTGTGCGCTCGGCAGGGGAGCTTGCGCCGGCGCGCGTGCTGTCCCCATGGGCGCGCGCAGTGGCGGCGCTGGCAGCCGGGCCGGGGGCCGCGGCGCGCGCCCACGCCCTGCTCAACCCGAGCGCCCACGCTCCCCAGCAGCTCTCCTTCCAGCACCTCTTCGCCTCCCTCGGCAAGTACTACAGGTACACCATTACACCTACTTGGTGATTAGTTTATCAAATCAAATCAGTTTATTAACTCAAAAGACGTTACAAATAGAAAAATGTTTAAGGCATCTATTGAGTACAGGTAAAATATAAAAATACAACATAATACCAGGAACGCACTAGAGATAGTTCGACATTAGGAAGATTAGATATTTTCTAAAGTCAAGAGTATTTGTCTCCTGAACATACCTTCACTAATATGAAAGATGTCGATCTCCGAGGAGACAGCGTTCAGCAGACTAATTGCTCTTCCCACCATTGTCACCAAAGGCAGATTGGTTTATAAATGTTCTTACTTTACTTATTTGACCTCTCCATGCAAACCGCCCCAACAGTGGCGGTACTGCCATAGAAGCCCAGAAGCCCGGCTTGCGTAATAATTTTTTTATTAAAACCACTGGCTTGCAGAGGTTCAACTCTTGTGACTATTCCTCTTACGTTTGATGGGAACATTGCTGAAATGTGATTTGGTGGATTGTAGGTTTATGCAGGGGCACGATTTTTTTAGATTTGGGGGTTTTGATTCAAAATTTCTTACGCAAGCCGGGCTTCTGGGCTTCTATGGTAGTACCGCCACTGCGCCCCAACCATGGGGCTATTGAATACATAGTAAGATAGCATATATCCACATTCTTGGGGCTCATTTATAATCTCCAATATTCCTAGATTATTCCAAAATTTGGACTACCGGCGAATCTATTAGTATTAATCTAAATAATTTATCAGCTAGTTACGTGTTTTACAAACCGATAAACTTATAGATATAAAATAATAAAGCAGTTTGTATTTAACCAATTGATGCCAACTAGTGTCACTTGGACTCAAGCTTCATCAGAGCAATATGCTAAACAAAACTGTTTTTTTTTTTATGTAAATATATTAATAAACGGTGGTGAAGTCAGATGGGGGGTGAGAGATGTTAGGTAATTCTTCATAAGCCGACATTCCGTCCTATTGGGTTTTTCATTAAGAGCGCTCGAACTTTGAAATGATATAAAAAACAAGTCTGTCTAAGTGATATTGCCACTTTTTTTAATTTTAAAGGACATTCAATGACTTTCTCTTTGCCATTTCTCATCATCTGGAGTCGGCCCTCTTCGTACGATAATTCCAAACTTTTCTATCCTGGCTCATTTCCATGTTGGCCTACCATGTTGCCATTGGGCGGCCTCTTCTTTTTGGTTTTGTGGGAATGCTGAAGGCTTTTTGGACAATGTGTTCGCTATCTCTTCGCATCACATGACCGTATTGTGGCAACCTTAAAGCTACCCCTATCGTATTCGTTCATTATGTGGTTCAGCCTTCTGATACCTCAGGATGTATGGAAAATAATTTCGGCCAAATGGCTGCCGTAGCTTCGCTGCGGGTGGTGTATCCTTGGTGGAAATTTGGCAGCATGCAGTGGCCATTTTGGTAAAGCGATAGCTGTCGATATGGAACGCTACACGCTTCAACAATGCGTTGAAATTGTTAAAATTTATTATCAAAATCAGTGCTCTGTTCGCCAATATATGGCATTCATGGCCGTCCTGCAGTGTCCACAATACATCGTTTAATGCATAAATTTGAGACAACCGTATCCGTGGTCGATGAAGCAATGCCTGCACATCAAAGAAACGTGATTCAGCAATAATAATAATAACCATACTGTGGTTAAATACGTTTTTAATTATTTTATATCCATAAGTTTTAAATGTCCAACCACAAAGTGAGTGCTTCATATGAAAATTAGATAAAATCATGTTTTGTAAATATCTATAACTAGCTGACCCGACGAACTTCGTACCGCCTCAGAATCAATAAATGTTGTGTTAACTTATAAGCTAAATTTAATTCACCTTTTTATTGAATTACAATTAATACTTAAAATGAATTAAGTTCATGAAATGTGCAAAAGTCAAAATTAAAAATATGAATTACAATGGAATATAATTCACGTGGAAGCCTGCATTAATACCTACTTAAAATGAATTATAAATTGTTAATTAAAAACTTTGTTTTATGTATCACAATTGTGTTTTTATTTTTTCGCGACAATATATTCAACCAAAGTGGAATCTACCAGATTAATTGTGAGGATTGTGATGCCGTGTATATTGGAAAGACGGGTCGATCATTTTGAAGAGGTTATATGAACACAACATTTAATACAAAAACAGAATCATTGTGTGAATTTTGACCATCATTTCAATTCCAAAAACACATTTTTTTTGGATATAACAAACAATTTAAAAAAAAATTGATAAATTAGAAAATTTAGAAATTTTTAAAGCAAAGGCACGTGAATTGAATGTTATAAATAACCAAATTCCAGCTTATTCCCCCTTAGTATATATGTAGTACATTAAAAACTTTTCCTTTATACAATCTACCAAAAAAATATTAATACTACCTTCCATTTTTGTCCCTTTCTTACTAATGTAATCTGCTTCCTTATAATGTTTATCGTCTTTAATATATTATGATTCATCGTTTTTGACTCTATATTATGTATGATTGTTCCTTCTAATTACTGTTTGAATTATTATTATGATTATTATCATTCTTATTATTTTATTATTATAAATAAATGAATTTCATACAACAACACAACAACAACAACAAACCATCACGCCGTTTCTCCGCAGGGGTAGGCAGAGAGAATGGACCGCCACACGACTCTATCCTGGCACACCTCTCTAGCTTCCTCCACATTCATACATCGAGTCATACACGCACGTCGATTCTTCCGGCTTCTGACATGACCAACCTTTAATATTTGATTAATTTGGACATGCCATGTTTTTCTCGGTCTACCTCGACTCCTTACTCCATTTACATCGTTAACGTATACTTTTTTAACCATTCTTTCTTCACCCATGCGCTCCACATGTCCGAACCAACACAACGAACCATTCATAATTTTGTTCATAATACCTTCTTTCGCTCTACATTCCTTCCTAATATCAGCATTTGAGATTCTGTCATACATCGTTCTACCACACATACGTCTTAGGGACCTCATCTCTACCGCATTTATTCTGCTCTCATCTTTCTTCTGTCAGTTCCATGCTTCGCTTCCATACATAGGAGTTGGGACCAGAACTCCATTGTGAACGGCCATTTTCGCTTTCATTGATAAATTCTTGTTTCCAATAACTACTTTTAAAGCTCCATTCACTTTGTTACCCGCACCAACCCTTTTTTCAACATCACTGAACATGCTACCTAAATACACAAATTCCCTCACCTGTTCCAAGTTCTCTTAATTTACACTTATATTACAAACTGTCATTTGCTCTTCCCTTTCAAAAACTAACACCTTTGACTTTCCGACATTCATCAAAACACGTTAAAACAATTAAATAGCAGACAACATAATTTTGAATAAGTGTGATCCATCAATGAACTCCGTTTTCATCATTAGCATCATCATATTCATCATTTGAAGAGTTTGATGATTCAGTGTCCCTATCAATTGAAAAAAGAAATTCCTCGTCTTCATCTAGCCAAATATTTCGTTTATTAAGTACTCGCGGCTGAATTTCCTATGGTAACAATTCTCTGGACCGAATGTACACAGATACACCTATAAAATCAATACAAAATATACAATACGTATTTTTATTATTATTCACTAATCATAAATCGGTTATTTAATCTCCACGGAACACTCATCTGTCATCTTTTTCGAATGGTATTAATGGCGCAAATATTCTCTGCTCTCCTTCACAAAAGGGGTTTAACTTTTAGAATAGTCTCTCTGATACTGATTTTTATAACTTTGGGCATTGTTAATCTAAAATTAATAAAGAAAACCAAAAATCCCGGTGACGATTAAAAAATAACCTCAAATCTTTCACATTGAGTATTGACATCTGGCATCAACAATACACCACCTACGGGCGTTTTCGAAACTAAATGGAAGCCATGATGTTTTTTGTACTTTGTCTCAGAAGTCAAATATAGTCAAATTTACGACAAATATAATTAATTTTAAATCATTTAAGTGATTTTTTCAAATGTTTTAATGATTATTCTGTTATCCGGAACGGAGACAAATCCAGCAAATATAAGATCTTCAAAATTGGTCCAGCCGTTCTCGAGTTATAAATGGTGTAACTAACACGATTTTTGACTTTGTTTTATATATATAGATATCTTACTGTTAGAGAGGTTATGAGATGCATTTGTATATGAGAAATACAAGTTTGATTAAGATCGAGAGCCGTAGTTCGATCGAGATCGATTGCCGTACTTCGACCCCAATTTTTTTGGGACTGCAAATTCGCTAGCCGCATTATACAGGTTAAATTTTGATTGTGTCGACCATGCTCCCCAGCAACCTGCGGCAGGAGAGCGGGGCGGGAGCGACGGGCGTGGCGTCCGCGAGGCGCGCCGTGCGCTCCGAGGAGGTGACGGCTCTGCGGGCGGCGCTGGAGCTGCTGCGGGCCGTGGTGGCCCACGACGGGCCGGCGCGCCAGGCCGTCTGCGACCACCCCGCCTGGACCGCCGTGCCCGTCATCATCGGTAACTCTACTCACCTTACCTTACACTATTCAAAGAAAACCTTCAAAATATTGTTTCTATTATTTTTGTTGATGCACGATAAAGCATCTAAATGTTAAATAGCGTTGAAATATAACTGAGGAATCTCGAAATTTTAGAAATTAAAAATAAAGAAAAATATTATGAATGATCAAATAAATTTAACTTCAAGTCCAATCTTTGATTTATTTCCTATGTTGTAAGTTATTACCTGAACCCCAATAAGAACTTTGATTTATATATTAAATTTATTCACAATATTTGTTATAACAAAAGCATAAATGTTGTAAAATAAATCTTTATAACATTTGTCAAAACTGATCATATTTGTAAACATTTTTGTAATATTTTAAATATCTTTATAATATCACTGAGTTAGTGTTGTATGCAAAGTATATAAAAAAGAGAAATAAAGCCTACAACACAAAGCATGGTGAACATAGAAGAAACAAATCAAATCAGTTTATTTTTTCAAAAGATATTACAAACAACAATTATAGTTTAAGGCATCTATAGAGAACAGGTAAAATATAATATAAAATACCAGGAACACATGAGAGATGGTTCGACTTTAGGAATACAAGTCAAAAGTATTTGTTTTCTGAACGTGCTTTCACTAATATGAAAGACTTGGATCTCCAAAGCAATCATGTTCAGTAATGAATAGTGATAACTAATAAAAACCTTGTAACCTGTTTTTCCTAGTAATTTACTAATTATTCTTCTTCTTTTACTTGGCCGAATGGACTGCCGCACTACTCTATCGAAAACCATATTTTATTGAACTTAGAAATAATGATTGAATATCATAAAATCCAAACTTATTAACTAATCACGCCGTCTCTCTAAAGTGGTAGCCAGAAAGAATGGACCGCCACACTGTTCTTTCCCGATATACTTCTCTCGCTTCCTCAGCATTCATACATCGTGTCAGCCACACATATCGATTTCTCAGTGTCCTCATGCGGTCGACATTCAATGCCACGTTTACTCGGTCTTCCTCTATTTCTAGTTCTATTTACATTGTTAACATATACTTTTTTTACCACTCTTTCCATGTGTCCGAACCATCTTAATGATCCTTTTATTATATTGCTCATAATACTTTCATTCACATTGCATTAATTTCTTATATTTTCATTCAACACTCTATCATACACAGATTTTTTACACTTTCGTCTGAGAGATCTCACATTTACTGCATTTATTCTACTCTCATCTTTGACCACCATACATAGGAGTCGGTACAAGAACACCATTGTGCACTGGCATTTTAGCTATTTTGGATAGGCCTTTGTTTGCAATGACAACTGCACCATTCACTTTGTTTTCTGCTCCAACCCTTCTTTCAATATCCCTCTGCACTCGCCCATCCTTTGTTAACATACCGCCTAAATATAAAATAATAAAGTCTTTTAATCTTAAATTAAATGATCTGTCTTACTAATACAACTATAGTTAAACTTATTTCATTTATTGGAATCAATTATGTTGATTGTCGTCATTTAGAAAATAAATCTCAATTTAAAGAATTCTTCTGTAATATTCTATGTAGTGTATTCACCAGGACATGCGGACACTTACCACCAACTTCATACATCTTCCGTAGGTCTTGTAGGCTGCAGCATCCCGATACCACTGAAGGCAGACCTCGTCCTGACACTCGGCGCCCTGGGGATGAGCCCCGAGACCGCCGTTTACATCTGGAACTCCCTGGAGTCGGCCCAGCTGATCAACACTATCCCCTCCACCAGCAGCTTCCTCCCCTGCGGAGTGGAAACGGAGCTCGAAGAAGTCGAGGCCAGAAACGAAGAATTCCCGCTAACGAGAGCACTTCTCCAACTCTTCGATAACTTGTCCACGTCCGGTATCCCGCGGACGCTCGGTGCCGGTCCGAGACGACCAGGTTTTGACCCGTATCTTACGTTCATAGTTAATTCTGTATTTTTACGGTTCCCGACACGTTCCTACAAGAATCCAGAAGAAAAATGGGAAATTGCTTCGCTTTGTTTAGCACTATTTGAAAAGTTTTTGAACCAGTACGAACCGAATTCATTTGATTTCCCGCAACCCTCTCGTCAGAGCGAGATGAACCCGCCGCCAGGATTCCACATCATGCTGCAGATGAACACTAAATCTGATTTTCTGCGTTTGGTGCTCGCCGTTCTGGACGAAAGCGTTATTCTCCTGGATAGCTTCCAGCCGTTTCCCGGTAAACAGTTTCTAGAGAATTCCGCTTTGAGCTGTTTGAACCTTTTAGAACGCACGCTCAACACCCAACACACCTTCATGTCGGAGTCCACAAATTCCGGATGCTGCATTCTCGTCGCCGGTTTGAATAAATTATTACTCGGCACGAATCCTAGAAGCGGCAAACCGGATCACATGCTTAACATCGCAAAATTTGTTACGTACAACTCTTGGTTGCAAAAACATTCCCTGGCGGCCGTGAACGTATTGATGATGGTCGCGTCGCAGCCTTCTGCGTCCCAACACTTGATAAGCATCTTGACATGCGACACTTCGATAAGGACAGATATCAGACACGGTTTTGTGGAATGCTTGGAAGCCGAAGAATCTAATTCGCCCGAGGACAATATTCGAACCGTCGTGTTGCAAACGAAGGAATCCATTATTAATTTGCTGCAGACTTGTCTGAACAGCCCGCCGCCAAATATATCACACTATCTACTCGGGTTTGACCTGAGCAAAGACATAAGCAAAACAGCGTTTCACCAGCCTGGAGTTATGAACTTTCCACGGACGTGTCTGCATTCCATCATCGGGATTTTAGACGCAGCGATATCTCCAGATTCCGATTTAAAGTCTTCCAATATCCAAGACGGGGCGTACAAGCTGGTGTACATGCTGTGCGCCAAGCAGAGCACGATGGGGCCCGTGCTGAGGTATTTGCGGGCGTGCGGGGAGCTACTGGCGAGGCACGCGGGGGCGTTGCAGACACCGGACGAGGAGGACGCGGGCGGGGTGTCGGCCGCCGCGTGGCTGCTCAAGACGTGCGCCGTGGAGCTGCACGTGACGGCCTGCGAGAGGCAGACCTCGCACTTCACGGCCGTGGCCAAGCAGCTGGTGGACACTCCAGATAAGGTATGTATTTTAGATTAATCCGTCAATTTATTATTTGTATTACATCGGCCTTGTTAACTTCTTTCAGGGGGAGGGCACGACTTGGAAAATTGACTTTGAGATCAGCGGCGGTACTTCCATACAAGCCGAAAAGTCGGGCTTGCCTTGAAAAGACTATAATAAAACCATGTTTTTTGCGCATTTGAGCTGTCTACAAAGAAAATAATATTTTGAATTTTCGCGCAAGTTAACGCGATTTAATTCATTGTGTTGCAAATGACTCCGCTGACATGCGCAGAAATAACCTAAGTGTATGTTTTGTTCCACTCATACGTACCGTAGGTGAGATGCCCGCGAAATCGCCTACGTCCACATGTTTTGTTTCATATTTTTGATGGGCTTCATACTGGGCTTGCAAAATGTAAAAGGGTCTTTCTCGCACTTATGTATTTTTGGCTTGTAATCATATAGCTAGGTGCGTATATACCAGAAGATATCTACAATTTTTTGTACGGATTTGAAGCCGGGCTTTATCACTCTGAAGTATGTTACTATTCGATGTGTCACGAACTTCATTTCTATTGTCAGAATGTTATCTGTCATTTATGTTTTGTGCAGAAATGTTATGAAAAGAAAGATTATGTCATTTCTTTACGAACATTTATTTATAATTCGAGTTTCGGTGTTAACAAATTTATAATTATTGTCTATTTACAGCTTATTTCTTATTAGTTATATTTCTTCTTTTATTTCTAAATACATTATTATATTATACAAGAACATGAGTTTGATGACGCAGAATTTTTTTTTTGTATTTGTTAGATTTAAAATGCGCCTAAATGGGATTTAAAATCAATTAATTTAGAAAGATAAAACTCTTTTAATCCGGAAAAATACATTATCGTGACCCTCTATTAATATTGTAACACAAAAAGTGGGACGGGCTTGCCTTACTGGTTGACCCTAGCACGCCCCTGTTAGAGATAGGTATTTATAATAGATAGTCAAAGTAAGAATGGGCAATAGCCAGTCTTCATACTTTTATGCTTGCTTTTACATATCAAAAATTTTGCCACTAACTTCAACCGTAAGGTGGTTGAAGGGATAGGTCACTTCTCCATTCCACTGGCCGGGTGGTTCAAATCCTGTCATGTTTTATTTTTTTTCAAATGAATTATGTCTGTATTATTTCTATAACAACCTCATATACCTAACTAACTAACCAACCAACTAACTAACCATCACGCCGTTTGTCTGGAGGGGTAGTCAGAGAGGATGGATCGCCACATTGTTCTATCCTGGCATAACTCTCGCGCCTCTTCTACATTCACACATCGTGACATGCACACTCGTCGATTGTTCCTACATCGAACATGGCCGCCTTTCAGTAATTGATTTATTTGGTCATGCATGCATTCCTTGGCCTCACTCGACTTCTTTTTCCATTCACACTACTTGTATATATCTTTTTAACCATTATATAACATTCGAATACATAACTCGGATATTTTGAATGACTTGACTTTGTTTGTCCCTGACAATTATCTGCGACAAAGGCAACATAGATTATTTCACCTGCCACTGTGTAGAACCAATTTACCTAAAGTTATGCCCGTGGGCAGGGCAATAATCCTTCTAAACCGCATCTCTTCGGATGTGGACATCTTTCACGATAGTGAGGCTTCCCTCAGAAAACATCTATCTCTTAAATAATGTGTTGTTCTTCTTATTGTTTCTAATTATTTATTTGGTCTTTATTTTTTAATTATCTGGTGTTTTTTGTTTTTTTGTCTATTTTTAAATTTCTTTATTGTATTTACTGTTTAAAATAACTATTTTTTTACCTACCTGTATAGTCATAAGCGCCTTGGTTTAATACTGTAATGTTTATGATTTAAAATAAATTGAATTGAATTGAATTGAATTGAATAACACCACAGAGTTTTACATCATTGTTCAAGAAACACAACAGGGTTCTACATACATACAGGGTTTTTCAAGAAACAATAAATAATTTTAGGTAATAAATATCATTTTCCATCCACTAAATTTTGTTATGAATTACATTATGTTTTTGTAGACTTTTTGTAGAATTTTTAGTATTTGTTGTCTCGGTGGTGTTCTTTAAGAGTGATTCTATCGTGGTCAGGTGGAGGGCGGCGGAGCCCTGATCCGCCTGTTGGCGCGCCTGTCCACGCCTCCGACGCCCCCCGTGGAGCCCCGCTGGCGCCTGCTGGACGGGACGGCGCTAGGCGGAGCGCGCGCGGCGTGCATGGTGCCGGGCGCCGGCGTGAGCGTGCGCGGGCTGCGCGCGCTGCTCTCGCAGCACCTGCGCTCCACCCGACACCCGCCAGCGATGCTGCAGGCCGAGCTAGAAGAGGTATCATACACACAATATCCTTTGCTGTTTCTTCTTCTCTTTATACCAATACTTCTATTGGTCTGTATATCCGCTTGGGAATATTTCTGTTCTTCAAGGTTTCTGTTTTTATTCATTTTTATTTTACACATTTGAGACCTAACAAACAAACGACATTTAAGCGACTCATTTGGACATAAATTACCTTCGTGCCCGAGTGGTAAGTGTATTGACTGCCACCCCGAAGGTTCCGGGTTCGATTCCCGGCGAGGGCAGTGTGATTGTCACACTGTCTTTGGTCTGGTGTAGAATTCACATGACAATAAAATGGTGATAGATTAGCTACATATCACATGTCATGAGAATCACTATGATAGCTATAATAATACCCTTTACATAGATTTGGCTCATGCTGTCTTGATGTAAAGAGTGATTCAACAAAATAATAAAAAAAATAATAAAACTGTTTCACAATAATTAAAATAATAATATGAAATTGTACAGAATACATTGACATGCTAAGAAACAACATATCACAGAAGGATCCTAAATGTATCGACGTCGGTGAGGCGCAGTACTCCTTCCAGAATTGATAATATTTGAACACTGCCTCACTGACATTAAGAATGTCCAAATCCGAGATGATTAAATTCAATGTCCGAATTGATTTTCCTACTGGCATCACTAAAGGCCGGGTGGGTCTGCATAAATCAGGAACAAATAGATCTATTTGTTTCAGTTCTCAATAGAGCCCTGAATTAGCTTGAAAAAATGTGTTGCTCTGAACCCTTCCCTCCTTAGTTCAAGGGAGTTATACCCAAGAAAATACCTTACAGATGTTACCTCTTATATGTAGCTAGTGTCCAGATTTCTGAATCAGACACGAGGATAGGTTTGAAAAGGGTTTTGTATAGTTTGGTTTTTCTCGAGAGCAATATAGACTTAAATTGGTGTAGGTCAAGTTGTGTCCCATAATAATATGATACTTGCCAGGCCCTGTCCCACGCCGTGGCCCTGAACAAGCACCAGCGGCTGTGCCAGGGGCTGTCCCGCCTGGCCGAGGCGTGGCGCTGCGCAGCCGAGGCGCTGTGCGTGTGCCAACGTGCGCCCGCCGCCCCCGCTCCGCTGCTGCGCGCCCTCCTGCAGGCCCTGCAGCCCGCGCCCCCGCCTGCCCTCGCAGACACCGCTTCTGGCACGGTGAGGCTCCCTACACAGGTTCACTGCCAACTAGGAGATAATCTGTAGTTTGCATTGTTGCCTAGGATGCCAACTAGAAGATAACTCATAGTATGCATTGTTGCCTAGGACGCCAACTAGAAGATAACTCATAGTATGCATTGTTGCCTAGGACGCCAACTAGAAGATAACTCATAGTATGCATTGTTGCCTAGGACGCCAACTAGAAGATAACTCGTAGTTTGTTTTATTGCCAAGTATGCCAACTAGGACTTATCTCGTACGTTGTTTACTTGCCATAAGGAAATTCCTAGAGTATCGCCGTAAATATGAATAGATATTTTCAAAAAGCAACAAATCAAACACAAAATTCATTCCATATGCTTTTGGCTCATTACTATGTACTATAATACTCGGAGATGGACGTCTTTCATATTAGTTTGTGAAAGTACGTTCAGAAGGCAAATACTCTTGATTTTGGAGAATATCTTGTCTTTCTAATGTCGAACCATCTCTCATGCGTTTCTGGTAGTATACTATACACAATATATTATTTTACCTGTTCTCAATAGATGCCTTAAACCTTAATTTGTAATGTTTATTGATGAAATAAACTGATTTCATTTGATTGATAATTAAGTTTTTAATAATAGAATATCCGTACCGATTTGGCAAAAGCACACATGTAATTTTGCGCATTTTACAGGAGAGCCTTTTTAAAGTTTAAAGAAGTTAATAGGATTGTATTATATTTTCATTTTATATTCAAAAAAACTAATATTTATAACACAGATTTATTTTAAAAAGATAATAAAATAATTGGTTGAGTTATTGGACTTTTAATAGCATAAAGGGGTTTGGCAGACTTTTGACATACCATTCACGTTTTTCCATGTTTGAGTTCAATATTCTATGACATGTATTATCTTTCCAATGGGTTTTGTGCAAAATCACAGCTTTTGCCATAATATGCAGTTGGTGTTTAACTGTTAGAGTGCCGAAGAGCGCCGTCGCGCTTGTAGGTAGATTAATAGTATTCAATTTCTATTATCATGGTGTGAAACCTAGTGAAGAGAATGTTGAAAGAAATTAAAATTTGTGTATTTTTACAGAAATGGCACATTGTTTTCTTGTAAATATAAATTATCTATAAAAATAGACATTTCTTTTGATATTTTAGAATATTTTGGTGAAATATGGTTGGCACTCAAACGGTTAATGACATATTGATATTAAAATCAACAAAAACTGATGTGTGTGTTTTTGACAAATAAAATAAAATTGGATTTTTACACCGAAATCTTGAAAAATGCCGCCACACGTGTTGAATAACAATTTTGTTTAGGTGCTGATTCTGCTAGTGAGCCTCCGCCAAAGCTTCATCGCGGAACGTCGCCAGTCCCTACTGTCATCAAATTCTGTGGAGCCCACATCATTCATACAGTCCTCGGTGGGCCCGCACAACACCCTCAACTTGAAATTCATTCTCCAGCGAATACTAAACTGGATGATCGTATCAGGATCCTCCTCGCAGAAGATGAGAGTCAACCTCTACGGCGCCCTTCTGAATTTCATGAGAATCGCAAACGGCAAATATCCAAACGACGAATTGAAACTCGAGGAATCTAATTACGTCAGCCATCTCGATTCCACGCTGATTCGCGTTAAGACTTCGGATGACTCGCTGCCCGTCAAGTTGGCCGTGCTGGAGGCGGTGAACGAGTGCAGCGACGCCTTGCGCGAGTGCATCAGCTCGGACGCGACGGGCGCCAGTCACGAGGTGTGCCGCGTGGCGGCGCTCGCCTGCCTCGAAGAGCTGGTGGCCCTGGACCAAGCCCGCCCCTGGCCCGCTGCGCTGCAAGGGGCCGGCCATCTCAGGAACCTGATAGATTCCCTCCTCAAAGATGACGCAGCACTCAAACAGGTGAGATTATTTGCATTCTATTTAACATTCATAAACCTGGTCCAAGGAATCCAAATTTTAACCCTCCCCTGAAATCTTAGCCAGATTCAGACTCTGAATTATTTTCTAATTCACTTCTGTTCACGATAAACACTTAAAAGGAATATTTAGACTATCCAATTACTTACCACTTTCTTTATCATAACTTTCTGCAGTGCTTTAGTTAGTTAAATACCTCACAATGGATTCACAGCTTTCTATCGATGCAATCTTCTGCCTTATATTTCTTCCTTATTTCGTAGGTCGGTATTATATGAGGCAGTCAAAGGAAAAGTGGACTAACCCCATCCACCATAGATTTGAGTAATGGCGCATTTTAGAAATTATCAAATTGAATCTCTTTGTGTTACAAATAAATACCTCTTTTTTGGTCGCTTGGTCCACTATTGTGTTGAAGTGTTATTATGCTTTGGTAATTTTAGTCCAATTTTTTTTTATTAGGATAGAAGGAAAATGAAATAAAAATTAAGGTGTATAGAAAATATATCTATTATAATTTTAATCCCTTTCGGAATCAGACACGTCAATTAAATCTGATTTGTCTTCAAATTGTTATAAAAATGGTTGAAAATTGGCGGTACGAACTCAAGTAAGGAAATTAAATCCTTCTTCTTCATCGCTGTGATAGTATTTCCTTGTGGATACAATGCATCTTGAGACTGACAATCTTTTTGAAATATCCACTATGGAGAAAATCACTTCAATGTTGAAATATATTTTGAATGGTTCAGTTTTTGAACCATTCTACTTTGGATCTAACTTCTCTTTTTACGGTTACTCTCCAATTTAATTGTTTAATAAAAATTATCCCTTTCCATTGAGATTATTTTTAGTGGATTACTTTTCCTGGCTGATTGTATTACTTGAATCCAGTGTTCCGGAGTGTAAATATCTCGAAAAAATCTTTTTTGTTTTTCAATTTAACCCAAATCCTTATCACATGGTAAATAGGAATGACCACTCACAGGATGGCGCAGAATGGTACGGTCAAAGTGTGCGTATCACGTACGTTCACATGCATAGGGCAGTTAGAACAAGTCTCACAAAAAAGGGCCAAAAGTTAGCATATTATTATTATTATTATTATAGCAAATAAAACTTTTTTAATTACAGGTGTTGGAGGTTGTGCCAAAGACGATGAAAACTCTTTTCGTTTACGAGTCTAAAATGAGTCTTCTGATCAAAATAGCGTCGTCCCGCGCGGGGGCCGAGCTGCTCTTGCAGCAAGGGGCGCTGGCCTGTCTTGCCAACATGTCAGTGTTCGCCTGCCACCCCGACACGCAGGGCGGCCCGCACCCCACCAGAGACTTCATCCCCTCTGTCGCCAGCAGATACCGACAGATATTAACCCCAGCTTTGGCGCTATGCGACGCTCTCATCACAACCCTCGGATCGGAAAACCATTGCTGCCTTCTGCAGATAACACATTTTTTACTAAGTCATTCTGAGACTGTGGAAGCTATTTTGCGAGCCGGAGGCCCGATGGTACCGATCGGATTGTTGTTAGAATTAGAGTCGTTAACGTGCGTCATTGCTCGTACTTCGAATCAAGAGATATTTGGTTCCGTCGAGACGGAAACAGCCCTGCAAGAGAGCGTCGTCTCCGTATACAGAATACAAAAGTTGATGCTCGCCCTGTTTCCGAGATTCGCCCTTTCCGACGGATTGCTCCGCGACATGACGGAGAATTCTAAAAATATTTTGAATCTAAACGAAGACGAAAACAATCCGGAAGTCAATCGCGTTGTCGTATATTTTAAAATCATGCGCAACTTGACATGCTATGCGAGAAACATCACGGCCAATCATGGAGTGGACCACGGCAGTATCGGCGCCGTCTTTAGACCAGTGTTGAGTTCTGGAGGATTGGATCGACGAGGACAGTGGGCCAACCAGTCGTCGGAAACATCTCCGCATCTAGGAATATTGATACAGCAGTTAGTCAATTCCGTGATGCATTTCAACCGGGAGAAACTGGCTCTTGAGCTGCTGGTTCGCAAGTTAAAGAGCGTCCCCGAGATGGGCACGGCCGAGCTGGAGGAGCTCCTGCCTGGAGGATGCGAAGCTCCGGCGGCCGAGGGCAGACTGTTGGCCCGGGAGCGTCTATCGGCCCGCGTAGCCGGCAAGAGGAAAGAGATGGAGTTCGCTAGGTTCGTGGTAGACAACTGCCTCTACCTCATCTGGGCGCACCTGGACTTCTACATGCTGAGGGCTGTGCCGCTCAACGGGAATTTCATCTCAAACGGAACGAGTAATAAATGTGAGTGGATCTGTCGTAATTCGTACTAACAATAAATTTCAAATGTTTTAATTTTGAAACACTCTTATAATACGTTAGTTAAATTGTTAACTAACCATCATATATTGATATTGTCTAATTTCACATTATCTCCTGTTCTCACAGCTGCGGTGATCACCCCCGCAGAGGCGGGCTTCCAGTCGTCCCTGCAGGACATCGCAGACCTGAAGCACGGGCTGGTCTCTGTCTTCAGCGACACCTTCTGTCTCCAGCTCATACACACGGCCGCCGTGAGTTCCTTCTCCACTTCATAGCCCACGCCCCCCTATTTACTTACTGTTCTCTTATCTTACC
Organism: Lepidostoma basale; assembly: GCA_022606425.2. Taxonomy (NCBI): domain Eukaryota; kingdom Metazoa; phylum Arthropoda; class Insecta; order Trichoptera; family Lepidostomatidae; genus Lepidostoma; species Lepidostoma basale. The sequence goes on along the minus strand of JAHDVF020000495.1, from coordinate 561,177 downwards.
TCAAATCAATTTGGGTTATTTTTATATATTGCTGGTTATGGTCTAAGAAGATATATTGCATATACCGCACCTTCGGTAAGACACGGGCATAATAGTTAAAAATTCTCAAAATGAGTTATAAGTATGCCAATGTATTTTAAAAACATCCCTTTATCTGGAGGAACAAAGTGGCTCATTAAGTTCAGTCTCATTTTGCCAGAGGGCGATAGTGTATGATAAATATAGCCACAATGACACGACATTATTCTTCAAAAATCTTAAAATGTCTCCAATGAAAAATTACAAACCATGCAATTGTGCCCTTGTCTTACCGAAGGTACGATTCTTTTACTCTTAATATTTTTAAATTATTGAATGTCTTTAACTATAAAATCATCTGGTGCCATGGCGGGTCCCCTAACATTGGTAAAAACATCTCTGTCCTGCATTACTTGGAACAGGTTCTCAAATCTCCTCATCTCTGCCCAATCCCTTATATTCTGCAGCCAGGACTATTGCCTCCTGCCAGCTCCTCGCCGTCCCTCTATCTTGCCCATGATTATCAGCCGAAGGAGGTGGTATCTTTCTCAAATATGAGATCTTTCTAACCTTCACACTGGATAACAGATCTCATTAGCTCTGGCTCTCTGTTGTATGTCTGCATTACTGACCTTATCGGTCCACAGTATACGGAGCATTCTGCAATGTATCCACATCTCAAACGCCTCCAACTGGTTCATTACATTCACTTACAGAGTTTCACAGCCATATATAGAGTGTCAAAATGAAGCAAGATTTGAATTTGCCACCTTTTGTGCAGTAAATTGTTTACAACACTAAAAAAAAAACAATTTTATTATAGCTGACAGTTTAGGGTTAGTAAAAATGGAGCTTACACGATACAATGTGTTTTCATATTTGAACAACATCTCAAAAATATTGAAAGTTTGGCGGCCTCAGTTCGAAAATTACTTACAAAATATAGGCTTCGTCAACTGTGAAGAGATTAATTGAAAAATTCAGGGAGGCTGGATCAGTTGCAGACGCTAAATACACTGGTCGTCCAAAAACAAGCTTTTTTGAAAATGAGGCTGGTCAAGCAGTGACTGATACTGGTGCTCGATATCGCGACATGATAACAGTTCTTTCTACCGAAATTGGATGATATTGATGTGGCCAATATGTGGATTCAACAAGACGGTGCCACATGCCATACAGCCCGTGAAACAATTTAATTGATCAATCAACAATTCAAATCTTGCTTTTATTTTAGCAGACCATTTAAGAGCATCATTAATTAGAGATTGGTTAACTATTCCTTGTCGGAGTTTAGTTTGTTATAATGTGTAATATTTTATTTATAAATTGTTATTTCAGGAAAATCCCACGACACAGAAGTCTTTCATGGAAGCCCTTCTCCGGAAGATAAAATGTCTCCTGCAATTCGTGCCGGTGGATTAGTAATTAAATCGGAGTTGATTCAATCACGTCACATCACTGTGTCCGATTCGAGTCCCTCGTGGTCATAACATCCACTCTCCGTCGGAGTGGTCCGCTGATTCAAGACTGAGTTTTGTGTCCTCCATCTCTGAGATGGGATCACGCAGACGGCGCCTATTGTTTTGTTGTTAATCCTAACTAAAACAGTTTTGATATACCATTTGTACTAGCACACTAGCTCACTCAATTTTTTTTATTCATTATGGGACCGGTTTGTTGATATCACAGGTCCAACATCAACCAAATAAAAGTATTACGGTTTCATTCAGGATACGGTTAAGGCCACCACCTATCCGTAGTTGTTATAGGGTGCAGCAACGCCCTTTCGTCAGTCTAGATGTTCAATTCCTAACCCCTGTCCACCCGGAACTGAGGTTAACAGTTATTTCATTTAAGCAAATCAAAAAGAACACCAGGTCATATTTAAGCTACTTTTGTTTCCCTGCTGTGCTCAGGGTACCAAATGAAATATATTCATTATGACTTGATCTACGACACGTAGTGTGTGGTATTAGGAGTGAGTATCCCATACAAACTATAATCCGTAGCTTAACTTTAAATTGTCATTTAACTGGGTTCTGTATTCGGCCGATAATTACATTCCTTCATGTGTAACAACACGGAAGACAGATGAGCGCGGCTTATAGCTTGGGTGGGATATTTGGCACCGGAGAGTGTGCAAGCTGCGATGGAAGAAGACCCCTCCATCCTTAGGAGTGTCAGACAAGTGGTTCTGTATTTGTTGGATGCATTTATTTTTAAGACTTATTATTTGTAATAAAATATATTTTCCAAACTGCGCTTTTATTTTGGGTGATACTGTGAGTTATATTTTACATTTTCTCCGGGATCTTTCATGAATCGGAATAGAATATCCCCGAGATCCTGGAGAATTTAATTCAACCAACTGTGACAGTCAATGGATACTACACACATCTCACAAAGGGCAAGTACAGTTGTGTTATAAAACAGGATAATTTCAATATCCTAAGTAGAATGTAAGGCAGATAATCATCTGATTGCAACCTAATTAAAATGAAAAAATAGTCCATTGTTTTGGCTTCAAGATACTTCAACATTATTAACTGTTAAATTTACAACACTCTTATAATATCACATTTTTTTATTATAATGTTGTTACAGCTATTTTGCCAACCGATGTTGGCATCATCAGGTGTTACAAACAACACAGTTGTTACATTTGTTTGTAACACCTGATGATGCCAACATCAGTTGGCGAAACAGCTGTTGTGACATTCTCAAGAAGTGTATAATAAAGATATGTGTTGTAATTTTAACAGTTAAAATTAAAAATAGGTTCACTTGAATGCTTTGGACATATGGAACAAATGGATGAGAGAAGAATGGTCAAAAAGCTATATACAGAGCAGTGTGAATGGGTTATGAAGCTGAGAAAATACGGCATGACCAAATGAATCAATTAAGGCAGCCACATTCGCCACGAGTCAGAAAAATAGACGAGCGTGCATGTTACAATGTATATGTAGAGGTGTGTCAAGATAGAGCAGTGTGGCGGTCCGTCCTCTGCCTACCCCTACGGAGAAACAGCGTGATGGTTAGTTAAGTATGTGACGATCTTGGAAGAACTTGACCTTTCTGGCAGAGAGATTGACGGCTATGATTCTCACACCGAAGGTTCCATTCCCACACTGCCTTTGGTCTGGTGTAGAATTCACGTGACAATAAAATGGCGATAGATTAGCTACCTTACACATGTCATGAGAATCAATATAACATTGGTTAAGGATGCTAATCTGCTAACTTCATTGTGGTAAATTATTCAGAAGAGCGAAAAACAATTATTTTATTTATGAGTAACAGGATCAAGAAATTAAAAATCCTGTTGGTAGGTTATTTTATTGGGAATTATTTATTTATGAAACGACCCATGAAAAAACAAATCTCGGAATTATTACAAAAAATTTGGTGTTTTTTTACCATTTCACTGGAGTTAGCAGATTTTTGTTTTTGAACAATAAAGACTATAAATAGAAGTTTTTTGTGAATGTATACTTAATAGGAGTGACATCTCCAGGCGGCTTCTAACAATGCGCTAATGGCAATAGCCTTTCACATTGTGTTAATAAAGTAGTTCTGCTAAATGCTAAAAATTAATCTCCATAGATGGCGTCGGTATGTGGATTATATAGAGTAATCTTAAAAAAGATTAACTTATGTAATCAAAATCTTCATAGATGGCATATTGAAACTGACATGTGAAGTTAGGCATAGATTTGTAACATATATACAACTTCCAAAAATTTGTCTTACATGGTCATAAAAAAATGGGGAATGTTGTAATTACATAAAGCGTGCGCTTAACCCAACCAATGACAGGTCATAAGTCCTGTAAACACCTTGATCAACCATATTCAATTTCCAGTTTGCATCTTCGTCTCTATTGAGATACAATTAAAATTCATGAATAAATAGAAATTTTATTATGTAAGAAGTTTTGCGAGAAACACAAATCATTAGTTATGTGGAAGATTCTCATGAAAATGTCTAAGATTGCCTCTCACAGCCGACGATAATAGCTACCATTTACATCAATTTGGCTCGCACTTTAATGATGTAAAGAACTATTCAACAATAAAATATAATAAAAAAACTGGGTAAGAGTTGGATCGCTACCAGAAGTGAATAAAAGACAATACGTTGTAACAGTAATTGATTTATTATACTCGAATGATATCCAATTATTTCTATTTAAAAAAAAGACCCGGACTATCATACGAGAGCGTGGTCCAACAATAATAACAGCGATCAAGTTATAACAGTACAAATGTCAATTAATTAAGATTGGTATATTATATACATTACATATGCGTGATGAGGAGCGGGTGCACACTTCCGAGGACTTTCAGTCCTGATTGCTAGGGATGCCTGAAGCCATCTTAAATAATTCATATTTCTATTAAGTCTTTTTTATTAAATCCTTTTCCCCATTGTGTTTATTGCTAACGCCATATTTAAAACTGGGTTAAAGTAATAAATAAAATTGTCTGGCGCTTGATATTGCACTTTATACAGGTCGCCGGACCATAGTGATTTGATAGTATCACACATCACATTTATTTTACAGAGTCAATGTGTCAATTATAAAAAATTAATTAAAATAATAATAGTTCCTAGTCCCATTTTCCGCATCCTCTTGCAGTCTTAAATTCTCTCTTCCTTGATGGAGACAGCCTCCTGCTGAAAAGACATTATAATTCTCCAATTAAACATTTTTCACATAACAATGATCGTAGTGAATGTCATTAACAAAATGCAAACGTCTGTTTTCTAGAAGTTTTGTTTTAATGATATTTTTCGCCTTTTTAAGGCGTTATTAAATGCCTTGGGCAGACGAAACATGACATTTATTATAATACAACTTCTAGAAAACAGACATTTTCATTAATATTAATTAGTTAATAAGGATTTGTATATCATTGTTCAAAAAACAAGTCAAACTTAAAATCTATTCACACTAATTCTTAACTAGTTAAATGTTGTAATTTGCCCACTTGTTCATTCTTAACCACTGAGCAAAAGTAGAGCACCTTTTTACATTGACACATTTTGAATAAAATGTACCTTTTCAAACTCTCCTTTCTTACAAACCAAATAAATAATCAATTACATCTGTATCTTCCTCGAATAAATCGAAGAACCAATAGACGCACACTCGGATCATGATGCACGTGACTCATTAATCTGACTAAAGTCATTTATTGTTTCTTGCACAATGAAATAAAACTCCATATTATGTTAATTAATTAACACACATAAAAATATCTGTTTTATACTATTATAGTTTTATTATATTTTATGGGAATGATATACATATTTCGCATTGTTATGGCATCAAATTTTTGACAATGTCTTAACAAGGTGAAACATGTTATTCCTTCTTCTTCTTCTTTTAATAGATCTGGCGATCTGTGACACAGAAATCATGTCTCGTCGGATGATGAGATCCAGCTGTGCCTCCATCTCTTAGGCGGTCTTCCAGGTGGGCGGTGTCCGGAGGGGATTTCATAAGCGGCTGTATATGCAAATCTGTCACCATCCATTCGGGCTACATAGTCCCTCCAGTATCTTCTTCTGGATCTACTCCACTGAACGATATCCTCTATTTCGCAAGTTTTTCTTATGTCTACGTTGCGGACACGATCTCGGAGGGTTTTTCCAGTGATTGATCTTAGGACCTTCATCTCCGATGTTCTTAGTAGTCCCTTGGTTCGCACAGTGTCAGCCCGTGTCTCTACAGCGTAAGTCATGATAGGTCGCACGCATGTTTTATAGATTCTGATCTTGCTTGTGATGTTATTCCCATAAAAACTTGTAGAAAACTCTCAATTTATTTCAGAAAATGTCTAACTATAAACATTGTTCATTTTTAACTTAATTCCGATGAATGTCAATTGTGGAATATGTAGTTAGACTTACCACAGCAGCCAGGAAGTCCTGGTCCTGAGGATCCTTGATGATGCAGTATTGCGGAAGGCCGCCTCCCTCCCCGCCACCCTCCGCAGTGGCGATGTACAGGAAGTTCCCGTCGCATACATCACCATCTGTAACGCACACTTCCTTTACTTACACTCAAATAAAAGTTATATCAATCCATATCCAAAATGAAACAAGAAATGTATTCCCCAAATACCTATTAACGTGCCAGAATAGAAATAATACAGTTATGAAGTGAAAAATCTGTAAAGTGAACAGTTACAGTACTAAGCCTATAGCTCAATTGCTCTAATTTGGAGCAATCTACACTTTGATCATCAAACTCCTCGACAGTAGGCAGATTATTTGAGTTGATATCCAGCTTATTATTATATTACATTCTTACTTAAACAGCTGATGTCGCACACTTCTCCACACACTTGTATCTTGTGCCTTCTTCGAATGTCATTGGACCATCGTGTGGGGTGTGTCTCCCTCTGTTTCTTCTGTCCTTGCGAGGTCTCTACCCTAACATTCTTCTGGTCCATCTTTCGTCTACCAATCTGGTAACATGTCCCGCAAATGACCATTTGAGCTTAGAAACCATTTCGATGGCATCCGTTACTCCTGACCAGACTACACATTTCAGTATTTCTTATTGGTCTGAAAGTCTGACATGTGTTACACGGAGTTTCCTTATTGTCGACTTGGTGAGGGTTAGCGTTTCTGTTCCTCATGTCAGTACTGGAAGTACTCATTGGTCATTTATTCTGCGTTTCAGGCTTTGGGGAATGTTGTTATCGAAGAATTATATTATTACATATGAGTAAATAAATAAATAAATTACCAGTTTCTGTGAGGTGCTGCAGGTCGGGGGTCTGCATGACCACGCTCAGCCCCTCCATGTTGTCCTCCGCCTTGAAGTGCAGCCCGAGGTCCCTGCACATATCGGGAACAATTTATCAAAAACAACAATCTTCTTTTCTTAACATTTCTATCTCTATTCACATTCTGGTATATTCTATATCACTCAAACACACATTTTAATACTCTGTTAACACCGCTAGATCACTGTTACCTTTTGCTAACCTGTAACTTCCCACTTTTAAATAATATACCTCTGATGGTGAACGAGCTGTTAAAATGGACATGATTGGCCATGATATTGGCACTAATATTCTGAAAGGTTTATAGTAGTATTGCCATTTATGGAGAAAATTGAAAAGTTAATATTTATTCTGTTATTAAGACCCAACATACAAATCTGTTTTATCTACCTGTAGAAACATTAAACTCCAATTTTATAAAATTTGGACTTGATCCCTTAATATTCTGACCCACCCATTTATCAATTAATTAATATGGGATTGTCATGACAGCTGTTTTACCAAACTCTAGTGTCACAACTAACTGGCGAAACAGCTGTCGCGAAAATCTCGTAACGACTAATTGATAAATTGTGATACGTTTAATAACAGTGTTTCAAAATTAAAACGTTTCTTCTTCTCAGTCGTATTCCTCATGATTGAGGGTCGTGTCCATCCTGTAAACTATTGACCATGGCACGCCATGCGCTCCTGTCACCCGTCAGTCTCCAGGCTGCAGCTAATGAGAGACCAGTCAGATCACCGATTTGATCGGACCAGCGGCTCTGTGGTCGCCTTCCCTCCACTATGCCCATGATGATGAGCTTTTCAAGATTGTCCTGATCTCTCCGGGCTATGTGTCATATATATTTCAGCAAAAAAATGTTTAATAATTGATATTTTTAAATATTGTATTAAAAACATCATATTTCTCTGTTCACAGACATGCTCATCCTTCCTCAGTGTAAAATTTTAACCAAAACATGGCTGTGGATGGAGAAATAAAGTGTTCTAATTGAATGATTGTTTCCCATCTACATATAAGAGAGTGTAAGTGTGCAGAGAACTGACTGTATGTTGACGATGGAGTTCATCCCGCCGTCCTCGTCCTGGGCGGTGGTGGGGGAGCAGGAGGGCGCCACGCTCTCCAGGTCCAGGTGGCCGGCCAGGCGGCAGCGGGCCACGTGCCTCTGGAGCTGCCTCAGCCCCTGGTACCTGGACAATTACACAATATCATCATTTAGTTATGACATTTCATACAAAGGACTTCAGGAAGTTCCTACAACATTCCAGGCCGAGTGGTAAGTGCTATGACTGCCACACCGAAGGTCCAGGTTTGATTCTCGGCAATAGCAGTGTGATTGTCACACTGTCTTTGGTCTGGTGTAGAATTCACGTGACAATAAAATGGTGATAGATTAGCTACCTATCACATGTCATGAGAATCAACATAGTAGCTATTATACCCTTTACATGGTTGTAATGATGTAAAGAGCGATTCCACAAAATAATACTATTTTTTTTAAATATTTACAAAGGGTTTTTTATTAAGCGCTTTCTATCTTTAAATTTAAATATAACGAAGTGTGTGTGAGATATCATCGAAATTTTTTATTCGTTTGAAAGGCCTATGGATGCCATTATGTATGGAATATAACATCGTTCAAATGTCCGCCGCGGTTTCTCTGGGTGGCGCGCTACCGAAATGTCCAATTTTCCATGACTCCTGGGCTAACCTGGGTTATGTGTTGGCTTTGAGGGCCGCTGTGGTTTGTGGCTTATTCGCATAGACCTGCCTAAAATTAGATTTGTTCTGGCGTAAGGAGGTTTGATACATGTCCTATTATTCACCCTTAACGGATGTAAGTCACCTCTGAAGTGACAATAGAATTCGTCACTGCAGTCGTATGGCAAATGTGATGTGGCACGATGAATCATGTTGAATCTGTTGTCTGTGGAATCTGCGCGTTATTACTTTGTCAGTTGAATATTACCAATAGAGCCAAATATTGAGAGAATAACATATACAAAAGATATAAAAGCTGGCATCTGATAAGGGTTAATAAAAACATTGATAATGATGGCGGTGATTTATATGTAGAGTAAAGCCTCACCCCTGGTTGCAGGCGGGGCACTTGTGGGGGTGCCACTCCCCGTGGGTGCGGATGCGGTGGTTGCAGAACTCGGCGTAGTCGCTGAAGCTCTCGGAGCACTTGTCGCACTTGTTCACGCGCCGCTTCTCATGCTGCCGCAGGTGCCTGCACACACAACACCCCTCGTCACACTCCATTTACAAATACAATCCCAATTTTAACCAAAATAATCACTTACAAAATATTATCCAAGTAAACACAAAAATAGTAAAAGGACATCAATAATGCAATATAACAAGTATCATCATTTTTAATATATATATTTATTTCATATGTATTTATATATATTTAAGGACATCCATTGTACAATATTTACAATATACATTATACACACATAATAAGGAATACAATTATTTATTGTTTCTTGAACAATGATGTAAAACTCAATATTAAATTATTAATACCAATGAAAATGTCTGTTTTAAACTATTATAGTTTTATAATTATTATTTATTAATTACTTTTATCGACTTGCAAAGACTACATTTGATAATGCCGCTTAGCCAGGTAAAAGATGTCTTAACCTAACTAATTGACCTCTGCCACAGCACGCCACTGCCTCTTATCCATCGCCACTCTCACCCATCTTCATCCAGCAAACCTTATACCATCGCCGGTCCAGCAGGCAGGGTGTGTCTCCACTTCAGAACCTGTCTTCCCCATCAGCCGTCGGTCTTCAGACAAATATGGCCAGCCCTACCCCACTTAAACCCCCCTATCCTCAGAACCACCTCGGTCACCTTGGTTTATTGTAAAATAACTTAGTTTTGAATTCTATCGCTCAAGGTTATTCCAAGCATACTTTGTCAAAAGCATAACTGGTCGAATAATTTGGCATCGGGGTATTTGAGATTCAAAGAAATAATAACATTTCTATAAAATATAATAAAACAGATGTTTTCGCTTGTACTAATTAGAAATGTGTTTCATAAAAGATATAAAATGTAGAAGCAGGCCAAATGGATAACGAAGCATGTGCACAACCACTATATTTGATCGTTAGCATTGAACAAGTGAGAGTTTTCTTATCTCAGTATCATGACAGGAATGGTGACATGATTCAAGGATGACAATTATAGTTGCAGGGGTCATTGTGGCTAGTAAAGAATAAACTTGAGAGTGATATTGGATATAGCAGCAGGGATACGGAGAGAGAAGCAATCGAGTGCATGGCCTGATGGCCTGGATTGGCCATGTTCATCAACCAAAGAAGCCGTAGGAAAGACCGAGGCATGGACTATGCTGAATGTGCTGGGCAAAAGATAAGGGCCGAGAACAGTGGATCAAAAAGATGGAATATCCAGGACTAATAATGCAAATGCAAGATATACCATGAAATACAGAGATTAAGTAAGTTCTGTTAAAGTATAACACAGCTCCTATTAAACGGAGGATACTGTTCCATCTATGAGCTGATAACCGATCATCTATGTATATATATATATATATATATATGTATGTTAAAACTATTTAATATTCTATTTTATAATACATTATTCATACGCTATGAAAATCAACAAGATTAAGTGCAGTTTATTTTATACCTGTTATCAGGAGAGCTATGTAAACAATGACGAGTGTTTTATAATGTTTGCACAACAATATAATTTATTAATGTAACAGATGGTTTGGACATGGAAAGAATGAATGAAGACAGATGGTGAAGAAAATATATGTTAACAACATAAACGGAACTAGAAATAGACGAAGACCAAGGAAAATATTGCAAGATCTAATAAATCAAAAATTTGGAGAAATCGACACGCATGCATGACACAATGTAAGAATATTGAGGAAGCGAGAGAAGTATATCAGGAAAGAACATTGTGGAGGTCCATCCTTTCTGTCTAACCCTTCGGGGAGTTAGTTAGTTTAAAATACACTATTGATATGCCCTGAAATTTCACAAAAATCAAATACAATTTATTTTATAGAATGTCTATTAAACAATGACTAGTATTTATACTTCAAAACATAGTTATGAGAGTACAGTTCACACAACAATTATATATTAATTTAATACATTTGTGTTATTTTTTCTGCATCGAATATATAACAATAGTCGTAGAACTAGAATAAACACAAATCTATAATAATTAGATTTAAAATAGCTATACAAAACAAGTTTGAACACAATCACTTGGTCAGTGTTACCCCCTTCATACATTGTCCAATAAGCTCGGTTGAGTGATCTTAGTAGGCCGTTGAAACTGGAGATCAAATTCGTTAGTAAACACCTTCCTGTACATGTGCACTTTGACGGGGGCATCCGTGGAGCTTCTATACAAATTGTACATCTTGAGAATGCTCAGAGACTTGTCCAGATATTTCTTGCCGTCATCTGGCACACGGCAGACGGTGGGAAAAGACGAGATATGAGATCGCACCTTATTCAGATCCGACTCACTCGTGCGCCTCTTGGCGTATTTGCCTTTCAAGCTCGGTCTAGGCGTGTTAGTTTCCGCATTCCTGATGTTCATGTAGAAGTAGTAGATTCGCATTTGGCTTATGTCAAGGGTCGTGAGGAAAAATGATTTGCACACGCGGACTTTTCTGCCGCACAGATCAAAGAAATAGGAATAGGAATATTTCCTTCGGCTTTCAGCTGTTCTGCACCTCTTTCTCGAAGCGTTTGAACGTGAAGTGTATTCGCCGTAGAAGTAATTCTTTTCGTAATCAGTCAACTTATAAAACTCTAAGTGAATGGCTTGCAACTGCAGCGGGGTGAACATGGCGCCGCAGAAATACTGACACTTGGGAGAGCATTTACTCTTTACTGATTTGGCAGAACGCAAGTTGTTCCGCTGGTCGAAGTACGTCATACCACTCTCTCGCCTCTTCTTGCGTATGTTGCTCCGCCACTTTTCTGGGTTGGCTTGCCTCTTTTTCTTCTGTAAACCATCGCCATTGTTGGTTTCCACATTATTGTTAACGACCTCTCCTACACCCTGGCCTATTAAAGTGTTTTCAGAACTAACAGGACAGAGGATGTAATCAAGATCTACCAACTGAACCATCTCTTCCACATTTTCTTGGATACTTTCATCATCAAAAGGAATATTTTGCAGTTCAAGTTGGACACTTCCACTAAAAATGTTTGGCTGTTCATTTTCAACATCACTGTTGACATTTTTGTCTTGCAATACTATGTGTTTTGGACAATACACGTGCTGGTGGACTGATTCGTTATCGCCACTGTCTGCAGTGTCCCTGAAATTAAAATAATAAGAGTTTTATTGGACATACTATTTAACTTAGAGTCAACAGAATTGGGATAAGGAAACCTAAATACCCAGTTTCTTTCTAAAATTCCATACCTATTTGGAAAAAACACATGCGTCAGTTTTTGTTGAATTTGAAATTTTAATGACAATTTTCTTTCGCCTAGCCTTTTTGCGTTATTTGGGGTCAACTCTCCTAATATGGCTCTGCCAAGTCTCACAATACAGGATCATCTAGCTGTCCAATCCCATCCTGGCCATCCGTCTTCCAGTTGCAGGGTCTTGTGAACGATGTATTCATTGTCCCTCCTGCTCACATGGCCGTACCACCGCAGACGACGTTCCCTAATTTTTTCCGCTATGGAGGCGTTTAGGCTACGTCTGATGTGCTCATTTCTAACTTTATCCAGCATCGTAACCCCGGCGGCCCATCTCATCATCTTTATTTCTGCTATGTGTAGCCTCTGTTCTTCTTGTCCCTTTGCGGCCAGCATTCTGATCCGTAGAGCATAGCAGTTCTTACGGCGGTTTGGTACACCTTTCCTTTTATTTGCACGGGTACTTTGCTGTTGCAAAGTACTTCTGAAAGGGCACGCCATTAAAGCCATCCAACTTTTATTCTATGCTCTACGTTATTTTCAATCGTGCGGTGAGATTTTAATGCCAATATCTAGTTAAATACCAACTGCATATTATGGCAAAAGTTATGGCCGAAACACTACGATACTTACGCATTATTAAATGTTTAAATTTAGAACACTGTTATTACGTATCACGATTTATTTAAATGAGTTTGTTGATGCTTGCTATGATGATGGCAACATAGGTTGGCGAAACATCTGTCGTGACAAACTCATTTAGATGATTAACGATTAGTTATTATAAACATTTTATATTTTATTATAAAAAACATGACACTATCAAATTTTCATAAACGGATTTGTGGAACTTCTTTAAACTTTAATAAGACTCTCCTGTAAAATACAAAAAAAATGCCATGTGTGCTTTTGCCTAATAGGTACGGAATTAGTGCATAGTTCTAGTTGACACTCTCAGATGTCTCCAATCAACTAATATTTGTCAAACCTACTCAAGTAGAACATCACAAACCCTTACAACATTGAGATATGTCTGTCTCTACATAATATAAATAGGATGAGAAATTTAAAAAAATTAAAATTAAATATTTCCTAGTTCTTGCCAGGATTCAATTTTACATACCTACGTAGGTCCATGGAGCCAAGTCCCGTGGTAGGTAGGGTAGGTAGGGGGAGAGGATGGACAGCCACATTTGTTGGTACACTCCGACCCACAATGATACTTGTAATAAATTGGTTGTTAACAATATTGCAAATATTGTTTAAATTTTTTAATTTTGCAAGTTTTCGGGTTTAGGTAATGATACGAAAGTACCGACTTTTGCCACCATCATCCAATCGGAGGTCACACATGACTATTGAAGAGTAACATAGAATTGGACCGGTTAGGAAATAGAATCTGAAAAGAGGACCCGGTGTGCCAGAGAAGGTAGAAGCACAAGAAAAACCGAAACACATTATCAAAAATAATCATTGTGTATGAATTTCACACTTATTTTTTACCTTCATTTAAAGATGAAACTATATGTTTTAAAAGGGCTAACAATATTTTTTTCAAATAACTTCGTAGATATTTCATAGTTGGATATGTTTTTTGGGATCTTGGGTATAGCCCTGTAAATTGTCTTTTTCGACCAACATTTCGGAGATCGTTGCCATCTTAAAAATCAACTCTATCGCTTCGCATAATTGCAAAGTGAGTTAGTGGATACGAAAGTGCTTGCGGACTGGGCTATCCTGGCAAATCTCCTTGCAGAGCAGTTTGTGGACACCGGTCATCGCTTTGATTTCGAGCCCTCGGTACTAGACAGACCGAGGGGTCATCGGGCACATCTTGTCAGCGAGGGAATCGAAATTCTCCACCACCTGGATAGGTATAGATAAACAGGGATGACGGCCTTAATAACAAGCTCGGCGAGAGAAGCGAAGATGTTTCTTTCTCACTCTTACATCAGCCGGCAACACAGCACAGTTTAGGAGTGAAGCATACATTACCCACCACACATTTAAAACTACCTTCAAGATGGAGACTGCAACAAACTCCGAAACATTGGTCGAGAAAGACGAATATACCCAAGTATTAATTTGAATAATTCTACTGTCCAGCCTAAGATAAATTTAATTCTTAAAAAAAAAAAAATTACGCACACAAACAATATAATACATCGCATTTGTATTTAAATAAAACACATTTTTGTCCATTAACAAGAGTTCATTCTAGAAAAAAAGTTGTCAGTAATAGTAAATAAATTGAGAAATAAAATAATAAAATTGAGAAACACAAAAAGTGATATTCTAGGCGCTCATGTCAATAAAAGGGAGAATGTACCTGTTGAGCTGTGACTGAGAGATGTAGGCGCAGACGCAGAGGGGGCACTTGAAGCACTTGTCGTTGGAGTGGCTGCGCTCGTGGATGCGGAGGTCCGTGTTGGAGAAGAAGGCCTTGGGGCAGCCGGACCGGGTGCACTTGAACCTGACACGCAACACACAACACACAACGCTTTACAACCTCCACGAGACATTCGCCCACCTCACGTGAGACATAGAAACTTTCAAGAAGAAATATGCAGAATACAACATCGATTCTTAACAATTCAAAAGGTTATTTAATTTTATTAGAAAATATTGGAAACCTTAGCTGGTGTCTATATAAATAAAAGGCAATGTTCGTGGCTATAGGACCGATAGACTCAACAAATACCCAACTGATTACAACAATTTTTTTACTGTTTATTAATATTACTTCAAAAAGGTTTAAAATAGTGAATTTGATACAAACCGACTTATTATGCACCTTTGCAAATGCACATAAAGGAATTCTTAGTGTCACAGTGCAATAAATCATTTAACTCTAGGACATTAGGTGGTTTAATAATAATAATAATAAGCTAACTTTTAAAGCGCCGTTTTTGTGATGTAATCACCTCAAGGGCGCACTAAGACGTGTTTTAAATCTAAAAATCTAAATGTGACCGCTTAAAAAACGATCGGTTTAAAAGTATAGTAGAACAAAGTATAAATGTTTAAATTGGGTATGAAATATGAAAAAGATGGGTTTTCAAATTAGATCTGAAATCTGTCGGATCATTTATGCATCTAAGGTGTGAAGGGAGATTGTTCCAAGCTGATGGACCGGCTACCGCGAACGCTCGATCCCCGAAATTCGTACTGGGGCAACGCTTCGGCTCAACTAATCTTCCTATTGCTGAGGAGTTCGCCGAGCGAAGTGTGGATTTCCGTGAATTTAGGCTGTCCGTTATACAGAGTTCAGATATATATAACTTGGTGCCATTCCATGTAGCGCTTTGAAGACTGTCCAGCAGAGTTTATACTGGATTCTTTCTGGACTTTTAAGCCAGTGAAGTTCTTTGAGATGTTGTGTTATATGGGACTTTTTTGGAATGCCTTTAATGAGCCTTGCTGCTGCATTGAACGCAGATTGAAGTTTGTTTATTTGTTGTTTTGGAATGTTTGCATAAATTCCATTACAATAATCAAGTCGTGACACAACGAAGGAATTTACAAGAGTTTTGAAAGTGTCATGGGGAATACTCCTTTTGACGGATTTTAATCGTCTTAGGTGGAAGAAACTAGCGCTGACCGTGTTATTAATTTGGGATTTTAGAGACAGATTTGCGTCAAGATAAACACCAAGAAGCTTTGTGGAGTTTTTGGGAACGATATCATTGTCAGCTGTTGAAATTGAGGAATGATCGATAAGATGTTGACGCTTTGCGGAAGAAGTCCAGAGAAATTCCGTTTTGGATGGATTTAGTTTAAGTTTGTTTGATGCCATCCATCTGGATATGGCATCAATGCAGTTGACAGTTATTGACGTAAGATGTTTGGTGTCATCAGGGTTGCAGAAAAAATAAAGTTGCTGATCATCAGCATAGCAATGTGAGAGGAGGCCAAAGGATTCGATTATTTTGGCAACGTCATTCGTAAACATGATAAATAAAAGGGGTCCTAAAACAGAGCCTTGTGGCACACCAGATTGGATATTAGTAAATGAGGATTTTTTACCTGCTAGCTGCACAGCTTGTGAACGATCCGACAGATATGAATTTAGCCAGTCTATGGCATTACCTCTAAAACCATACGTGATCGCTAATCGTTGGATAAGATATGAGTGATCAATTGTGTCGAACGCAGCGCTCATGTCCAGAAGGGAAAGCAGTGCCAATTTGCCCGATTCGTTTGCCAGTACTAAATCTGACATGACTCTAAGCAATCCCGTCTCCGTTGAATGTTTTGTGATGATGTGAATCCGTGAATTTGACATAATTAAACACTTTATCACTTGGTATAAACCACTTTATTTGTGTAAAGCCCCGAAGAAGCTCTCTACAGAGTGAAACAAAATTATAAACACTTTTATACCAAGTGATAAAGTGTTTAATTTTATTATTGAAATAATTTTGTTTGATGTGATGTAAGTCATCTTACATTTGCGGACAACATTGTGGTCATTAGTGAGGACATAGACGAACTGACTCAAATGATTGAAGAGTTGCAGGAACCATCAAATAAAATAGGCTTAGAAATGAATATAGGAAAAACAAAGATTCTAAGTCCTGAAAATAAAAACTTAAACGGCAACAGCACCATAGAAAGAGTCAGCGAATACATATACCTGGGACACAAGATTAAATTAGAAAGAAAAAAAAACAGACAGTGGAAATATCGAGGCGAATAGGGTTGAGCTGGGCAGCTTTCGTGAAACTAAAACACAAACAAACAAAACAAAGAAACTTCAATATGTCTAAAGAGAAAAGTATATGATTCATGCATGCATTCATCGTGATGACTTATGGGATGGAGACTATGACCCTCACCAAGAGAAATGTAGAGAGATTAAGAGTCACGCAGCGTTCCATGGAGAGACATATGCTCGGCGTCAGTCTCCGAGATAAAATCAGAAATGAGGAGATTAGACGCGGAACAAAAATAACGGACATCATGGAACGACTAGCGAGACTGAAGTGGCAATGGGCGGGTCATGTGGCGAGACAAAGTGAGGATAGATGGACCCAGAAAATAATAAGGTGGAGACCATGGGAAAATAGGAGAAGCGTTGGCAGGCCGCAAAAAAGGTGGGCCGACGACATTGCTGCCGTGGGGGAAAATCTGCAGCTGGCAGAAAATAGAGCCGAGTGGAAAGGAAGGGAAGAGGCCTATGTCCAGCAGTGGACCGATGAAGGCTGACGAAGAAGATGTGATTCACTGATAGATGGCAATTTAGTCAGTTTAAATGACAGCTGACAAATGTCAGTGGATCATCATGACATTACTGCACGTCCTGGTTATTATATTACCTGCGGCCGGTCTCGTGGTGGCGCATGTGGGCCTTGAAGCTGAGCCTGTTCTTGCAGACGACGCGGCAGAGCTTGCAGACGTACTGCGCGCCCTCGTCCTGGTGGCGCACGCGGTGCTGGCTGAGCTCGAACTTGCGCCGGAAGGCCGCCCCGCACGCCTCGCACACAAACTTCTTCTCCCCGTGGGAGTACATGTGGTGCCGCAGAGCCTCCTGCCAGGGTCAACCATGTTAGCATCGTCACAGACAATATCTAATGCCACAGATAAAACAAAATGAAAGACACAAAACTGGCCCCTTAATTAAAATAAAATGATTTTACTGAAATCTCTCAATGAAAAAACAATTTAACTTTTTCCACGCGTAAATTTGCTCCGTTTTATCTATACTCCCACACGGTACATATTTTCAAATACCTATGTATGCAATTAAATGACAAATTATAGCATTATGGCATGATCTATTGGACTATATAGACAGAACAGATTATTCTCTACAATATGAAGACAAATCCTGGTGTGTCAACACTCTTAGATGTTTATAAAAACAAAAACATACCGTATCTTTCGAATGTGGTCGCGCCATATGAAATACAATTTTATTTTTGAGAGCGTCGTGATAGTTCTACGAATGTCCAAGTGAGCGGGAAATACATTTTTGACAGAAGAGCGCTTTAATATCGGCAGTCAAAACTTCCGTATCAAGTGTTGATACGGCCGCGTGTGAGTATTAACTTTTTGCCGTATCAACAGTTGATACGTTAGCGTGCAAAGAGTTAAATAATAATTATATAAAACAATGTTTTTTTAATGACTACTCTCGCTTTTGTTTTTATTTTGACTGCGACCAATTTCACCAGGCTCCTTGTCACTACAGACCAGTCGGTCGATGACAGCAGGCCTGGCGAAACCGGTCACTGTCGAAATATACAAATCCGGTCCTTTAATTTTAATACACTTGAGGAAGATATGTTCTATAATATGGTATGTTATACATAATTCATTGTGTATTTATTATTGATGAAAACATTTTCTAGATGTTATTTATATTTTATGAGAGCTTGCTAGCAAGGTAATACTCTCATAAAATTTTAATAATGTCACACCACAAATTAAATGCTTCATGTGAAAGTAAAATAAATAATTCATTGTGGATTTCCATGGACGTCGGGGGGACCTGACATGACACTTTGAGAAGAAGAAGTATTTAGGTTGGACACACTGTAAGCTCTGGACCGGTGTCCTGTAGACAGAAAGAGAAAACAAGCAGACCTAAAGACATCACCTGGAAGTGGCCTGACGCCCATCATGACGCTCACCTTGCTCCTGAAGAGGCACTGGCAGCCGGGCACCTGGCAGCGGTAGGGGGTGATGTTGAGGTGGGAGCGGTGGTGCACGATGAGGTCCTTGCGGAAGGAGAAGAGCTGCCCCGGACACAGTCCACAGCCAAAAGGCTTGCTGCAACGGTGGAAGGGCACCAGCTCGGGGATATCTCTGCACACAACACGATCACCATTACATATATATTTTTTTTAATCGCTCTTTACATCATGACAGCTTGATCCAAATCAATGTAAAGGGTATTAATATAGCTATCATAGTGATTCTCGTAACATGTGATAGGTAGCTAATCTATCGCCATTTTATTGTCACGTGAATTCTATACCAAACCAAAGGCAGTGTGACAACCACATTGCCCTCGCCGGGAATCGAACCCGGAACCTTTGGGGTGACAGTCAATGCACTTACCACTCGGCCACGAAGGTCGTCCTAACATTTTAACATAACACCCGCATTATTAATGTCTCCATTGGTTTGTGTACTGTGTTTTACATAAACATAATTCTCAACAATTTTCAATATTCATTGTTATTTAACCCCTCCCCCATCCCTTATATTTACTATATAAGCAATGATTTTATCTCATTTTATTGCAAACATTTCTACACTGAGGAAGAGCGCCTGTGGCCCGAAACATGTTTGAGAAAAGTAACGAAAACATCTGTTTTCTATAAGTTTTATTATGGCTTATGGGAATGACATATCCCACCTTCTAATGCATTAACAGTTAATAATGTTGAAATATCAAAGTGTTTCTTATATAATGAAACATGTATAAAGTAGACATTTTCATTCATATAAAATATTTAATACGGAGTTTTACATCATTGTTCAAGAAACAATAAATTTGTAAAAAGTGCAATATTTTCCAAAAATTATTCAAATGGAAACAACACAAAGTGATGGCAAATAGAAGAAAAAGAATGAATGAACAATATTAGAGAGTTGGGGGAGATAACTTACACGTAGTGGTCGTCAACGTGCTTGAGGTGGACATCGATTCCGTGGACCACCTCCAGGCACAGCTGGCAGGTCAGCTCGTCATACTCAAACTCTGCAAGGAACACAACCTCCAATGGTTAAAGTCATCAATCACATTTCTGATGTGGAGGGTAAACCGTGTCAAACTTACTAAAAAAATTAACAAAATGAAATTGGTTCAAACGCAACGATAATAATAATAATAATTAGGCTAATTCGTATAGCGCCGTTTTCGTGAATAGCTCACCTCAAGGGCGCTTTGACAATGTTTTTAGTCATGAGAGCTGCATGTGACACCAGCAATCAGATAACCGATGCTTACGTTTTATGGGATATTTTGAAAAGGTGGGTTTTTAGGTGAGATTTAAAGTCTGTCGGATTGTCAATGCATCTGAGGCGTGCAGGAAGCATATTCTAGGCAGACGGACCTGCCACTGCGAAAGTCCGATCTCCGAAATTTGTCCGGGGGTTGCGCTTTGGCTCAACTAGTCTGCCTATTGCCGAGGAGTTTGCTGATGGAAGCGTACGATGTACGAAAACAAGTTAAGAAAGCGTCTGCCGTATCAGAGTGTCTAAAAAATCAGGTCTGGAAGAACAAACACATGCATATTACAAAATATTCATGTTGGTCTTTGAAATATCTTGGTGATACAGGGAAATAAATTAGAATATGTTTTTATTGTTTACAAAATATTTCATTACGATTTTTTAATGAATAAAAACACTGTTTTTTTCAGTTTTGAGTTTATTTTTCTCAACAGGTTTCGAAGGCTTTACACTTTCATCATCAGGAGAAGGATAAAAACGATATAAGTTTCAAGTAGAAGTCATTATGGAATTCCAGTGTTAACGCCTTAATTTTATTTAAAATTAAAAAACACATTTAATTGTTAACACATTGGCTGCCAAGTACTGACCGGGACAGTAGTAAGGGGAGAATTTAAACGGCGGACCCGTGTCAAAGTCAGACCCTATACGTTCCGGCCTGGATAGGGGTCCATTGATTGGGTTCTACCTTTACCACTGTCCCGGTCAATGTTCCAGGGTCAATTTGTTAAACCATTTTTGCCATAACCCACAACACTCCGTAAAAAAATTACCTTATTCCATCAAATTGAATGTAATAAAATAACAACCCTAGCATCATAGGGGTGCTACGCTGCATACCTGTCTTCAAATTATTTTTCTCCTTCGTGTCGGCCTTCCAGTCGGAAGCCTCCATCCCTTCCGGCCACTCCTCCTCCAACTCTTCCCCCTCTCCCTCCCCTTCTCCTTCCTCGGCCCCCTCTTCGTCACCGATCTCTTCAGCCACCACTCTCTCGTCCTCCGGGCCCTTCCACTCATCCTCCTCAATGGTGATAACATTGGAGTACTCACTGGGAATAAACAAATTATCGCTAAAGTAATTGCACTGAAGCAAAATCAGTTGGCATTTGTAAATGTTATCAGATGCAGTCAAAAGACTACTTCGAAATATACAGAAATTAGTAGGGGACAAATGGATTATTTTTAATATAAACTTATTTCTGTTTTTACATATAGAAAAATGAGAGAAGAACCATCCTACAGATTAGACCCCTCTATAACCTATCTTGCTAATAACCATTCATTAATCGCAGAAGTTGATTTAACCAGGAAATAAAACAGATACGAAATACAATAGACAAAAGAAATATCAAATTATCCTAATTTATTGGCAATACTGGCGTAGATAATGCCTTAGAATAAATTATTAAAAAAAAACTTCTAGCAAACAGAGGTTTTCATTTGTATTCATTAACACTGGCTTTATTCTGGTGCAACGATTATTGTGTTGCTACCCGGTAATAATAATTCTAGAAGTAATTTATAAATTCTACATATCTAACTGTTGTTTTCTGTGGGTTGTTCTACTTGGATCGTGACATGTGGGATCGAATGCAAGGCGGACACCACAATTACAAAAAACGCACTTAGAGTGTCAGAAATGAAGGCACTCTGAGTGCGAATAGAGAACGAGAATAAGGAATTCAAGAATAAGATAAATTTATGAGGTCGAAGATGTCGTTAGGTGGGGGAGGCAAAGGAGAAGATACTGGTATGCACAAGTGAGAATAATGGATTCATCTAGACTCCCTCTTCAAATCAAATCAGTTTATTTACTCAAAAGACATTACAAACAGCATAAATGTTTAAGGCGTCATTGAGTACAGGTAAAATATTATACATATACTCGTACAACATAATACCAGGAACCCATTAGTGATGGTTCGACATTAGGAAGACATACTTTCCAAAGTGAAGAGTATTTGTCCCCTGAACATACTTTCACTAACATGAATCACTCTTAATGTTTTGAATAGCCAACCGCAAGGTAAACGACCACCGGACATACAACCAAAAAGTTGGATTGACAGCTGAGAATCGACTTCGCAGGAGACCAACTCCTCTTAAAAGAGATACTAAGAAGAAGTTCTATTTGAACTCTCTTTCCCTATTCTTAGTATGGATATGATTAACCAATATGCTGTGGGAGCTTTGTAACCGTATTCGAAAGGCAATCGTGTGATGATTTTTTTCATTTTAAATGAAGGCAATTCTATGATTTATTTTACTAATGAAATATGTACAAGAATTTATTTATCACAGATGTTTTGAAAATATTATACCTTCATAAACAGGAGAATGATAAATGAAGTGATGTTGTCAACACCATGAAATAAACACAAAGTTAATCAGTACTATCACTGTGCTGACCTGTCTCCTCGAAGTGCGCGGGATAGGCGTTCCACGTCCAGGTCACCAGACTGGCGAAGCAGCTGATTGGCCTTCAGTACCGTGGAGCGCAGCTCGTAGCTCAGCTCCACCAGGTAGCGGCATTTGTGGCAGATTTTCTTCGGCAACGGGTCCGAAGGGTTTATCTGAAAAATCATTTAATAATTCACTATTTACTATTCCTTACAAATTAATCTATTTTATATTTTGTCAGCTCCTTTGACATTGGTTCAGATGTTCATATATTTCTGGTCCGAGAGCGACACAAAAACTTACTACTGTAGTTTCGTAAGCATGGTGTAAAAAGTAGAGCCAGCAGCCACCATTTTTACGACCACCGTCGAATATGTAAGCCGTGCTATTAATTTAGCTTCATCCCAGAGTCCAGACACTACGAGTAAAGTATAATAAATGTATGTGATCTAAACAAAACTGCTAGACATGAGGCGCTTAAAGGCTGGCTGTACACTGTTCTGTATTACTCTGTGCCCATTAACTATGAAAGAACACCACTTTCTTTTTATATTATAAATATATTTCCAAAACACCCAAAACATGTAACCTGGTTATAGAAAATCAACCCATAGAACAGGTCAGGACCTTCAAGTATCTAGGCATACACCTGGTCGGGGAAGCTGATCTGCGGGAAGAAATACAAGCCCAAGTAAACAAGGCAGCTGCAATCTCTGGGGCTCTAAAATCCACAATATGAAAAAACAAAGACATAGCCATTAAGAGTAAGATGAGAATCTATAAAGCATGCGTAAGACCAATAATAACATATGGCGTCGAAGCAAGGGCAGACACAGTAAGGACCAAACAAGTTTTGAGGACTTCCGAAATGAAGACACTGAGGACGATAGCAGGCAAGACACTGAGGGATCGCGTAAGGAACACCAGAATAAGAGAGATATGTGAGGTTGAGGATATTATAAGATGGAGGAGACAGCGAAAAAGGGACTGGCACGGTCATGTTCAAAGAATGGACACCACCAGACTCCCCTATATTGCATTGCATAATCAACCCCATGGGACTCGTCCTTGTGGAAGACCTACTAAAAGATGGAAGGACAGCTGGGAATCTACCTCACCGGAGGAGCAACTCTCTGGAGAACAGACCACATAGGTCTACAATAAGGAAGAAGAATATAAATATATATATACAAATGTAGCACTGACTCGCTCCCTTACACTATGTCTAAAACATATATGATTATTTTATAAATCATAGCTTCAATCCGTTGGATTCAACACTTCTCGCTAGTGTAGCGAAAGCCGATATATCGGATTTCGGCAACCAACAACAAACCATCACGCCGTTTCTCCGCAGGGGTAGGCAGAGAGAATGGACCGCCATACTACTCTATCCTGACATACCTCTTTAGCTTCCTCTACATTCATACAAGCACGTCGATTCTGCCTGCTTCTAACATGACTAACCTTTAAAATTTGAATAATTTGGTCATGCCATGTTTTCCTCTACTTACCTAGACTCCGTACTCCATTTACATCGTTAACGTATACTTTTTTAACCATTCTTTCTTCACCCATGTGCGCTCCATATGTCTGAACCAACGAAGCAATCTTTTCATAATTTTGTTCATAATACCTTCTTTCGCTCTACATTCCTTTCTTATATCGGCATTCGGGATTCTGTTATACATCATTCTACCACACTTACGTCTTAGGGACCTCATCTCTACCGCATTTATTCTGCTCTCATCTTTCTTCTGCCAGTTCCATGCTTCGCTTCCATACAAAAGGGTTGTTGCGACCAATAGGTAAAAAAAATATTAATATTAAAAATATATATTAAAACTTTTATTTAATAGTTATTTTTGTAAATCTTTGTCGGTTAATGAGATTTATTATCGATTTAAAAAAGTGCTTACCTGCATATTAATAACAAATATCAAGAATAATCAACAAAATAATTATGATGTCAGGAAACTCAACACTGATGGAAGCACCTTCTTCCCTTCCTAAACTCTATTTAGGCAACTGCCTATTGAAAAAACATACCCCCTTCTCCAGTTAAGCAAATAGAAAGGTTCCTTAAAAAATTTGTTTTAAATGATAGCGTAGATTTTCACAGTTCGTAGCAATATGTTTGTTGGGATCTTGGGTATATCCGTGTAGCTTGTCTCCCTCAGAAGATGTTCTTTTCGATGAATATAATATGGGTTAACCCTTCTGGTCTTTAATAATTCTAATTTGTATTCAGGTTCATAAAAAACTGTATATTTTCAATTAACAAATGTATTCCCTTGTAATCAAAACTTCTGTAATTAGTTAAGTTTTCTCAAAAAATCATTTTTTGTAAATGCTATAAATTGGCCGCAGGAAATATAATCAAAGACAATAAAGGGTTAAGAAACAATCTTTTGACAATTGTCCAAAACAAATTAGTCTATTAAATCCAGATATTCAATTGTTTTTGCCAACACCTATACATACAATATCAAAAATCCAGATAACAGAATATGTGCGCGCCGAGATATCGACACGCGTGTTGCAAAACCATGGGGAATAATTCAACACCCGCGTGCAAGTTATTATAAAAAGGAAAATATATTTTATTCATAAGGTAGTAATTTAGCTTACTTCGACCGATGTGACTAGTTTAATTTGTATGGTCAGAGGTACTTCGTCATCCTTGTCAAATATGTCGGACATAATGCCCTTCGTCTGCAGACACAGCCGGCATATTTTCTCGTAGTCGAGGACGATAATAACGCCATCGTCCATTATTTAAAAGCCAGCTTTCAGCGCGGACCAGCCGCGAAAATCGAATTTGACAGCAGCGACGCGAAAACAAGAAATTGTTCGCAAACGCCACGAAAAATTAGGGATTGAAAATTTTTGACAGTTCACTACAAACCATAGACAAATGTAGGTACAAGCGCGAACCTGGCCGCATTACTTTATTGTCGCTGAATTTTTGCGTTAACAGCCTGTTTGAAAAATTATTTTAGTAGTAACTTAAATAAAATATTCATTTCGGTAGTCCTCACCTCAATTAGGGCGACTGTAATTTTTAATCCCAACCACTTCTGGAACCCCACTTCCATTTCTTGCTGGTCCTTAATTCATTCATGAAATACTTTAGGGCGTATGTCCTAAGGTATTTTATCAAGCATACTCGTACATTTGATTTCATGGTACCTCATGACTAATTTATAATAGATATTATGCTAACTATAGTGGTGGTTTAAGGAAATATGATTAACTTCAGTAGCCTGGCTCATAGCCCAGACGACATTGGCTGAATCCTGGGTCCATATCGCACCTTCGGTAAGACAAGGGCATACTTGTTAAAAATTCTCAAAATGAGTTAAGTATGCTAATGTATATTAAAGACATCCCTTTATCTGGAGGAACAAAGTGGCTCATTAAGTTCAGTCTCATTTTGCCAGAGGGCGATAGTGTATGATAAATATAGCCACAATAACACCATATTATTCTTCAAAAATCTTAAAATGTGTCTAATGAAAAATTACAAAACGTGCAATTGCCCCCTTGTCTTACCGAAGGTACGATATGCTAAAATTATTATTTTTTAAATCTGCTCACATTGAAGGCTGCATTAAAATTTATTAAACAATTAATTATGATCTTTTGTTTTTATTAAATTATTTAAAAATAATGAATTTTCATGTTCGAAAATACATTATTTTAATAGTATGTCTCCCACCAGCATATAATCGTAATAGGCTGCGCTTGGTCATTATTCAAAAATACAAATAACTTGCTACATTTCATAACTTCTTCTTCAGCCTGCTGCGGCCGTCCACTCCTGGACGTAGGCCTCCTCTTGTATTTTCCATTTTATAACAGCACAAGTTATTTTCAACATTGATCAACAGACAAGCCAGCTTATTCTGGCATGCAGTGGCATGCTTATTCTGGCATAAACCGTGAGTTGGACGAGATAAATAAAACATTTATATAAAAAATATCATCTTTTAATCATGTTTTTCTCAATTTTTTCATTTAAAATATACAATTGGAATTAACAAATAAGATAACGACGAAACTATTTCATTAAAAAATTTATACAAAAGAAAAACATATCCCCGTGGCTCAAGTCACCCAACCTGCGGTGACACAACCAGAAGCTACGTCAGCGAGCCCTTTTTTCCTTATGGGACCGACACCCTCTAATCCTCGTACGTAGAAAATTGCACAAACTCCGAAAATTGATTCAAATATTATATACGTAACGCCCGCAGGTAAAATGTTGACAAATCGGTTCATACATGGAACTAAGAATATATGGATGCAGAGCTATTAATCAAAGGCTATGTATCCTGTGTGGGGTACAGGCACATCCATATATCCACAATCCCTCGTTCCTTCAGGACATCCTACACAAACATTCAATTTTACATAAAAATTACTTACGTAATAATTATTCATAATATCCCAAAATACAAAAACACGATGTTAGTGTGCTCAATTTCTCTTAAAGAGAATTAAATTCACATCTTCATTTTCTTGTAGAATTCAATTTCTGATGCTTTTAAAAGACAATTATTCTACAATAAAAATAGTCTTAGAACACCATGCTAAAGAATTACTATTAAGTATACAGTCAAGAAAACAATGTTTTTACTTCTGTAAACTGTGGACATATTCTGCAAGAAGTCCCATTTGCAAAATAAATGTCGACGCTAACAACTCTTCAAATAACAAATATATCTTTTATCAGGTTTAATGAAAATAGGCAACCATTTTGAAGGTGATCTGAAAATGTCATTTTAAAATATGCAGGTTACACCAAACACTGTTATTTTACAAAACAATTCAACAGCTTTGCGGATAACCTATACAAAATAAAAATTGTGCAATCATTAGTGACAGATGGAATGTTTTCTATCACGAAAAATGTTCATATATACAATGAAACATTTAAATTCATTATGAAGCATTTGTAACAATCAAAATTAAAAAAATATATCAAACATAGAAATTGTCAGATCACCTTCAACCTGTTGAACAACTAACTTTTTGGGATATTAGTTCAGAACATTCAATTACAGTACGGGACTCGTATGAATCGAGTCTCTCGAAGTCATAGATAGTACCGGTAGATAATAAATTATAAAACTTGAAATGTTGCCGTTAAAAATAGTACCTACTTAAATTATGCACCGATAATTTCAAAGGAATAGCACGTTTCTTACTATTGATAAAGTTTCCTTTGAGCAAGAGAAAACTTTATAATAAATGTGACTTCAATGAAGTATTTTGAATGCAGATAATCAAACTGAATTAGTTTACCAGAAACTGTTTTAGTTCTAAATTTAAACCTTTTGCATGTCATTCTTAACACATATGTAGAGACAAGTTTTAAGGCTCTAATATAATATTAAAATGAAAAACAATTTATAATATTTCATAGAAGTCACATGGCAATTTGCACCTAAGAAACTATCGTACATAATTTCCAGTATGAATCAAATTTTAATAGTCGAACTCGAAGCAGTTTAACATCAAGAACACAACGTTCGACGTAAATGTAAAAAAATGCATTACCACCGCAATTTTGAATTCGGAATATTCAGTCAGTTAGCTCATTTTGAAAATATCTAATGGAGTGGTGAAATTACAGCAATACGAAAACAAAATGGCGGCAGAATACATTCTTTACCACGTGTCCACACCTACCCTGTTCCTTTAACTTTATAATTCTCCGTGCGATCATATAACACAATGGATTTGTTAGATACAATATTAAGATTACTCTTGGTGAAGTTGCTTCAAATAGGCAGTTCTCAGAATAAAGATTAATATTTTCATTTGTTAATCATTTTAATTTGATTAAAATTCAATAATAATTGATACGTCACTTTTTATACTCACTACAAATAATTTCACAAACCTTGCGGAACAATTCAATGACAAAAGAAAGAGACTTAAACCCAAATATATATCCGCCTTCAATTTGTGTTATAGATTCATATTTGAATAAATATAACTACACTTTGTATCTTTACAACACTTTTCACAGACATGTTTCGACATTTAATTATTTGAACATGTCTTATCATTTTCTTTAGTCATTGAAAATATATAAAATGCCAAATACAACAAGACAATACGATTTAAATTTAAAATAATTTTTCAACAATTCTGATTTGAAAGAGAATTAAAAAATAAGTAAACAACTTGACTTTGGGCAGAAATATTTTTCATCAAGTTTTTTTTTATAAAAATTGTATAATAATCCATTGCAACATGTTTGTGTCCAGCTTAATAGAGCTTAAATCATTATTTCTTACTGTCAAAATGGCCATCAGCAATCAGTACAAAATGGCTGATGGTATTCATTACAAAATGGCCGCCGGCTTTCATTACAAGAGAGCACAATACGAAGAAGTTGGAAGATTTTTCAAGTAGATGACTAAAATCATGTATATTCCCTTGCAAGTATATGGAAATGTCAGATATTTCTTGGAAACTATGTCAAATTCTAAGAAAAACTATAAAAATATACAATACAAACTCTAACAAGACTCAGTCCTCAAAACTAGCATATCGAGAGCCTCCGATATTGTCATAAACACTCCAGGACTTCAGTATAATAAACAACGTTCTTATTTTAAGAATACTCCCTTCAGGACCTACATAATATTAATAAATATACTGTAGATTCAAACTATTCACAGGAAGTACTAATAAAGTAAGAACATTTACGACAAGCAAAAAAATTATATATATTTTTTTAATATCTAGCAACACACCAGCACCATAGAAAAAATAAAAAGATATTTTGAAAATAAGCATTCTATGGTAATTTATAAAAATCAATTGTTTCTTTTATATTTGTTCTCAATTATGAAGAAGACTTAGATATTAATTTGGTTAACAGTGCGATATGTCAAAATAATTATTATCCGGTTTATATATGAAGACAATACAGGGGCCCCCTCTAAATACTCTACTGTGGAAAATGACTTTGTTTTGAATGGATGTCATAAAAATAAATAGTTTGCGATATACTATATTATAGTTTACATAACACGAGTTCTGCTTGTTGCATAAAAATATAAAATTTCATATTAGTTATCTAAAATTATTACATTATATTTACATATGAAAATGTCCGCGCCCATCCTGAGTTCGTCGCCCTTACCCAAATACTGAAAATTTTAAATTAACCCAAAAATATCTAAAAACAATAAGTTAAGTACATACATGATTTTAAAAGAGAAGAATTTTGATTATGTTTACATGGTTGTGGAACATAATTCGAATTCCAAATATTGTCTATGGAAAACAAACCATAGATGAGATTAATGAAACATGCGTCTTTTGTGTAAAACAAGTGCATTAAATTAATAAAACATATATTTATTAGTAATATTACAATCAATTGAGCAAATTAATAAGTTAATAATTTAATGGAATTAATATTTTTATCCAAAGATCTGGTGTTTAATTGTTTAAATTGCTTCGATAAAACAATGTGTTTAAGAGTTATCTAAAATAATGCCAAGTCTTCCATATACACTAAAAAAGTTCTCATTTCGAATAGGAAGAGGCAGAAAGATAAATATATTTAAATAAAGTAGGCAGACCACAGTGTGGCAAATGGAGAAAATACTTATTTAAATAACTAGAACCTCCCGTGATTCGAGCAGATAAAATATTTAAATTTAGTTATGATTAACACTCATTACCATAGATACTGACATAAATCACAGGTTTATCAAAACCAAACATTGAATTTAAAAAAACATAGATAATAGAATTAAGGATATTCGATTAAAAAATATTATTTACTGCAAGCACCTGGCCTGGCCTGGATGAGTTTTGTGCTATTGCCCCATAAATGTGAAAACTGGAGGAACTCAGGATCGGAGCGACATCATCCGACAATTTGTTGCTATGACTATCAATAATAATAATATATATGTATGTATAAGTCTCGCAGGGTGGAGTGCGGCCGCACTACCACTTCTTCTTGTGCTCGTCCATGGAGACGCCTCCCGGCCCCAAAGACACGATCATCAGCAGTCCTCCTATCACCGATAACGTCTGGAATAGGAAAATCACGTTAATTCAATACACATTAAGTACATACATTTAAATTCACATTTAGAAATTTTATCATATTGTATAAGGGTGACATGTTTCAACAATGTCAACATTTCGTCACCTGAGAGTAAGAGGGTTCCAACTACCAAAATTTCACATTTGGTTTTTATTCGTGAAAAGGGTTCTTACTAACCTTATAATAATAATATGCTAACTTTTATAGCGCCGTTTTTGTGATGTAATCACCTCAAGGGCGCATTAAGACGTGTTTTAAATAAAAAAATCAAAATTTTCGCGAGCGGTTAAAAAGTATAGTAGAACAAAGTATAAATGTTTAAATTGGGTATGAAATATGAAAAAGATGGGTTTTCAGTTTAGATCTGAAATCTGTCGGATCATTTATGCATCTGAGGTGTGAAGGGAGATTGTTCCAAGCTGATGGATCGGCTACCGCGAACGCTCGATCCCCGAAATTTGTACTGGGGCAACGCTTCGGCTCAACTAATCTTTCTATTGCCGAGGAGTTTGCCAAGCGAAGTGTGGATTTCCGAAGTTATACAGAGTTCAGATATATAACTTGGTGCCATTCTATGTAGCGCTTTGAAGACTGTCCAGCAGAGTTTATACTGGATTCTTTCAGGACTTTTAAGCTAGTGAAGTTCTTTGAGTTGTTGTGTATCTATACGTACAATAAAAAAAAACATGTAATAGTATCGTCATTTTGATGTTACAAAAATAATCAAGATCCATCTGATCATTCAAAACACACGATTCACTGAAGAAGGATTCATTTACACTTAGAACTTTATTATTACAACTGTTGCCAGAGAAAATTTACACGCTTCTCGGTAAAAGAGTTTCATCTGCTTCAGATGGAACCCTTTTATTCCAAGATACACAACCGAAACCAACAAAACTTTGACTTCATTTTTCTCTGATTTTTACTTTTGACAGTTGGAACCTTCTTACTCTCAGATGACGATTTGATAAAGCCCTAGCAAGGCAAAACATGTAAATATATGCCATATAATAAAATAAAACTTCTAGAAAACAGAATTTTCATTACTATTGAATTAAATCTGATATAAATAAAATAATCTTAAAAAAGTTGATTGATAAATATGCACATTAAATTTCATTTAATTGATATTTAAAAAAAATATGTACTTGCTTACACTAGAGAATTTTCATAAAAATGACAATACATAAATTGATTGACGACCTTCGTGGCCGAGTGGCAAGTGCTTTGACTGCCACCCTGAAGGTCCCGGGTTCAATTTCCGGCAATGGCAGTGTGATTGTCACACTGTCTTTGGTCTGGTGTAGAATTCACGTGACAATAAAATGGCGATAGATTAGCTACCTATCACATGTCACAAGAATCAATATGATAGCTATACCCTTTACATGGATTCATTATAAAACTTTATGACAGAACATGAGTGTGGGGGTGGTATTAACCTGGAAGAAGTCATATTTGAGGAAGTCCCTGAGCGGCTTGTAGCTGGGCACAGCCCACCAGGCGTTGTGGTAGAGGTTGAGCACGGTGAGCATGACCACGAGGATCAGCGCCGACAGCTTGGTCTTGTACCCCACAGTCACCAGCACCATCAGGATGCTGCCCAGAATGTCCTGTATGATCTGGAAGTCCGTAAAAAGTCATCATATAACAACGCACATATAACATCTCAACATACATATTTCAACAATCAACATCTGGTAATCCCCTAGAAAGAACATGTAATTGATTCTCTCCAAAAGTAATTTCAAATGCACACGATGCACATGCTCGAGAACGTTTCTGGATTACTTCAAATTTTCTTGTGGTTGGTGTTTTAATTATTTTTCTACACAACTTATTTTGTTTTCTACACTACTGTAGTCTCTACAGTAGTGTAGAAAACCAAAAGAGAACAATTCGGTATAGTTAATTGTGAAATTTTTAAAGTATGAAAAAAAAAAAAGATTTGCATCAAAAGTTAAAACTTATTACTGATTACACTGTACATAAACTAAATCTATCTACTGAACATAATAATTACGGAGAATGACAGTTCTCAAAAGAAATTTAAATCATTGTGTAGGTGTTATTTGATTCTTTTGATTAATCAGTTTGCTGACCACCGGGTTGAAAAATGAAATAATTAGTGATTATACATTTTTTTCTATATTGGCATTATTTTGTGTTGTGGATTCACATTTGAATAAATAGAATACCATCTTGTATTTTCACAATGCTTTATTTTTTTATTTACAAACATGTTTCGCTCCATCTTCAATCCTTTCCGACACAAGAATTGCATCGAAGAAGGATTTATTGTTTCTTGAACAATGATGTGAAACTCAATTTTAAATAGTTAAAAACCATCACGCCGTCTCCCCGAAGGGGTAGGCAGAAATAATGGACTACCACACTTTTCTTTCCTGACACATTCTCTCGCTTCCTCAACATTCATACATCGTGTCATGCGCGCGCGTCGATTTCTCTGACTCCTCACATGGCCGACATTCAATATTAGATTTATTCGATCGTGCCACGTTTTCCTCTATTTCTGGTTCCATTTACATCGTTAACATATAATTTTTTTACCATTCTTTCTTCATTCATTCTTTCCATATGTCCAAACCATCTTAATGATCCTTTCATTATTTTGTTCATAACACCATCATTCGCACCGCATTCACTTCTTATATTTTCATTCGACACTCTAGTATCCTACACAGAGTATCCACACATTCGTCTAAGAGATCTCATTTCTACTGCATTTATTCTACTTTCATCCTTATTTTGCCAGTTCCATGCTTCGCTAGAGCAAAGATACCACTTGTATATATTGTAATGGAAAGGGTCCAGTACCTGCAGGAAGGACATCTCGAACCTCAGCAGCGTGATGAACATGAAGGCGAGCAGCACACGCCCGGTGAGCTGCAGGTAGTTCTTGGGGCGGTTCTCTCCCAGCGAGGGCACGCCCGCAAACAGGCTTCGGCCCTCCACATGCGATTCCGCCAGCACCAGCAGCAGCGCCCCGATCAGGGCCAGGTTACGGAACAGGAACTGAACATCCCACAGGATGCTGTACGCAAACGTCTGCAACCATTAACACAAAATTATGAACGCTCTTCTCACAGTATAACTTTTCCAAATCAAATCTAAAATAATGCTTCTATCTCAAATATAAATGGAAATAGTTTTTTGCAACAATGCAGAAATGTTTTACATATAAATTATACGTGAGTGAAAACACAAAACCATCTTGGAGGGTATCTATCTTAAGGTTCCGGATGGTTATCCTATGCTGATGCTATTCAATAGCATCGGGTGTTTTATTTACCAACAATCAGAACCAACCTGCCTTTGGCGATGCCGGAGGGGACAGCAATCAAACTGCTGAACATGATCATCTCCGAGGTCGAAATTTTTCATATTGATGAAACAATTTTCAAAAGGAAAATACTGTAAATATTGGAAAGTATTCAGCCTCATTAGCATCGTCTTGTTCATGTGTTACAATGTCGATGCATTCTTCCAGAATGGCGACTTACATGTATTTACATTTGTAAAGACTATTTGGATAAATAAATAAATTTGATTTGTAAAAAACAAAATCCCGTATTCACCAAATGTAAAAAAGAAAAAAGCATCTATTCTGTTTAATAATTTTAATAATGAGCTGCTGAACAGTTAGAGATGAAGAAATTACCTGAAGCACAACGATGAAGAAGAGCATCCCGCAGGCGATGGAGACCTTCAGGCGGCCCAGCACCATGACGCAGCCGCCCAGCTGGCCCACGAGGTTGATCAGCACGAAGAGCGTGGCCAGCACCTTGCCGCAGCTCCAGGACATGTCCATGTACTCTCGCTGCTCGTTCCACTGGAACCACATGCGGAGCCCATCCTCCAGGAAGGTGCTGATGAGGCATAGCCGCGCCACTGTCGGCAGGATGTGCTTGCCCTTCCTGAGCACCTGTAAAAGACAATTGACCATTAATAAAATAAGATTCTACGAATGTGTGGTAAATCTGTATTTGATAGAGTGACGAATGCAGTGTGAATTAAGTGTTATGAACAAAATAATGAAAGGGTTATTTATTAGGTTTATGTTTGGATACATGAAAATAAAAAATGAAGAAATAATGGTAAAGAAAGTATATGCAAATGATGTAAACGTAACTAGAAATAGAGGAAGACTGGGATGTCTGTAGCACGATAATATAAATCAACTATTAGATGTTAGCACGTCGGAGAAATCGACGTGCGTGACATGATGTAAGAATGTAAAGGAAACGAGAGAAGTATGTCAGGATAGAACAATGTTGCAGTCCATTATTTCTGCCTATTCCTTCGAGGATACGGTGTGCTGGTAAGTTAGTTCAACTGAAGTTAGACATCAATTCATTTATGACATTCAATGGAATACATCCAACAATGTGTTTCCCCAAAAAAAAAATTGGTTTAACAATGAAATCCATTAATTTTTCCTTGAATTCACATGCAGTAATGTTACGACGATTGAAAGCTGTCATTTAAAGCGATTTGAACACCATCTTTTGGTGACTCACATTACACACAATTAAACACGCACACTAAACAAAATTATTTCACACCAACATAGGCAACAACTATTTGCCTGTCACACTTACTTAGTTCATATCAAATAAATTTTAAATCTTCCCAGAAGTAATATTAATAAACAGTGAAAAATTCATTGTCATTTGTTCAGTATTTTTCCAGCTACCAAACTGAAGTAGAAATGGGCAGGACATGCCACCAGACGGGAAACAGAGAGATGAGCGCCACAGAGTCTTGACGTGGAGACCGTGGGAGGAAAAAAGAAGCATCAGTCGACCCCAAACAAGATAGGCTGACGACCTAATTCCATTCAGGGGAATAAAAAGGATGAGAGTCACACGGGAAAGGGAAAATGGAGAATGTTTGAAGATGCCTTCATCCAGCAATGGAGAGACAGCTAAAGAAGAAGAAGACCCTAGCAAGACGAAATATGTCACATTCATATAATATAACAAAATTTCAAGAAAACAACTGTATTAATATTAAATACTAGTTATGGTTTAGATCATTGCTCAATAAACAATTTTATCCTCCATTATCTGTATATTGAGTTAGCGTATGATTACTGGCCGGTACTAAATTAGTAAAGCTGTTAATTACAGCCCCTCGTAATATAATTTTCGCATCACCACAATGACGAGGCTGAAGACTTCTTATCTGCAAGGCTAATTTAAATCACAATTTTACGTGTCATTGACAAGATAAATACATGCTGATACATTTTTAATTACAAGCGTTGGTATATACATTGAGACTTCAAACATTATTTGATAATTAATTATGCAGCCGAGTTGCATTTTGTGCCAAAATTCGGGGAACATTCTCATTACCTGGCAAATATTATAACAAAGGTGAAGTCCTCACCGGATATCAGCGGAAAATAAAGTCGAAGAAGGCCAATGAAAATATTACAAGACCAAATTAATAAATTACTAAAAGGCCGGAATCTTGAAATTGGAAAAATCGATAAGCGTACGTATAACGGTGTATGAACATAGAATCGTATCTGCCTACTCTTTCAGAAACAGTGTGATGATTAGTTAGTTAGCAGGCAAAAACTAGGGTGGGGTAAAAACTGCATAATAAATATATTTTTATACATAATATGATTAAGTACAAAAAATAGAGAGATGATTTTAAATAAAGAAAAAAAAATATTGCTCTAGAGTATGCGGTATCTACCATAGTATTATTATTTTTGTATAATTGTAAAATTAAATAATAATAAATAAACAAACAAACAAACCATCGCGCCGTTTCAACGCAGGGGTAGGCAGAGAGAATGGACCGCCACACTACTCTATCCTGGCAAACCTCTCTAGCTTCCTCCACATTCATACAGCGAGTCATACACGCACGTCGATTCCTCCGACTTTTAACATGACCAACAATTAAAATTTGATTAATTTGGTCATGCCATGTTTTCCTCGGTCTACCTCGATTCCGTACTCCATTTACATCGTCAAGGTATACTTTTTTAACCATTTTTTCTTCACCCATGCACTCCATATGTCCGAACCAACGCAGCGATCCTTTCATAATTTTGTTCATAATACCTTCTTCCGCTCTGCATTCCTTTTTTATATCAGCATTTGAGATTCTGTCGTATATCGTTCTGCCACACACACGTCTTAGGGACCTCATCTCTACCGCATTTATTCTGCTTTCATCCTTCTTCTTCCAGTTCGTAGCTTCGCTTCCATACAGTAGGGATGGGACCAGAACTCCATTGTGAACGTCCCTTTTAGCTTTCATTGATAGATTCTTAATATTCCCAATAATGATATTCTCAGTTGAAAAATAACCAACTAACCGTTCCGGAGGGGTAGGCAGAAAGAATGGACCACCCCACTGTATTTTCCTGACACAACGTCTCTTGCTTCCTCAACATTCATACATCGTGTCATGGACACACAAGTCTATTTCTCAGACATTTAATATTTGATTGCTTTGATTGTGCTATGTTTTCCTTCGTCTTCCTCTATCTCTAAAATAATGTGTGTCTTGTTACATTGACATTGTTAACATATGCTTTTTTTTATCATTCTTTCTCAGTTGATAACCTATAAATCCATTTTCATGCAAACTTCACCTCTAATGAATTCAGAACATTGTACTGTCATAAAATTAAGTTAGGCAAACAAAAACCCACCTAGAAGCTGCGGAGAGAGATATGAACACTTAAACTTGACACACTTTTAATAATCAAGCAGCCCAAGGAGGCACTTGGGAGAAATGCTGAGTGTGCACACTATTCAAACTTCCAATGTATTCCACTTTGTGACGTGTGATTATCAGGCTACAGCAATACAAATGTCTCCAATTGTCAACGCTCAGTTGGAATATTTGCATACATTACCGGTTTGCAATCTTTTACAATGAATAAAAAGCACTGAAGTAAGGAAAACAGTATATCCCCTATATATGGCAGGGTAAAATATCTTTGAACTACGGAGAGAAGGGTTCACAGAGACACATTTTTTAACCCGTTAACCAAGTAGTTTTATATTGCAAAATCTGAAGTCAAACGCAATAAAAACTCGCACTTCTCTCTTGATACGACTGTGAATGTTGTAATTTAATCAAAGGCACATTTGATAACGCCTTAGAAGGGCGAAACATGTCATTCCATCCAAAATATAATAAAACTCAAGACAGACGTTTTCATTCATATTGATTATTTACCATGAAAGGCAGATTTTTTTTATGAATTAAACACTGTTTATTCTACTTTTAAAATTATTTTTCAGTTTATATAATTTTAAAATAAATTCAAAAGCAGAAAATTGGTGATTTAATTCATTAAAAAATTCATCATTATGAAATAGCAATGTTTAGCGCCTGAAGTTTTCCAAAGATTTTTTTCTTAATAAATCTAATGTTTTTAATAATTTTGTGGCGAAAATCCAATTTGAGTCATGAACAATTTGTATATGTATTAATTTTTTTAATGATATTTTTCTTATTTTTGCCAACCACAGATGAAAAAAAATCGATGTAGTCTCCAAAGTGGTGTAAGGAGAGACAGCGAATATGTGAATGGATACATGGAGTTATTGTGAAGAAAAAAACCCAGAAATAATGCGATCAAAAATATTTGACGACCTTCGTGGCCGAGTGGCATGTGCTACGACTGCCACCCCAGATACAATTCCTGGCGATGGCAGTGTGATTGTCACACTGTCTTTGGTCTGATGTAGAAATTACGTGACAATAAAATAGCGATAGATTAGCAATCTATCACATGTCATGAGAATCAATATGTTAGCTATACTCTTTACATTAAATTCACTAACGTTGTCATGATGTAAAGAGAGATTTAAGAAAAAAAAAAAAAAATTAAAAAGATGACAAATTGACGGAAAGAATCCATTTGAGTAGCCATAAAAGAGGCATACTGCTCCTTGATTATACATTGTAAAAAATGGGAAATTGGATAAATGGGTTTTGATCCTGTATTTAGAATGTAGGGATAAATAGTATTGGAGCATATATACCCAGTGTCTAAACCTCTGGAAACGGGAAACTTCAGAACCGTCAAACATCTTGAGAGAAGCTTGCACCTGCCACACAACAAAAGTCAAAGAGATTGAAGATTTGGCTAAAGTCCCGCCACGTCGTGGCAGAGGTGATAAATCAAAATCAGACACAGAACAAATGGACAATAGCCCTGAAATGTTCGGGACCAGCTGAACTAATATCCAACAAGAGTAAACAAAATATTTGTCTGCTGCGCGGTGGATATTCTTTGAGTAAAAAAATAATTACTCGTTAGTTCAGATAATGTTAAATTAATGCTAATAAATAATTTACCAATATATGAGGGGAATCAACAGGAATAAAAATGTATGTTTTCTCGAAGTTTTATTTTATGGTAACGCCTTGCTAATGCATTATCAAATTCTCAAAACAACAATACTTATTTCAAGGTGAAACATGTAATTCCCATAAAATATAATAAAACTTAGAAAACAAATGTTTTAACTAACTAACCATTACGCCATTTCTCCGAAGAGGTAGGCAGAGAGGATGGCCCTCCAATCCAACGGTTAAGTGCATAGTTACAGCTATTTTAAAAAACGGTGGATACGTGTAACATAAATTAAATAAACACAAAAGTCCAGATCGTCCATGTCAATATGTGCAACATCGAAAAATACATTATGTGCTTACATTATGTGCTAAATTAAAAAACGGTGGATTCGTGGAACATAAATTAAATAGACAATATGTGCACCATCTAAAAATAACATTTTGTGTTAAATTATTTTTATTTTGTTATTTTATTTCATATCATTGTATTTTATATTATTTGTTTTAGATTTATTTTGTGGGTGTTGCACGATCGAAGTGTACGCGGGAGATGGCGATGAGGTTCGCAACCCATCACACCGCATCTCCCGCGGAGCGAAAAGAGAAGGATGGAGTGCCTCATCAGTAAATGTGTGACAGTCCATTCTTTCTGCCTACCCTTTCGAGGAGACGGCGTGATGGTTAGTTAGTTATAATTTTTTATGAATTAAAACACTGTTTATTCCACTTCTGAGTTTATTTTTCTCGATACGTTTCGAAGGCTTACACCTTCATCACCGGGAGAACGATATAAACTAACCAAAATAATTATAAAATAACTACAAGAACCTAGGAACATACATAACATGTGTTAGTTAACTTTCCCAGGGACATAACATTACAAGATCAAAGAGTTAAATTTTGAAAAGGATTTTTTTAATGTATGTTTTGGGTCAAAATCTATTGGCCCCAAACAGTGTCAAATGCCGCTCTCTGGACTATGGCAGGCGAAAAGCCAATTAGAGAACAGGTCGCTAGACGCAAATGGCAGTGGATCGGTCACACTCTGAGACGGAACCCAGCCAGCATCGCTCAAGGTGCACTAGACTGGTCCCCTATGGGGGCAAAGAGAAAGCGAGGCAGACCTAGAGCCACCTGAAGAAGAACCCTGCAGGACGAGGTTAAGGCGGCAGGCCTCACTTGGGATGATGTCAGGCATCAGGCATGCGATAGAGTCGGGTGAAGGTTCCTTGAAGCCCTATGCACCACGGAGGTGTGACAGGACAAAAAGAAGAAGAAGAAAATGTTTTGAGTTGAGGGTGATTTATTACTCTCTATTGATTTAGTAAAGGAACAATTCATATTTTAAAACAAATGGCCATTTGTCATTTATCAATGTTATCTCCCTGGTACTTT
This sequence comes from Lepidostoma basale, assembly GCA_022606425.2. Classification (NCBI taxonomy): domain Eukaryota; kingdom Metazoa; phylum Arthropoda; class Insecta; order Trichoptera; family Lepidostomatidae; genus Lepidostoma; species Lepidostoma basale. The sequence continues at coordinate 520,692 of JAHDVF020000495.1, read as the reverse complement.
GCCTAAGTTAATTAACACATGTTACATATATGTTCCTAGGTTCTTGTATTTATTTTGAAATAACTTTGGTTCGTTTATATCGTTCTCCCAATGATGAAGGTGTAAAGTCTTCGAAACATGTCAAGAAAAATAAACTCTAAAGTGGAAAAAACATTTATAAAAAGAATCGTCTTTAAATTTGAGTAATAAAACCAGATGGGGCTATCCTCCACATGGCTTGATAGGAGTTAAAGTGATTTTAATCATAATTGAATGTTAAGGTTAGTTTATCTGAGATGCAATTAATAAACAAACGGCATAATTCTTCAGCCAGAACCAGGCGCAGCACTAGTGTTCGCTAGATTAGCTGGTGATAAGAAGTATATTTGCAGCCAATATCAAAAAATTATCAGAGTAATTATTTTTTATTACATAAAATACAGTGAAAACTCTAGCTGCCTCAAAAAGTTTACGTTTTTATTAAGCAAAGACAAATCCATCCACTAAAGCAAAGATAGCAGTACATAATGGAGTTCTAGTGCCAACCCTTATGTGTGGAAGTGAAGCTTTGAGCTAGCAAAAGAATGATGAAAGTAGGATAAATGCCGTAGAAATGAGATAACTGAGATGAATGTGTGGGAAAAATATATATGAGTACAGAACGACGAAATAAGGAAGAAATGTAAGGCAGATAGATGATTGCATCATAAGTAAATTAAAAAAGGATCCCTGAAATGGTTTGGATATATGGAACGAATGGACGAGAAAATAATGGTTAAATAATAATAATAATAATTAGGCTTATTTGTATAGCGCCGTTTTTGTGAATAGCTCACCTCAAGGGCGCTTTGACAATGTTTTTAGTCATGAGAGCTGCATGTGACACCAGCAATCAGATAACCGTTGTACACATTTTATGCAATATTTTGTTTGTGTACCAACAATAAATAAATAAAATTTTGAAAAAGTGTTTTTTTAGGTGAGATTTAAAATGTTAGATAGTCAATGCATTTGCGGCATGCAGGAAGCATATTCCAGGGGGACAGACCTGCCACTGCGAAAGCCCGATCTCTGAAATTTGTCCGAGAGTTGCGTTTTGGCTCAACTAATCTGCCTATTGCCGAGGAGTTTGCTGATTGAAGCGTAGATTGCCGCAAGTTAAAGAGTTGTATACAAGCAGCGAACGAAAGACAGAAAAAGAAGCCGAGGATAACTGAATTAATCAAATACTATCCGTGTTACGACGCGTATTTCAGGATAGAACAGTGTAGGGGTCCATCCTCTCTGCCTTTCCGGAGAAACGGCGTGATAGTTAGTTAGCTAGATGCACTCATAGATACATCTAAAATCCATATTATAATTGGGGTTATTAAACAAAACAAGAGCATTTTAAATATTGTTTCTAAAGTAATCTCTCAATAAGAAAATAACTTCTTTACGTGTTATTGACTCACTGATGTGTGAAATAAAATTATTATTGTGACTAGGATAAATTATAACGGACGATGTGGTAAAAACCATTGTCCACGGACGGCAATGTTTGCTATTAATATTATTTTTCTATCGGATAACCCGAAGCATTATTAACACAGATGTTGCCCATGTTTACGCTTCTCTGACTGAGAAAAGACTCACTCCAAAATGTGTTCACTATTGCGATCTTAAAAAATCTGTGAATTAATTGACGTACTTCATTATTTTAACTTCGCAACTAACTGACGACCTTCGTGGCAGAGTGGTAAGACCTCTGACTGGCATACCGAAGGTCCTGGGTTCGATTCCCAGCGATGGCAGTGTGATTGACACACTGTCTTTAGTCTGGTGTAGAATTCACGTGACAATAAAATGGCTAACATCACATGTCATTCAGTGGCGGTACTCCCATAGAAGCCCGGCCAGCATTAGAAATTTTGAATCAAAACCTCTTCATGCTTACAGAGGTTCAGCTCTTGTGGTTATTCCTCTTACGTCTAATGGGAACATTGTTGAAAGGTGATTTGGTGGGTTGTTGGTTTTTGCGTTTATGATTACTTAAAATTGGGGGTTTTGATTCAAAATTTCTTACGCAAGCCGGGCTATGGGAGTACCGCCACTGATGTCATAAGAATCAATATAATAGCAAAACAACAACAACAAAAAATGGGTTCAAACTACCTGTTGTATGCAAAAAACTAAAACTGCACTAAATCATATTAAATAATTCATACGAATGAAAAAGTCTGTTTTCTAGAAGTATTATTATATTTTATGGCAACATGTTTCGCCTTACCATGACATTATTAAATGTTATTTGATAATGTCCAAGTAAAGCGAAACATGTCATTCCCATAAAATATAAAACAGAAATTTTGATTGGTATTAATTATATAACCTCTCTGTACGTACCGCCCCAACTGTGGGGCCATTGAATACATGGTCGAATAGCTCATGGGCCCATGCTTGGGACTCATTTGTAATTTCTCCAATATTCCCAGATTATACCAAAATTCAGACTACCAGCGACATCTATTGGTGTACACAAAATTAAATCATTTATCAGCTAATTACATATTTTACAAACTGAAAAAATTATGTCATTAATATCTTACTACTTGAGAGGTTAATATGGACTTTTACATCATTGTTCAAGAAACAATATATACAACAATTGTAGTTAATTAAAGCAATATCCTATGAAAGTTTTCCAATTTCAAACTCTCATTTATAAGTGTAAATATGAGAGATTTGTGAGGCTGAGAATATTATATGAAGAGTAGATAGTATAGAATGTGTGGATAGTGTGTATGATAGTGTCGAATGAAAATATAAGAAGTGAATGCGGTGCGAATGATGGTGTTATGAATAAAATAATGAGAGGATCATTAAGATGGTTTGGACATATGGAGAGAATGAATGAAGAAAGGTAAAAAATATATTAACGATGTAAATGGAACCAGAAATAGAGGAAGACGGAGGAAAACGTGGCACGATCAAATAAATCAAATATTGAATGTCGGCCATGTGAGGAGTCAGAGAAATCGACACGCGTGCATGACACGATGTATGAATGTTGAGGAAGCGAGAGAAATATATCAGAAAAGAAAAGTGTGGCAGTCCATTATTTTTGCCTACCCCTTCGGGGAGACGGCGTGATGGTTAGTTAGTATAGGAGGGACTGGTACAGTCATGTCCTAAGAATGAACAACACCAGACCTATATTTTACTATATAATCAGCCTCACAGGACTCGTCCTCGTGGAAGATCTCCAAAAAGATGGAAGAACAGCTGGGAATCCACCTCACAGAAGGATCAACCCTCTGGAGAACAAACCACACAAGTCTACACCAAGAAAGAAGAATTATAAGTGTGCAGTATGTGATTGCACACCACCATAACCGGACATTATCTTTGGCACAGGGGAAAGGTTTCTGTCCTTATAAACCAGACTATCTTTGGCACCTCGATAGAGAATGAATTCCAGGTAATGAAACTGTAATTTCCATTAATTAAAACTTGCTGAAAATAATGAAACACGAATTTGGCATTGAATGGTTGAAAATATAAAAAAAGAAAGTAAAACAATGAAAGGTAATTGAGTGTCTAGTACACTTTCGTTTTAAAAACGAAAGTAAAGTGAAATGAAGAGTAAGGTGTTCTCCATTGCCACAGCCAAGGTCCGCCACCCTTTCTTGTAGCTGGCGACATCGTAAATAATCACGACTAAATGTCAAAGTTCAATTGTAACTAATTAAGGAACCATTTTGATGCCAAACTTGTTTTCAATGTCATTTAATTTAAATAATATCATATACAAACGTAAGCGGATAGAATTTTTTTAATAGAATGCATGATATTAAAAGGGTGGATGAAACTTAAAGAAAATACTAGATCTGTGATGAAAAAAAAAATGGGGTTTTATCACAGCTGACGGATTTGTCTGGTTTAGGCAATTTTATATCATAAGTGGTAACTTTATTTGCTAAAAGCGGTTGTTTAATTCATCTCTGATGTGAAGTTACAAGTGAACATATGGAAAAATTCAAATGAAAAAGCCGAAAGTAGGTTAGGAACCTTAAGTAATTCGATAAGATGACAGTTCGTCGCGTTCAAAAAATGAATATATAATAAACACGCACGCAAACAGCGCTTCACAAATATAAACCAGACATTTGACTATCGACAGATGAATTAACAACAAATACAAGCAAGAGTAAACAGAGTTTTGTTAATGAAAATAGAAGTTATGGGTGACGTGACAGAAATAAAATCAGCGGCAAAAGTGAAATTTTATGTAATAAAAACTACTAGTTTTGTAAAATGTTTCCTCGGGGTCTAAGGGTGACGAAAAATTGGTGGAATTTACCTGATCAGCGACATCCTCCGCATTCGTAACATATTCATTCGGGATATTCATTTTCGGCAGGGACACCTCGAAGAAATATTTCACTGAAGAGTGATGTGGATTTTAGTTTACAACTTCCGGTCAGTTTATCTTCATAATAAAGTAAGTTACTGTAGAAATTTAGCCACACACCACGACATGTAATATAAGTTAAAACAAATAATAAAAACGTGTATTTTAAAAGCAAACTCCGCTAAATTTTATAGAAAAATAGTTTATTGTTTTATTTAAAGCTGCAGGTTGTCGGGAAACACCAAAGTCAATATGGCGGACGAGTGAAAGCTGTCAAAAACAGTTTTGAAAGTTTTACGCAAATAAATTAAACAATTCACACGATTTGTTAACCTATTAGCGTGCAGTAGTTAGTATTCCGCATAACATTTCACATTCTAGTCACTCAGCTATTTGAATATTTCAAAATGAACGCGCTATGATAAAAAATCACGAATGTATCGTTATAACCTCACTTTTTTCGTTTTTTAGGGGTAAACAATTGTACAAAATATGTTGGAAATTACTTGCAACGACCGGTTAGGGAAGAAAGTGCGAGTAAAATGCAATCCGGATGATACGGTCGGAGATCTGAAGAAGCTGATAGCGGCACAGACCGGCACTCGATACGATAAAATAGTCCTTAAAAAATGGTACACAGTCTTCAAGGATCACATCAAACTGGCAGATTGTATCCTTTTCAAATTAAGAATGAATTGACATTTTACAGATATCTCTACCCTGACAGATATCTGTAATTATTTATTTGCGGCGTTTATTTAGAAGCTGTATTTTTTGTTGTTGTTGTTGTTTACCTGGTTTTTCTAGATACTATTTCTTAACTGAATTTTCCAGATGAAATTCACGATGGCATGAACTTGGAGCTCTATTACCAGTGAAGACAAACTTATCTTATGTAAATATAATGAATAACAATTGAGCAACGTTGGTGGATAATTATATGTACTAGTTTTAAGTATTAATTTAATTAAATAAACATTTTATTATAATATTTTTTTGTATAAGCTTTGTGATCACACATTTATTTTGTTTCAACCAAGTACTGATTAATCTTACTGATGATTGGTTTTGATGTCATCCATATCTTCTTCAGTGTAATCAACAACTTATTTTTTTAGTTTAGTGATGGACGTGATAAAGTTACCAATAATTCTGAAACCGTTCAGCAGTTCATGTGAAATAAATTTGAAATTTATTTATAGATACAGTAGACGCTCTTATAACCAGCCTTGACGGGACCGACCCAGGGCCGGATAACGAAAAAGCCGGTTAAAGAGAAGGTAGTGAAAAACACATTTAAAAAAACACTTTCGCAAGGAAGAAAAAAAACATTTTTTTTTCAAAACACTAAAAAAACAGAACTTTTATTCTGTATTAAAAACTCACATTAAAAATTAACATTTCACAAACTGTAAAAAATATTTATGGGAAAAAGCCGCACATCACTCCAAAAAAAAATTAAAAAGTAGTCCTACAATAGATAAAAAAAATTGTAGGCCTACTTTTTAATTTTTTTTTTGAGGTTTTAAAGACCTACTTTTTAAAACTTGTCTCCTAGGCTTCCTAGAAGAGGCCGGTTAAAGCGGCGCCGGTTAAGAGAGCGTCTATTGTACCTTTTTTTTCTTCCTCTTAATTGTTATTATATTTTTTATACATAAAAATTACATTTATTGAAAATTATATAATGGTTTGATCTGTATATCTATCTAATGCAGCCATGGAGGAATCTATTTATTAAAACGACGCCTTATCAGTCAAATCTGTTGTTTTAATAGGTCAGAATTTATAAGACATGTGTTCGACCTATCATGGGGTATGCTGTAGAGACCCGGGCCGATACTGTACGAATGAAAAGGCTTCTAAGAACATTGGAGTTTAAGGTCCTCAGATTCATTACTGGTAAAATTCTGATTGTGTCCGTAACATACAAATAAGAAAAAGTTGCAAAATAGAGGACATTTAACCACACTCTTTTTCGTTTTTTTAGGGGTAAATAATCGTAGAAAACATGTTGGAAATTACTTGCAACGACCGGTTCGGGAAGAAAGTGCGAGTAAAATGCAATTCGAATGATGTTTGTTAGAGTAGATCCAGAAGAAGATACTGGAAGGACCATGTAGCCAGAATGGATAGTGACAGACTTGCATCTACAGTCGCTTACGAAATCCCCTCAGAACACATCCATCTGGAACACCACCTAAGAGATGATAGGAAAGTTGGACCTTGTCATCTCGGGAGACTAATTTCTGTCACAGATCTTCAAATCTATTAAAATAAAAGAAAAAAAGATGATAAAGAATAAGTTTTCTTTGAATAGCCGCTTAGAAGTGCATTTATCCCTTATTAGTTAAAAAAAAAAAACTTTTACAGATAAGCTAAAAATATTCATTACTAAATCAACAATAGACTTCAGATGGCTGTACAAGAGGTTCAGCCTCCATCAGATATAAGTCAAGGTCCTCGATCCTGCGCTTTATGCTCCCAGATCAGCCATAACATTGTTCATTAGACCTTCCTAGAGGTCCTACTCCGGCTGGCCTTAACGGGTGCAAGGTCTTGATTGCTCTGGTCTTTCAGGCTTGGCATACACGACTAATCCATGCTAGCCAACGGGCTCTTACGGTGGTCGTTATAAAGGGCTACTGGGTCATTGAGCGGATATTTTGAATGCTCCTATGCTTCAAAATTCCCGCTGCAACACCTGGTCTGGGTCCCAGGTTCATCTTTGGGTCCTATTCTCAAACCAGTGGATTATTTGTTCTTTAACCGTCCTACCTGTGGGTAACTTTCCGAGAGACTCGTCAAGACTCGACGCATACTTGGCCTGCCCTTGAAGAACTATTATTTTTTCTCAAAGCATGTGCGTGATACGGATAGCACAGAATGGTACAGTCAAAGTGGGTGTATTACATATGTTCATATGCATAGGGCGGTTAAGAGCAGTGGTGGTACTCCCATAGAAGCCCAGAAGCCTGGCTTACATAAGAAATTTCGAATCAAAACCTCTTCTGACTTACAGAGGTTCAGCTCTTGTGGCTATTGGCCTCTTACATCTGATGGGAACATTATTGGGAGGTGATTTGGTGGGTTGATGGTTTATGCAGGGGCATGATTACTTAGATTTGGGGGTTTTGATTCAAAATTTCTTATACAAACCGGGCTTCTGGGCTTCTATGGGAGTACCGCCACTGGTTAAGAGTCGTTCGTGGCTCAGAACCATGTGACTGCTGGTGTTATAAATATGCAGCTTGGTATTTCTGAACAGGAGCTTGGACTTAAGAAACGTCATCAAGATTAGAAATATCTTGAATAATATTATGGCACTTAGTACTTCAATACTCCAAGGTTTTAGAGAATGGTAAATATCCAACATTATGTCTTATCTGCCTACATTAAATAATAATAATTATAATTTTTTTATATTGATGATTTTTAGAGTACCATTTTTGTTAGAGATGCACTTCAATAGCGCTCAATCTGAGGATAATTTAAATGGATAATTAGGTGAATATAGGTTTTTAATGATAATTATGTTTTTTTATTTTATTATTTTGTACAGATTCTTATGGTTAGTAAAATAATTTTGAGGATCTTGGTTATAATAATATGCTAACTTTAAAAGCACCGTTTTGGTGAGGTAATTATTATTATTATTTTGTTGAAGCGCTCTTTACATCATTACAGCATGAGCCAAATCCATGTAAAGGGTATAGCTATCATAGTGATTCTCGTGACATGTGATAGGTAGCGAATCTATCGCCATTTTATTGTCACGTGAATTCTACACCAGACCAAAGACGGTGTGACAATCACACTGCCCTCGCCGCGAATCGAACCCGGAACCTTCGGGGTGGCAGTCAATGCACTTACCACTCGGCCACGAAGGTCGTCGCAGTCCCATTAAGAATAGGGTATGTTCATGCCTTGTGGTTTCCTCTCGATTGCAGCAATCTATGCATCAATTAAAAAAGGAAAGAATCCGAGATCCAAAATATTATTACCTTGTTCATGTTATGGGTAAAAAGAGAATGACAAATAAAAATCAAGCAATTGTTTTGAATCAGATTTAATACAAGAAATAAAACATTATCTAATAAATATATATCACTAAGTGAGCACTGCTTTGGTGTACGGCAACATCTCCTCCATAACTTAATCTACACCCACCTTACTTGCAATATCTTTTAGACATTTTATTTGCTTACTTAATAATGGGAAAATATAGTGGCTAATTAAACAGAAATATCATTATCTGCCAACTATTAATCTTTTAACTACACTTATTGACTTAACATAGCTTCGTGAGTAGAGTATTCAAGCTTATGCTGTCAGATTTCTAAACAGATGCTGAGAAAGTCCACAACTTTATTTGTGAACTATGTTTAAAAATATATCTGTAAGCCATAGATTATTTATAACAATTGAAATGTGTTGATAATTTTCATTTGGTACAAATGAATTAAATACTATAAAGATACAGAATCCTATGACAAATATGTCTCTTAACAGCACTATGAAAGTAATTCAGTAGTCGGGAAGGAGCCCTTTTTGAAATTATACTTCTTTTGGCGCATTAAGTAAAGGTTAAACTTAAGAGCTGTGCGCACACCCTGATACGAAAGTGCAACATGATGAAGTTATCCATCAATGATAAATAACGGCCGGACATTTGACACGTGCCAACTCACATATTGCTAAAACATGTCATGAAATGAGACACAAATGAAGTTAGTTGTAAAATGGTACCAATGAACTGTCACATTTTAATGGGGTAATTATGAATGTTTTGCGCATCATTGACTGAAAAAAGTTTTTAATTTGAAGAAAGAACCTTTACCAAATGTATTAGTATAATAATTAGAATATTAGTGATACAAATCACAATTTTTGAAGTTAGCCATCAATGATAAATAATCAATTAATTTTTCCCACATTGTGTAGTGAAAAATTTACCAGTGACAAAACTTGCGTTGAAAAACTATATATTTTTTTGTTTTGTTACGCCAAAAAAGTATAACTTCTTACATTCGTACATAAGTACACACTTTTTTTTTAAAATGGCATTATTTACTTACGTGCATGATTTTCCTTGTTGAATACACACTTTGGCAAGATAAAAGGTCTGTTTTTGTAATTTTGATTTCTGAAGTTGTACAAATATTAAGAAATAAATACTTCTCAGATCTACTTGGTAAGTCAAATTGAAATATAGCCTATTATAGTGAGGTGCAACATAATGGATTGTTGAAAAAAATAATCAACTCTTTTCATAATAAATTCAATCACTTAGTTCCCAAGGCCTCAAATATCTTTCTTTATTTGGTCTTTTCCAACTATCTTATGTAATCTTACGTGATACATTTTAAACAAGTCAAATCCGAGCAAATAAACCCTTCGAACAACTGTGTGCTAAGTGAAAGAGAGAAATATAATGGAGTTATGAAATAACTGTGTAAATTATCTTGAACACTTCACAATTATCTAATGGAAATTTACATATTGAAACAATTGTGGTACTAAACTAACTAACCATCACGCCTTTCATCAGAGAGGCAGGCAGAGAGGATGGACCGCCATACTGCTCTGTTCTGATATACCTCTCTAGTTTCCTCTACATTCATATATCGTAACATGCGCGCTTATCATTTTTTCTGACTTTGAATGTGACTGCCTTTTAGTATTTGATTAATTTGGACATTCCATACTTATCTTGATATTCCACGGCTTCTCTTTCCACTCGCACTGCTTGTATGCAATATTTTAACCACTCTTCTCTTGTCCATTTGATTCATATGTCCAAACCAACTCAGGGATGTTTTTTTTAATTTTACTTATGATGCAATCATCTGCTTTACTATTCTTTCTTATTTCATCGTTCAGTATTCTAACATATATTGTTTTCCCACACATTCTTCTCAGTTATCTAATATCTAAAGCATTTATCCTACTTTCATCATTTTGCCATCTCCAAGTTTCATTCACATACATAAGTGTTGGCACTAGAACTACATTATGTACTGCCATCTTTGCTTCAGTGGATATATACTGTTTTTTTTACATAAAACACAAGAAAGTGATATAAATACAATTATGTGAATATTTTAACTCTGAAAAACATTTAAATATGGAACTTGAAAATGTTGACAATGAACAATTGTGTACTCTTGCATAAAAAGAGTTATAAATATATTTTACAAGTATTATTAGGTACAAACCAACAGATATATCCTTCCCTCATGCCCAACAAAGTCAATTTTAACAATTGGGGGAGCAAAAGCCTTCGGGCTGATACTCCCGAAAGACATCTTGATTAATATAAAAATATTTGAAAACAGAACACACGTAAACTTTGGAACATCAAAAACAAAAGACATTTTTCAACAATGGCAGCATTCACTTCTCCAGCCACTTGTGCTTTATTTCTTATTGCTACATTTATAATGGCACTTTCTCCAACTGCGACATGACAGTCCCTCAATATAAAAATAAAAATCACCTTCACTATGCAATAGCAGACTATCCAACAAATTATTTGTCATTCCTAACCTTGCTTCCGTATAATCCTTTTTTTTACCTTTGATAAAAAAATAGTTGCGATGAAAAATAGTTCCTAACTACCTATGAAAACAGTAAATACTTACTTAATAAAAAATAATATAATGTTTCAACATTTCCTTTAGGTAAATACTTTTAGGAATTTTTAAATTGAAAATTTATCAGGAAAAGTTATCTTGTAAACATCTCTAGATGTTCGGTAACAAATATTTAATATTTAAAAATATGTTAAAGATTTATTTTCTTTTAAAACTATCACACGGTGTTTTAACACCGTAAAAAAATTAAGCATTTATATTGTAATATCTAAATAAAAAATTGAGAAAGTTTAATTATCAATTTTTAATTTCTATATCTTTAAAGGTTTCCGGGAGCTATACTGTTGTTCGGATTCTATTATATCCAAGTATTTCAATTTAATTTACAGGTTTCTGTAATAGATTTTACTTTTTATTTTACACAAATGAGACCCAACAAATGAACAAGATTTAGGCGACTCATCTAGTGACTCACTGACACTAAAAATGTACAAATCCGAGATGATTAAATTCAACATTTGAATTGCTCTTCCTACTGACATCACTAAAAACAAGTTAGTTCTGCAGAGTGTAGAACAATTGCTACAGGTAACCACCAGAAACAAATAGATAAATTTGTTCTAGAACATAGGGATTCTCTTCTAGAACATCGAATCAGCTTGAAAAAATGTGTCGCCGTAGATGTAAAACAATTGAAACTCCCAAATCCGCATAAAAAAAGTTGAAATAACCTAATACATTTCCCAATTTTTCATTCTATCTTAAATAGTGGTAATTAACTTTTCTACCATGGTAATTTTAATTAAATAGGTATACTTTAAATGATAGGAGATTTCCAAAAGTATAATATGATTTAGACTCTGAGAATAAATAAATAAAAAATAGAGAGATGTTTTTACTTCTGATTATATGACTCAAATAAAAATGGAACATTGTAATAACATAAAATCATAGACTTTTACATCATAATCTTTGGCTACTAACTTTTTTAACATAGCTTAAAAACTGAAATGATAATAAAACACATTTTCATATTGGATACATTTGGATAATCAGGTACCTAAAACAATGATATGGCTTGATAGTGTCTCTCCAATGATGGATAATTCCATTATTTCAGATATGAATCAAACATGTAGTAGTGTTAAAAATAAAAACTGTACATTACATCATGAAAAAACTAAAGAAATCAGATTTTATATATTTTTGTAAGAACCAATGTATCTGAAATATTACAAAAAATCGCTAGCTATTCAAATACGCCAGCTATTATAGAGAATTAAAGCTGAAACATTGAAAAAAAAAATAATATAATAATAATATAACAAAAATATTGTTAAAAATAACCAAAGAAATCATATTTTTGTAAAGAACCAACGTATCTGAAATATTAAATTGGTTCTGTTCAAATTTGCTAGCTGTCATAGAGAACTGCTGACGTTTTGAAAAAAACAATAGCGTAATAGTAACGAAAATATTTAATTTTTAATTGTGGATAAACGCCGGTTTCTCCGATAAAATGGAAATATTTATTGTTTCTTGAACAATGATGAAAAAATAATTATAAATAATTAATACGAATGAAAACGTCTGTTTTCTACAATTTTTTTTATAATTTATGGGAATGACATGTTTCGCCTGTTTAAGGCATTATCAAATGATATTTAACCGCCCTATGCATATAATATAAAGACTTTTGTTTACCTGGGGAGCAGTATTACATGGGATGGTCGATCCAAGAAAGACGTCGATGGTCGTATCCACCAGGCTTAACTTGACTTCAACAAAAATACTAAAATATTCGAGTCCAACAACATAGACCTGAACCTCCGAAAACATATTTTAAAAACATTGGTGTGGAGTGTTTTACTGTACAGCTGCAAGACTTGGTGCCTGGGCGAAAGAGAGCGTAAAAGGCTGGAGGCATTTGAGATGTGGACCTACCGACGAGTTGCCCATGTTTCATGGAGGGACCACATTACAAATGAAGAAGTTCTCAGCAGAGTTGAAGAGAGTAGGCACGTTTTGAACACCATAGTGGAGAGGCGCGCAAGATGGATTGAGGGAATGGTCGAGGGATCGATTGGCAGAGGACGACCTCGCCAGGAGTACCTAGACCAGATTTACCGAGATATGGGCTGCACTTCTTATGCGGAGTTGAAGAGAGTTGCCGAGGACCGAGTGGAGTGGAAGAGGAAATGCGTCACCTTGCTGCAGATCAATCGTTAGATTGAGACCGGAGAAGAAGATGCATATAAACGTACGTGATACGCACACTTTGTCTGTACCATTCTGCGCTATCCCGTATCACGTACGTGCTTGCGAAAAAATAATATTTCTAAAATCTACAAACCATTAGGGATATGCATGTGTCTCAGCAACACTTGAATACACAAATATGATCGATCTGATCTTCAAGAGCAGGCAAAACGTGCAGTTGAGTCTGACGTTTTGTAATTTGATTAAATGTAATAAATTAATTTAATTATTAAAAAGGTGATTTTTTTTTTGCATATTTCTCAGAAATTTACCCGCAGGTAGGGAGGTTTATAATGTCTCAGACAAGCGAAACATGTTATTTCCAAAAAGTATAATAAAACTTCTAGAATAAAACAGAAATACATAGACCAAAAAGTGACACATAATACCTCAATATAAAAAAAGATAACAAATATCTATAAACATTAGAAACATACTTAAAGTTTAACAAAATACACGCCAACTATAGAGGTAGCAACACAAATTAATATATTCAAAGGTAGAACACAAATATTTTAATTTAAAATATTAAACTTTTTTTAATGGTAACACATAGATTAATTAATAAAAGTATCATAAAAAGAATACTTGAATGAATTTTAAATAATATTTTTTTATCAACAATAATATTGTTAAATTACTAAAGATACATAAATCTTAATAACATCAATCCTGACCATACAAACTGACTTCCGAATATCTTATATCGCCAACCTACACGATTAATACCCCATTATAAAATAACAACATAATAGAAAGTTGCCAATTGTAAAAAACATATATATATATATATATAACTTTAAATAAGTTCCAAATTCAATTAGAAAACATACAAAACTGACATTTTAAAAGATTTCAACGACATTTAATATATTAAATGATTTATAACCAAGTTTTTTTATTTAATCTGATTTGATATAATAAATAATTAAATAGATTTGTTGTTAACCCATTGCAACACAAAGTCGGAGGAATCGCCGGTTTGTCTTTAAAGTGATTTTTTTACATTAAAACTGAATGACAATAACTTAATTCATAAAAATGACATAAATAAGTATATTTGGGTTACTGATTTCATAATAAAATGGAATAATCACAATTTATTTCACATTATTTATTACAAAATATTACGATATTTTAACATCTCGTCACCTGAGAGTAAGAAGGTTCCAACTGACAAAAGTAAAAAGCTGAGAAAAATGAAGTCAAAGTTTTGTTGGTATCGGGTGTGTATCTTGGAATAAAAGGGTTTTATTCCAATTTCCTGAGATTCTTTTACCGAGAAACTTGTAAATTTTGTCTGGCAACAGTTGGAATAATAAAGTTCTAAGTTTAAATGAATGCTTCTTCAGTGAATCGTGTGTTTTGAATGATCAGATGGAACTTGATTATTTTCGTAACATCAAAATGACGATACTATTACATGTTTTTTTTAATTGTACGTATAGATAAGGTTAGTAAGAACCCTTTTCACGAAAAAAAGCCTAATGTGAATTTTGTTAGTCGGAACCCTCTTACTCTCAGGTGACGATCTGTCAATACCTCCAAAATGACCGAACACACTCATAAACAAACTCGTCGCGCTTGTAATATTTCATCAAATGAGTATGAAATACAGCGAATCCTTTTGGAAAGTGGCAGTGAGAATGAAGTTGATGAATATTCTAGTGATTCTTGTGAATCTCAATGGGAATGTGAGAAATGTTTGGTGTCTCTCCACATGCCAGAATGCTTTAAAGTTTATCACACTTCCAAAACTACCTGGGGATGAGCCATAATTATCTAGCTTACGAACAACAACAAAAATGATGCTTTTATGTTTTACCATTTTTATTTTGTGTGTAATTTAGTCTTAACAAATTATGTCATCTTTATTAATAGTGCAATGGGTTAAAAATATCTAAAAACCTTTGGCATTTGTTCCCCAAAATACAATTGTTGAGTTTAAAATGAAATAACCATGTAGGTAGGGGATAAAGTAATCACTCACCCAAATCCATAGACGATGATTATTTTTTCTAGGTCTAGAAAAACATTGAGTCAAAAACACTATGATTGTATAGCAGGAGGCTTAAGCTGATTGTTCCAACGACTAGTGAAATAACTCTATTTTTATTCCAATCTCTTTAGTAACAGTAATTGTTGCGACACAAATTAGAACACTACAATTATAAATTATTATTTGGCTTAACAATCAAACATAAGTGCAAGGTTCTCATTTAAGTCAAAGTTAATTGAAATGATCAATTTTAATTAAAATATTACTAATTGTGGTTCAAAAGGGTAGTAGGGCTACGATGAGGTATGTTTTGCTGGAAAATATGCCTCTACAAAATGTTGTAAGGCGCCATGTTGCATTTACAACAGCAACACTACTATTAAGTCCAACTCTCTAGCGTCCACAAGAGGTCTTTTTAAAGACCCCGCGAACCCCGGGCAATGTGGCACATATTACTTAGTGCCATAGCAGAAAGAGAGAGGACGAATGGCGAGCTTCCAGCCCCATAAAACTGGATACACCCAGCTAAGGGAAGGTAACCCCGACAGAAAATCCTCCAGAGAAGGCAAGGGGATACCACTCTGGATATGTTTCCCCAGGTCATCACTATAGGTGATAGTCAACGTTAGGGAGACCTGATAGGACTCAGGAAGAAGAAGAAGATTACTAATTATTTTATGTAGAGCCATCTTTGGCTGCCAAATAAATCACAATTTTCAAAACAATAATTTTTTATATATTTACAAAATATATATAATTTGAATACTGGTAAAGTAGTTTTTTTTTTAAAGATCTCTTATTTGAAATAAATTACTTATATCAAATTCACATATTTAAAAAAAACAAAGAATTATTTTATAAGTAGAATATAATGGGGCCAAGGAACGTGCCTTCATGTGTGGTGTTACTATAACACCCGGGACCCCTGGAAACTTCACAAGTTGGCTAAACCCTCCACCACATTTGCAAGAGAAGGAGATATACGGCCCTCTTTAGAGCCATTCCCACGATACGTGTATAATAATATTTTACCATAGACACAAAGAAGAAGTAGAATAATATTCTTAGTAATTTTCTATCAATTAAAACAAGAATTCAGATTTAAATAAATATACATTTACTAAATGAAAGAAATTAATAACAGATTAGAAAATTTTGAAGAACAATGTAAAATGTGCATTCCAATAATAAAAATATATGGAATAAAGATAAAATAACATGGATGGTTGTACGGATAGCACAGAATATAAGAATAGAAAAATCCCGATTCAGGAGATAATGGTTCTATCTCACTAATGACCCAAGACATTTTGGAATTGAAGATAATATATGATTTATTGCCAGAATTCAAAAATTTTAGAGCAATAAAACTTCTGAGATATCTCTACATAAGGGAGTATGGAATAGAATACTTAGAATCCAAATAGTTATCCAAGGCTCTATCCCATGTCATTTGTCCATGTTGGATGGTGTGGGTCTTTTTGTTCCCAGGAGCCAGCTTTGATTTTTACTATCTGCCAGCCGCAAGGACCAACTTGCCTCTGGTGTTGCTGGACCAAGAGCTCAGTCTGCTGAACATGATCACCTCGGAAATCAACATCTTTAATATATGTGAAAGCATGTTTAGAAGACAAATACTATTGATTTTTAGAGAGTATCTTGTCTTCCTAAAGTCGAACCATCTCAGGCATTTCTAGTATTTTACCTGTTATATTCTTTTCAGCTATCTTTTGAGACGATAGACGGATTTGATTTGATTTAATACAATTCAATTTAGATTGATTGGTATCTTAGATAATAAATGAGAACCTTTCACTAAAACCAATTATAATGAAGCCATTATGTTTTGTGTATTACCTAGCTGATCTAGCAGTGGTGGATTGTGTGGTTAGTGCGGCCGGGAGATGGTGTTGGCCCTCCGGCGGTGGGGGCTGGCGGGCTCCGCGGGCACGGTGACGGCGGGCGGCGTGCAGGGGTCCGCCGGCAGAGGGAAGTCAAACGCAACCTCCGGGATGCTCTTCCCCGCGCTCCGGTCATTCAGAAAATCGCGGATGTGCTGAACAATGAGATCAATCGCCACTGAAATGAGAAATTAAAAAGTTTATATGGTTTCCTCGGTGACAAAGGATAATACATTTTAAACACGTTGAGAATAATAAACTCAAAAGTAGATTAAACAGTATTTTGATTTATTTATATTTTTCTTTTTTATACACTTTTATTAAAAAAAGAAAATTATATAGACATGTTGCATGTTAATAATAGAAATATAACTTTGAGCAATCTCGAAATTTTAGATATTAAAAAAGCTATTAAAAATAAAGAAAATATTACAAATAATCAAATAAATTTAACGTCAAGTACAATCTTTTATTTATTTCCTTTGTTGTAAGTAATTACCTGAACCCCGATAAGAACTTTAAATTATTATTTTAAAATTTTAATTGTTATAACAAAAGCATAAACATTCCAAAATAAATCTTTATAACATCTGTCAGATCTTGTAAACAACATCAATTTTATAATATTTTTATAAATATGTATCTTTACTGAAGGACTGTTTGTCCATAACATATCTATATAATTTTATTTTTTTAATAAAAGTGTTGTATATACAAAGTGTATAAAAAAGAAAAATAGAAATAAACCATCATAACACAAAGTGTGCTAATATATAGAATAAAGTATTTTAATTAATTTAAAAATCTAATATTATTATATATTTGTGCTTTCAATATATTTTTTAATTGTATAGTTGGAAATAGTTATAGCCGTTATAGCATTTAATAACCAGGCGCAAATAGCTATTGATCGGTTACACCCTAAGATGAAACATAGCTTGTCAGTTATTGGTCAGGGCGCATTAGACTGTTTCTCTGTGGGTGGTTTCTCATCGCTCACCAAAGTGAGTCGACTCTAAGAGTCGACTCACTTTGGTGAGCGATGACTCAGAAAAAAAGAGCGGCTGCGCAATGATCCGCTGGCTGAATCGTAAATTATTCCGTAAGAGTCGCCTCTTTCGTGAATCAGCTCAGGAGACTTCTCGTGATGCATTATTATTAATATGGCCGTCGACGTTTTATTTATAGCTCATTCGGACGTCTGATTTTTCCCGAAAGAGTTAAAAAGAATTCCTTACAAATATAAATGTGTCACGATTCCTCGAGACAGACTCATTTTTATGAAAACAACGACTCAAAATGATGAGTCGTGAGTTATGAAAAAGATTCGGCTCACTTTGCTGACCGATCCGCTCAGCTCAGATCCCCGAGATGATGATTCATTTTGCCCATCCCTCCTAGCTACCTTGAGAAGAACCTTGCAGGATGAGGTGAAGACGGCAGGACTCACATGTAATGGTATTAGGCAAGAGGTGCGCGATATTCGAGTGAAGGATCCTCGAAGCCTTATGCACTCCGGAGGTGTGACAGGACTAGGAGAAGAAGCGAAATATATGTTATAAGAATGAGCTATTCTTAAAAAAAAAAATCATAAAAACACAGGTCGTGTCAAGTATCACAAGTGCTTACTTCGAAGAAAATATATTTTTCAGTGAAAATAATTTAAATGAATTAAAAACTTTCAATTAATCCCCATTTTCTTATCGTAGGATAGCAAATAGATTCTGGGTACACACTTATATAAACCAAACATACCAAACCATGTCCTCTCTGCCGTAATAATATTTGAAAAATTATTGTATATTTTGTAAATTGTTGATGGAACTTCAATAATGGGGTAAATCACACATTTAAAAATAAATACAAGAGCTTCATTTTTCAATGCTGTATATTTGGATACAGTGAGTGTATAGCCATTAAAAAAAAGTAATACAAAATTATGATAAACAATAAAAGTTAGCAAACCATTACATAATTACAAACAACCATAGATTTTGCACTATTTAACTCTGACATCAGAATACAAGTAAAAGTTTTATAGTTATAAAAAGGAATAAATTATTATTTTTAAAGTATACATTTCCAAATAAATGGGGAGGTAAATTTAAAAATGGAATGAATTTTGGCAAAAAATTTGAATTATAACTAAACAAATATAAATTGTATGATAATAAGATAGTCTAACGCTGGGAGGAGACTTGCTGGAGCAGGGTCAAAAAATAGAGGGTAAGAGACTCTTGCCACCAAAGCTATTATAGGACGCAGCGGCGCCCTATTGTAGCCGGGAAATTAACCCATTGCAACACAAAGCTGGCGAATCGCCGGATTGTCTTTAAAGTGATTTTTTTACATTAAAACTGAATGACAATAACTTTATTCGTAAAAATTACATAAATAAGTATATATTTCGGTTACTGATTTATTTATTACAAAATATTACGATATTTTAACATCTGTCAATACCTCCAAAATGGCTGAACGCACTCGTAAACAAACTCGTCGCGCTTGTAATATTTCATCAAATGAGTATGAAATACAGCGAATCCTTTTGGAAAGTGGCAGTGAGAATGAAGATGATGAATATTCTAGTAATTCTAGTGATTTTACGCCTTCGAACAATGTTTTGGAGCGTTCAAATAGTGAAAGTGATGTGTCAAGTGGCAGTTCCATAGAACATCACGTTTCCAAAACTACCTGGGGATGAGCCATAATGATCTAGCTTACGAACAAAAAAAAAATTATGCTTTTATGTTTTACCATTTTTATTCTGTGTGCAAACAAACAAAACCATCACGCCGTTTCCCCGCAGGGGTAGGCAGAGAGAATGGACCGCCACACTACTCTATCCTGGCAAACCTCTCTAGCTTCCTCCACATTCATACAACGAGTCATACACGCACGTCGATTCCTCCGACTTCTAACATGACCAATCTTTAAAATTTGATTAATTTGGTCATGCCATGTTTTTCTCGGTCTGCCTCGACTTCTTACCCCATTTACATCATTAACGTATACTTTCTTAACCATTCTTTCTCCATCCATGCGTTCCATATGTCCGAACCAACGGAGCGATCCTTTCATAATTTTGTTCATTATACCTTCTTCCGCTCTACATTCCTTTCTTATATCAGCATTTGATCCGATTCTGTCGTATATCGTTCTACCACACATACGTCTTAGGGACCTCATCTCTACCGCATTTATTCTACTCTCATCCTTCTTTTGCCAGTTCCATGCTTCGCTTCCATACATTAAGGTTGGGACCAGAACTCCATTGTGAACGGCCGTTTTCGCTTTCATTGATAAATTTTCTGTGTGTAATTTAGTATTAATGTTATTATAATAAAAAAATGAGTAATCTTTATTAGTGGTGCAATGGGTTAAGGTTGGAACAGTGGTCGGCAAACTCATTAGTTAAAAGAGCCAAATAAAAGCAGTATAAACATTTAATTATATTTTAATAGCCAAATTTATTTACAAGATCCCTGTCTTTTTTAAGACCTTTATATCTAGGCTCACTATATATTACTTGATTTTACTTTGTAATATTTTTATTTATCCATTCATCTTTTAAGTATCAATCCTAGGGATTGGTTTGCAGCAAGTTTAAAATGTTTGCTGGTTCTTGGGATGCCACTTGCGTTTTTTAACATGATAGTTTCCCGTTGCTTTCCACATTTTTATATACAACAGGTTACATGAACCCAATTAATGCATACAACTTTTTTGCTATTGATTCTCATGACATGTGATAGGTAGCTAGTCTATCGCCATTTTTATTACATATTTATTCTACCAGACCAAATGCAGTGCGAGAATTTCGTTTTCACACTGTCATTGCCCGGAATCAAACCCGGGACCTTCAGTGTGGTAGTCATAGCTGTTGCCACTCTGCCACAAAGACCGTCAATTTTATTATTAAAATCAAATATTTTTGTATTTAACCCCTATAGTGCGGCTGGCTACATTAGCAGTTACAGACCCGGTTGGCAGAATTTATAACCAACAAAATTATATTCTTAAATTTATCTCGCTAAGCAACACTCATTTGCTGACCTCACAAAACTAATTTTGCTTCAAAATAATGCCCTTGTAAATCCCTAAACTGCCAATTCGAAAAAAAAATATATATAGCATTCACAAACTTAACTTTTAATAAGTGAAACAAATTTCTTTAATAATTTGGTTGGCTATTCCAATAGTTGATAATCTGTTCAGATCCACAGCAAAAATCAGAGACATAATGAATAATCAGGACAAGTTTTGTCTTGTTAGGAGATCAAGTTAGACATAACTATCAACTTAGACATAACCATCAAGTTAATCATAACAATCAACTTAGACATAACTATCAACTTAAACATAACCATCAACTAAGACATAACAATCAACTTAGACATAACTATCAACTTAGACATAACCATCAAGTTAATCATAACAATCAACTTAGACATAACTATCAACTTAAACATAACCATCAACTAAGACATAACTATCAACTTAGACATAACCATCAAGTTAATCATAACAATCAACTTAGACATAACTATCAACTTAAACATAAACATCAACTAAGACATAACAATCAACTTAGACATAACTATCAACTTAAACATAACCATCAACTTAGACATAACTATCAACTTAAACATAACCATCAACTTAGACATAACTATCAACTTAAACATAACCATCAACTTAGAAATAACTATCAAACTAGACAAAACCGTCAACTTAGACATATCTATCAACTTAATAACCATCAAGCTAGACATAACAATCAACTTAGACATGACCATCAAATTAGACATAACCATCAACTTAGACACAACTATCAACTTAAACATAACCATCAAGTTAGACATAACAATCAAACCTAGACAAAACTATCAACTTAAACATAACCATCAAGTTAGACATAACAATCAACCCTAGACATAACAATCAACTTAGACATAACCTTTAACTTAGACATAACTATCATCTTAAACATAACCATCAACATAGACAAAACCATCAACTAAAACATAACCATCAACTTGGACATTACCTAACAAGAAAAAACTAACCCTGAATAGTTTAAATAAAAAGAGGAAATACAATGTGTTTGTGTTGTTTTCTCTGGAAAATATTTAAACGTAATTTTCTCATAACTTATAGCTCAGTCTGTCGATATCAGCAATGCTATCAAATCCTTTATTTCATATGAAATTCATTATCAAGTTATTCATAGAGTATGAGTGAATTAAATATTTCAATTCATGTGGATTCTACGGATCGGAATACTGGGTCGCAAGACGATAAGAAGAACAGCGGCTGCACGTAGCAGAAATGAAGATGCTGAGGTAGGCCGCCGGGGTTACGATGCTGGATAAAGCTAGAAATGAGCACATCAGAGGTAGCCTAAAAGTGGCTCCCATAGCGGGAAAAACTAGGGAGCGTCAACTGCGGTGGTACGGCCATGTGAGCAGGAGGGACAATGAATACATCGTTCACAAGACCCTGCAACTGGAAGACGGAAAGAGGGGACCAGGTCGGCTTCCTGCAACGTGGATGTATACAGTTAAGAACGATCTGAAGGCGCTGAGACTGGACAGCCAGATGACCCAGGAGCGTGAGAATTGGCGGAGCCGTATTAGGAGAGCCGACCCCAAATTAATCCCTTAACCGGGGATTTTTTTTATGAAGTCAAACACAATAAAAATACGCAGCGAGTCCATGCTAATCGGTGCCTATGATACGAAAAAACATAAGCTGTAGATCGTAATCCCCATTGTGATATTATAAAGGTCTTGGCGGATCCTTTCATTATACCCGCTACTGTTACTTTTTTATGTACATGATATCTTGGTATACCCGGTTAACGGGTTAATATTAGTCTCCAGAACTGCAGGGGTGTGTGATATCATCCATTAACAAATAATTTATTACGTGGTTTGCACCCAAACAAATGTTTTTAAAAAGTAAATTTATTATTTCTCAAGAAAAAAATACATTTTAAATTATAGGTGTGTGTCCAAAAAATGGAGTGTGTCTAAATAAAAGTTTCACTAAAATAATTCTATTAATATATATTTAAAAATAAAAAAAAACAACCAACACATTATGCATAGTAAATTAATTCTAAATATTAAAATAAAATAGGATATAATACAAAAAGGAATGAAAATTAGGAGAATTTATATGAATATTCGACAAAACGTATGGCTTCAACATTACACATAAAAGAAGTGCATGTACACACGTAAGAAGTTATACTTCTTTTGCGTAACAAAACAAAAATAACTCCAAATATTTTATCCCGCGTGCCAATACTCTGCGTCAGTAGAATGGATGATAACATAAGCGAAGAAAGATGGTAAATACAATTAATAAAGGTTTAATTAAAAACGTACCAAAATAATAATGTGCAATTTTTCTAAATTACCCCACTAAAATGTGACAGTTCGTTGGTACTATTTTACACTTTTTCGACTAACTTCATGTCTCATTTCATTACATGTTTTTTCAATTCGAGAATTGGCACGCGTGAAATGTCGGGCTGTTATTATGGGTAACTTCAACATGTCGCACTTCCATAACAAGGGACGCATGCAGCTTTCAATTTTACCCTCTACTAAACGCACCAAAAGAATTACAACCTCAATAATATTTTTTTTAATGAGAAAAAATAATACATTTAAAGAGATGGATAGGGTTAATAATAATGATGCCCTAAAACGGTGTAAAATCACCTTCCTATTGTGAGGGGATATTTGTGAATAAATATTTATTTTTATAATTGTCCGTCTCTTAACAGCTATATTTGGGGGCCCAATTTTTTATGCGCCCTCTCCATATGATTTACATAAAGTAAATTCAGTCCTTTCGGGAAGTACAGTTAAATCCCAAGCTTTCACCATCACCAGGAATACATAAGTAAAAAATACAATTAATACAACGCAAAAAGCAATACAAAAAGCTACACTATCTCTTTAAAAAACATATAAATAAATGCAAGCTAAGATCTTAATAAAGAAATTTATATGAAAAAAAAATACATATTTATTCAACTTAGTTATTAATGTGACCATAAAATGAATATAAAATAAACAGATTTAGGATATGAAAAAAAAATTGTGAAAGTAGCCGGGCATATACTACATATTTTTGGTTTTTATTTGATTAAATATTCATTTGATAGTCACAAAATAAAAAGTTGTAATGAATTGTTTTTTTTATATATTCCTTTATTCAATTTTATTTTAAAAAGTCATAATACAATGAAAAAAATCATACCCCCGACAACATAAAGTACCTAATTAGAATAAAAACATATCTTTGTAGTAACATAATCTATGTATATTAAAATGTCATATTATAACAATTTCTTTATATCATGGTGTGATGAATGTGGCCAAAATTTGAACTAAACACCTTTGGTAACTAGTTACCGTAAAGATGTAATGCTAGGAAGACAGAAAATTTTCAAATACATTGGGGGCAATTTATGACACATAAAATTTTTCCATAGACAAAAAAAACAACAAGCACCATTTTCTCTTTTTTGGTTCTTGGATAATGATGGAATATTCCATATAAGTGTTTAATATTGATGAATACAAATGTTTTATTATATTTATGGGCGTAACATGTTTCGCCTCACTAAAAATTTGAATATACGATAGCAAGGTGAAAATAAAAACACACCTATTCAACAATATAACATTTTGATAAGTAAGTAAAAGATAACTAATATAAATAAAATATAAATGTGCATCCATAAATGGAAAATATTTAAAAGAGGTAGACCAAAAGGCACCCGTGGGTATTAGCTGCAATGCGGCGAGACATAAGAAATGCAGAAAATAAATATAAATTAAACAAATACTGTTTTTTTCTGTATGCAGTTAAAATTATATATATATTAGGTTTTTACTACAACAGGGATACTTATTATATAACTAGAAAATTCTAGAACATTATTAAAAGATTGATACACTGCTATGCAATATAAACACTAATAGAATAACAGTTGCTGTAGGTACTATTACCGGGTTTAAGTCTACACGCAATACGTCCTTCATTATGTCAACTAGCAAGAGATGGGGTATATGGTATATTAGTCAATTAGTTCTCGACGGAAGGACGGCGGAAGCTTCAAGAAACCGTTGACGCAATCCACTGCTGAAGGCATCACCATCTTGTAAAATGAAATATTCCCCGGTAGCATTTGTGTCTAACACAAGTACAAACAACATTACTTTTAGCAAATGGCACCAACCCCTACTATGGTGGCTGGCTTCATTTGCTGTGAAAAAAAATTGATCTCAAACTGTGTTTGGTTACATTTACAGCTCAGACAGATAGTCCCAGTTCATCATAGTATTTTTTATGGTATTTCCAATTTCACCGATATTAAAATTATGGTCACTCTCATAATCCCATGACAGTGCCAGGATTGACACCATTGAAATCTGGTGTTGGTGTCGCATGCAGAGGATACCGTGAACTGCAAAAAGTACGAACGCGACAGTCCTTAATGAGCAAAATAACTCCTCAAAATAACATAAAGACTGTTTGTAATATGCAGTCGGCGAGTATTGAGTTTCTTCGGTCACTTTGCCAGGAGAGAGCTGGGTAATTGTATTGTCACAAGAAGTGTTCCAGTAGAGGCAGAGTAACCAGATTAAGGAGATGGCTGGGGTAGACCCCTACTTGGCATTGCGGGGTGTGGAGGACAGAGGGTTGGAGGCGTTATGTTTTGGATTACGACCCTCAGTTATGAGGAAACAAAGAAAGAGTAAGGAACTAAAGGTTTATAAGATACATTCAAATTTTTTGAACTACAAATGTATTCAGCCACATGATAGAGGTTGAGTAAATGAATCAATGAAAAGTGTGACTTAGAATATATGTTCTTAAAAACTTTAATATTGGATCCATAGAATTGATTCTTTCAACAACTGGGGCTTCTCTCAGAGCAGCCGATATAATATGGTAAACCTAACACTCGTTATACTTAGAATACGTTTACTTTCAGACAGCCTATTCTACTATTTTGAAATGTTTTTTTTCAAATGAAAATATTTTTTACAATTCGAAAACAAAATAAACTTTTGTATGCTTAAGGAACACTTATCTCGTATGTTTTTTTTTTAGTTGATAAAGGAACATAGCCATTCCAAAAGGCTACATTTTCCACGATCTACTGTTTCCTACATCGCTTGTGCGTAAAGTTAATTAAACATTTATTGTTTCTTAAGCAATTATATGAAACTCCATATTAAATAATTAATATGAATGAAAGATACGTAAATAAAAGGTGTAGAAAACAGTACTTTAATCATTCAATTATAATGAATATGCTTTTCTAACTAAACCACTTAAAACATCTTACTTCAGATAGGACAAAAGAGATAATATAAAGATATTGGTTGTTTCTTGAACAATGATGTAAAGCTCCATATTATAAAATTAATATGCATGAAAACGTTTGTTTTATAGAAGTTTAATTATATTTTATGGGAATGACATGTTTCGCCAAATGTTCAACATTTGATAATACCTTAGAGAGGCCAAACATGTCGCACCGTGAGTGTAAAACTGACGTAAGTGCAAATATACAGTTTGGAGATAAGGGAATTTAAAGACTTCATATTGCTTGGAAAAACTGTTTTTTTTTTTAATAAACCAATGATTTTCGGTTTATAGGTATATTACTTTAAACCGAAAATCATTGGTTTATTAAAAAAAAACAGTTTTTCCAAACAATATGAAGTCTTTAAACTCCCATATCTCCAAACTGTATATTTACACTTATGTCGGTTATACACTCACGGTGCGATGTCATGCCCATCAAATATAATTAAACTTCTATAAAATAGACATTTGTATTAAGCATATAATACAAAGAGTTTTAATGGTTTGATTGACATCTATCGATACAAATATTGAACAAGAACAAAATAGTTATTAATTCCAAAACTGCATTAATCTCAATATACAAATGTTCTGTGCATGACGTGTTTTGATAATAATAAAAAATATTAAAAATCCGAGGATAAATTAGCTTTTGGTTTGATTGTAAAATACACTGTTTTGTCCAATGAACACTGAAATATTTGCTAAGAGCCGATGTCTTTAGATTCCTACGAGTGCGGCCACTTTAACAATAGCAGCGCGGGCGGCCTCTACTCTCTGCGGGTAAACCTAACCTCGGATTAGAAAATGTTCTTACTTCTCTAGGGTATCCTGTAACGTATAATTGGTTCATTTATTCTGGGGTCTCTTAATAATACAATATCTAACATTAGTTCAGATTTAAAGTAAAGAAAATGAAATACAAAAAGATTTAGAAATGATTTAACTTGGAATGTTAAAACCAATTGGTGCTTTATACAAATCAAAAGAAATCACAAAAGTTACAATGCCGTGATTGGAGATATTTTTATGCGGTTCCATGATAGAGGTAGCCAAGTTAAGAGAATGCACTCTTCCTTAAAGATCCCTGCAATAATTCATGATTCATCACAATTTTTAATACAGCAAATAATTTAAGAAATATGTCTTCTTATTTACATACAATTCTATTAATTCTAAGGTTACAAGACAATTTTTTACAATCTAACTCGACCATTTGATCAAATAAACAAAGGAAATATGTATCCACACTGTTTATACACACCGTCGCTTCCATGGGGGGAATTAATCAAAGAAAACTAACAACTGAATAACCATCACACTGTTTCTCTGAAGGGGTAGGCAGAAAGAATTCTTCTTTCCTGACATACTTTTTTCGATTCCTCAACATTCATACAACGTGCCATGCATGCACGTCGATTTCTTAGCTGTCATGATTTGACATTTGATTCATTTGAACGTGCCACGTTTTCCTTGGTCTTCCTCAATCTAATTCCATTAACATCGTTAACATATACTTTATTTACCATTCTTTCCATTTGTCCAAACCATCTTAATGTTCATTTCATTTTTTTGTTCATAACACTTTCGTTCACTGCATTCACTTCATATATTTTCATTCTACACTATCATACACAGAATTTCCACACATTCGTCTAAGAGTTCTCATTTCTACTGCATTTATTCTACTTTCATCCTTCTTTTGCCAGTTTTATAATATCTCAGTTTTCAAAAAAAATCTGATATATTCCAGTAAAAAAAACTGTGGCGTAATAAATGAATAAAAGTTTTACGGTAGTCATCGTGGAAACAATAGGTGGATTGATTTCATCAGGATGGAAAATATACACAATTAAAATAGAATAGGCAATGACATGAATTTCAAAGCAACAAAAGAGATGAAGAATTGTTTACGCAATTAAAAAAAAAATAGTCAGTTTTATCCCCTGAATAGGTATTGCACATTTGTAATAAATGATTTGGAAGCGACGGTATTTCAATAGTTTGATAAAGATGACTCTCTTATGATTCATATGTTCATAGATAGGTAATATCGTGTTAACAGCAGAGTTCTGTGAGAGAACATTTTTATAAATGCAATAAATATACTTTTGTAACTTGTCAATGTCAGGATGTTCATTGGACCGAAAGAAGTAAATTTTATATTAGATATTTGACTAGTTTGAGGATATTATAAGATGGAGCAGACAACTACAAGAGACTGGTACGGTCATGTCCAAAGAATGGACACCACCAGACTCTCCTATATTGCACTACATAATCAGTCTCACAGGACTTGCCCTCGTGGAAGACCTCCTAAAAGGTGGAAAGACAGCTGAGAGTCTACCTCACAGGAGGAGCAACACTCTGGAGAACAGACCACACAGGTCTACAACAAGGAAAAATAATATTTAACTAGTTTCCAATTCTTCAAGTGAAATTTTTACTTTATAGCATTGGTAATTAATCAAATATGCTCACGCACACGAAGCACTAACAAATTTCAAAGGCTCATTTATTGTGTCTTGAACAATGATGTAAAAGTCCATATTAAATAATTAATACAAACGAAAACATCTGTTATCTTGAAGTTTTATAATATTTTATAGGAATAGCATTTCACTTTGCTAAAGCATCACCAAATGATGGGTAATATAGGTAAAAACATTTGATAATACCTTAGAAAAGCAAAAGATTCCCATAAAATGTGACACAACTTCTAGAAAAGAGACGTTTTCATTGGCATTAATTATTCAAAGGCTCAAATTGAATCTATACAAAAGAGAATCATCAACATAATTATCAGTTCTGTAAATATGAAAAAAAATTAAAAATACATATAAAATAAATTTAAAAATTAATGAATACAGTCCCAAAATAAAAAACACTGAAGAACAGATATTTTAGAAGTCTCTAAAATAAGTAATGCTCAGTAATGGTTACATTGGCCTTACACACTTCAATATTCTACAAATGTCTCGCATCTCTTGTTGGTATCGTCCTTCTATTTACAGAGACTTAATCTGATCTTCGGTGTTTGTTGTGGAACATTATTCAATCATATGATGTGTGCATCAAATCAATACATTACAGTTTAACAATAATATTCGATCACCTTCAGTCGTGTTAACATTATGCACACCGACGGCTCTGAGTGTAACATTTATATCTCCGCAATTATTTTTTAAAAGAGGATAACCTTTTTTGATTTGATTTGTTCTCAATTCAACATAATTGTAATGAAAACAATTTGTATATAATAAATAAATAAATAAAAAAAGGTATAAAAAATTTCATTCAAGTAAAAATTTAATATCAATTATGACAAATAAATCGTAAATAATATATTTCATATGTATTGTTTCTTGAACAATGATGTAAAAGTCCATATTAAATAATTAATACAAATGAAAATGTCAATTTTATACAAGTTTTATTATAATAAAGACATTTGATAATGCCTAAGACAGGCGAAACAAGTCATTCCCATAAACTATAATAAAACTTTTAGAATAGACCCATTTCATTCGTATAAATTATGGATATGTTACAATTACGATTACTTTAGATTATTTTTTAACTAATTTAAACACTGTTTATATTTTGAAGATATCGTACCTTCATCATCGGAAAGTTGTGTACTGTAAGATTATATCCTTCTTCCGATGATGAAGGAAAAACACATTCTTTAGTTTTAATTCATAATTATGAAATTTCAGTGTTTACACCATAAGTTCATATATATATTTTTTATGAATAAATGCAGAGTTATAAAGATTAGAGTTGAAGCAGGATCTAGTGAATGTATAGATAAAAGGATGTTTCCTGGCAGAAGGCTGCAGTGAGCCGTGAGCCGCAGGGGGGGGGGCGGTGTTTGGTCCGATGCGACACTAGCGCGGCGTGGGCAGAGCGCTGCGCTATCGACTGGGATTGTCTTGGACTAGCTGGGGCGTCCACGGCCCCGCACCCTCCCCCGCGCGGGGGGCCGGGGGGTTCTTCTGCTGTACGATGTCCGCAATGTGGTGGACGATTAGGTCGATCGCGACTGCAACAAGTAACCAAGCCGGTTTCTAGCAGTTCAACAAATGTTCATCCTAATTAGTTACATTACACTCCAATGTGACTCCAATCTCCTCCGGCACGGTACATGATCATTGTGACCATTACACGTTATACGAGACGTGAGATTACTCGCTCTAGTGGGTGTGTACTCTGGTCGAGGTAGCATGCTTCAAGTACACAAACAGATATATCGTCTTCACAAAATTAACTATTATTTCTCTAATAAGACCAAACATAACTTCTTCTTATTCATTATTTCTTGAACAATGATGTAAAATTCCACATTAAATAATTAATATTAATGTCTGTTTTATACAAGTTATATTATAATTTGTGGGAATGACATCTTTCACCTGTCTAAATCATTTGATAATGCCTTATACAAGTGAAACATGTCTTTTCCATAAATTATAATTAAACCTCTCGAAAACAGACATTTTAATTTGTATTAACTTCTTCTACCATATTTGCTTTAAGATTGTGTTGTAAATTAATATTAGAATCAAATTTAAAATGTTTTTGTTAGAATACTTCATTTTTAACACAGACATGTTTCAGTTACTTCTGCAATGAAAATTTTAACACATTGTCTAAGGGTACATTTGAACCCTAATTATCAGTGTATAGTGGGATAAAAATATCACTAAAATTACTTTATTAATACCTCCATCCCTTAATTTAGAATAGGAGTAACAATTTCACAAAATTAAACAAGAGTTTATATTGAAGAAGGTTATTAATAAAATATAAAACTATGAAGAAGCTATTTAAAAAATATCTGTTAAGTATATTAATACAGGATGGCGCAAAATGACATTTATTTTTTAATCGCAGTAAGAAATGACGCAATCTCCCCCAACTATGAAAAATGATTATAACTAACTAACTAACTAACTAACCATCACGCCGTTTCCCCGAAAGGGTAGACAGAAAGAATGAACTGCAATACTTTAATCGATGCTGCACTCCATTCTTCTCTTTTCGCCAACGCGAGAGACGCGGTGTGATGGGTTGCGAACCTCATCGCCACCAATAGGCATCATAATACGAAAGCATTTGTTTTATAAAAAAAAAACATTATATTTTATGGAAATGACATGTTTCGCCTTGCTAAGGCATTATCATTTGATAAAAATATAAGAAAACTTTAAGAAAACAGATGTTTTCATTTGAATTAAGTTATTCATACAGAGTTTTGCATCATTGTTCAAAGAACAATAAATATGAATGATCGTCCGAATTCTCCAATCCAAGGGATTGATTCGCAGCAAAATGTAGCATTCTAGCTGGTTCTTAGGATACCACTTCAGCCTTAAATGTAGTTTTCCATTGCTTTCCACATTTGTATAAAATATGTAAAGTTTTTTGAACCTAATTACTAGATACAACTTTTTAAAGCTATTAATTCTCATGACATGTGATACGTAACTAAACTATTGTCATTTAATTGTCAAGTGAATTATATACCAAATCAAAGACAGTGTGACAATTACACTGCCATCGCCCGGAATCAAACCCAGGACCTCCAGCACTCAATATTTTTATAATATTTCTCTACATGATTGCATCATTTCTTATTGCGATTCTAAAAAAAGGTATCACAAAGGTTATTTTGCACCATCCTATAATATTGAAAAACAATTAAGATCTATAGATGAATATAAAATATTGTCTTATTTTATTTATTATTTTTCTATTACAGAACGGAAACTTTCTCCGGTAGTCTGGTGGTTTACTAGAGAGTAACTGCCGAAACTGGTTGGAAATAAAAGAAGAGTGTATGGAATTTTAAAATTATTATCCGATATTTCATTATTATTCAGGTAGTTACTACCAATAGATAATATTTTCTAGATATAAATAAGTTATTATCAATCTAGAGGCTAAACGTACAATTAAATTTGGTCTGATTATCGAGTCAATATTGAGATATTCTCACACCACGGAATTAATTTGAAAATTTGTACAAATTTAATTACAAAACCATTTTTATAAATGGTCTAACAAAAAAGAAATAATAATTAATTATTGTTACAAAAGATATCTGAACTCCCGAGAGTTTACGAGAGTCCATTTATTACCAGCAAACAGAACATACAAAGCGAAATGCGTTTGCGCGCGGTTGTCACCCTTCCGCAATTCCTGTAGATTTTGATAAATAAAATACGAATGAATGTGTTTATATAATATATGAAAAGGAAATCCACCAAGAATAAACAATAAAATAAACATTCAAAACAATATCTAGCACATTCATACAACAAGAAAGGATGACGGACATAAACCATATTTGAAATGCTTTCATATATCTGTCCCGCACATCAAAAACAATCATTTTCATATAAAATTTTATAATCGACGATTCAATGCTTGCGCATTTATTATAAAGTCAACAACACTCACAGAAAAATACTTCATTTAAATATAACAATGATTTCTAACACAAATCCATTTCTTTATTTATGATATATATGAAAAGGAAATTTAGAGAGTTTGATATATTATGTTGATAATGGAGAATATTATATTTAAGCAGACAAGCATTAATTCTTTATAAAGATATAAACTAAAACACAGGAAATATAAAATACAACAAGTCAATGTGATATTTGTATACTATCGTGTGATCATCTTGGTTACTTATTGCAGAAGCTTTCGACCTGGAAAAATAATTAACACCCAAACATTCCCGTTTAAATTGTTTAAAACTCATAAAAATATATCCCAATCTTCTGATTAAAATTATATTAACCACCCTACCTATTTGAACGTACGTGACACGTTCACTTTGACTGTACCATTCTACGATATCCCGTATCACATACGGGCTTGAGAAAAAGTAATGTACATAAAATGTACAAACTTTTAGGGTTACGCGCGTGTGCCATCAAAACTTGAGCACAAGTCTTCATAAATATGATAGGTTTACAAGGGGCAGGCCAAGTGTGCGGCCAAGAATTTGACGTTTCGTAATATAAAAAAATTAATTTTGTATATATTTAAATTTCATTAATAAAAAACCTGCTTGTTTTTTTGCACGTTTCTCGGAAAATAACCCAAAGGTAGGGCGGTTAATAAAAAAAATACACTTCTCTAACAATTTTTTTTCCAGAACCAGCACAAAGTACAACTGTAACAATACCTTTGAATTTTGTCAATTTTTCAGAATCATTACACTTGTAATCTATGGAATATTATCACTGGTACACCTACAGTAATGCCAACGTTAGATGGTTATCATTTATTGGATTTTATTTATAGTATGAATATACCTGTATCTGGCTTTTGATAAATGAATTTGTAAATCAATCACCAGTTACAAAACAGAATTTCATGTAAAGACAACTAAAATAGCACAATAGCATTTGAAAGACCTGCTGGCAAAATTATCAGTAGTAGTGCATAATTAATGCTTCATCGGTTTTAACCATGGACGTATTCTTCTATTTAAATGTGTGACAAATGCTTAATAATGGTGTACATAACAGCTCTGTGGCCATTGCTTTCTGAATAAATTAGAATTAAACAAATAAACATATGTAAATAAAATACAATACATAGAATAAATACAAATATTCTATCATTTACAGGATACGCTGTATCACGGGGTGGCAGGGATTGGTGGGGGGCATGTAGGACTATAAAAATAAAATAATTGTTTTCAACAATATGTGCATTCGTGACTTGCTATATATAACATTTAGATATATTCGCGCTCTAATGAATCATAGAAGTACTCAAATAACATCCATTTATGGTTATTGTTTCTTGGACAATGATGTAAAACTCCAAATTAAATAATTAATAAGAATGAAAATGTCAGTTTTCTAGAAGTTTTATTGTATTTTATGGGAATGACATGTTTCGTCCTTCTAAGGCATTATCAAATGGACATTTGATAATGTCTTAGAAGGGTGAAACATGTCATTCCCATAAAATATAATAAAACTTCTAGAAAATTGACATTTTCATTCGTATTAATTATCCATATATGTTATTGTGTCCACAAAAAAATATATTTTAATAATATTAATTTATAAGCTGGTAGAAACAACTCTCAAAAAAATTATACTGTTATTCGAAATTTCACAGTAGAAGTTCATTGTTAACACATTAACTACCAATTCGCTTTCGCTTTTAACCGTATAGGTACAACCAAAAACCGATTAGTCAGTTTTTCTACCCTATTGATACTGGAAATGATTCTCACAATTACGTAAATCACTATATCAATTTCAATTTTGAACTATTCGTTTAAAAAGGATTTTTACTACGAATTAAAAATTTTAATATGCTTAAACTTAAAATTTCAAAATTCGTTCGTAAATAAAGTGTTAACAATGAAAATAAAAATAAATTGTACATTTTTTTATTCTCATTATTTTGAAACAACTCTCTTAAAATGATTGGCAATCAGAAAACATTTATAACAAGAAAATAAATAATTTAAATCTCTTCATAAATGCAATACTTGAAGGTTACCCCTTTATTAAAACCATATACTTGGTAAAAGTACTCAATGGTACTCAATAAATAAATATTTAATGAACTAAATTATATTTTAATATCGAGAAGCATATACATTCAAAACAATTCTATTAAATACGTAATATTTATTAAGAACGTCCCTGTGGATATGTTATATGTTGATATTTCTAAATATAATTAACACGCGGCTGAAGTTTAAAAAATATCAGCACTTTAGGGTTTTCTGTGATTTTCTTAAGTAGTATTTTTGAGAACAATATTTATTTTTCAAATGATCATCTGGTTACGTATATTGTAATGTAGATATCAGTAAGGTTACTTATTACAAAGGTAATACATAAAATTTCATTGCAAATACTTGGTGGACATCCTGAGACAACTATTCACTCTACAGACAAGACAAACACCTACTTAACGAGTCCGGAGTAAAAATATTGTGTTCCCAGATACGGTACTAACAAAAAAATAATAAGGACAATCATGCATCATATCTTGCTTAAACACTTTTAAGCGAATTAGATAATTTTTAATAAATATATTAGTAACAGCAATTATGGTCTGAATCAAGTGAAGTTAAATTCCTGTTGAGAAAACATTGAAATATTTTCTTTTATATTCGCTTTTGCTTTGTTGTTGCGAATAAACAGAATAATTGTAATAAATCTTGATTTAATGAAAATAATATATTTTTTAAATCAAACAATATAAACATTTAATGCAAATTTTTCAATAGTAAAATAATAAGTATGTATTAAAAAAGCGCAGTGAATCTGCAGAACACTCCATATTTTAGTTGATTGGGTGAAATTTTATTTCAACAATCAACACATTGAAAAGATTGTTTTACTTATGTGTCATATCATTATTTCAGAGGATTTTTTTATACAACTAACTAATATATCTAAGTAAGTTGCCTAGATATACAAAAATAAATGTGAAAGCTTAGAATAATAATGATAAGAGGGTGGAACACTCACCAGTATTGTCTGCTCCTCTGGGAATGATGACATCAGCAAATTTCTTGGTCTGAAAAATGCACATCAATTAATTATTTGTAAACACTAA
Source organism: Lepidostoma basale (assembly GCA_022606425.2). Classification (NCBI taxonomy): domain Eukaryota; kingdom Metazoa; phylum Arthropoda; class Insecta; order Trichoptera; family Lepidostomatidae; genus Lepidostoma; species Lepidostoma basale. Next base: position 484,551 of record JAHDVF020000495.1, on the reverse strand, counting down.
ACAAATAAAATGAAATATCGGACGTACCCATAGTGGCAATGTCTACATTTACAGTAAAACTCCAATTATCCGGATTAACGAGTGCCAACCCTTATGTATGGAAGAAAGCTGGCAAAAGAAGGATGAAATTAGGGTAAATGCTGTAGAAATGGGATCACAGAGAAGAATGTGCGGGAAAATTATATATGATGACGGGACAGATATGCTTTTGATGAAGTAATGGCCAACGTTGAGGGGACCTGACACGGCACCAGTAGAAGAAGACATTGATGGAAAAAGAAGCCAAGGATAGCCGAGGAAAACATACCAAGATTGTAGAAAAATCGACAAGAAAGCTCAAGAGGTATCTCAGCCCAGAGCAGTGTAGCCGTTCATCCTCTCTGCCTACCCTTCTGTACAAATGGTGTGATGGTTAGTTAGTTAGTTTTATTTTGATATTTTTAATCAGTTTTAATATAAAACAATAGATGTAACAAAATAAGAAAAATGATATGGAGGTTTGGAGACATTATTCAGCCTATTCTCATCCACTCCTGGGCAAAGGCCTCCTCGATTTGCTTCCACGTCACTCTGTTTTGTGCAGACTGCATCCAGGTTATTTCGACATGTCTGTTTAGGTCATCCTTCCACCATAGTTGCAGTCACCCTGTACTACTCTTTGCCGTCCAGTCTCCAAGTTGCGGACATTACATTTGCTTGTCCCTTAACCTTCCTGAAGTGGGGATTAAGAACTTACCGGTGAGCAGAATTCTTCAAAGGCGGGCTTCACAAAGTTCATGTATTGGTTCAAAACCTGCTCCAGGTCTCGGCCCCTTTCGATTATGTCGCGGGGAACTGTGGAGAACAGAAAGACAAAGTTAACACCAACACACCAAGTTATAGTGTTGTGATAATATAATATATATCAAAAGTAATTCAAATGTTATTAAAATATTAATCCAAAACACAAAGTCATGGCCAATATAGAAGTTCTTATTCAATGTTAATAATTATTGGAAGGCCATCATAACAAAGAATTAGCCTTGCATGAAAATATATCATCACATATAATAAATAATTATTATAATTGTTATAAGTAGAGATACAACTGACCTCTCCTGGCGAGGCGCGTATCGGAGTCCGTGTCCACAAAGAGCTTCATGTGAAACAACTCCCGTATCTTTGGGAAATAGAATACGAGGATCCCTTCGAAGAGGACCACGTCCGCAGGGTAGATGGTCGTGCACTGGTCGGGCACGCTGCAACACACACCGGACCATTACATTTTATTACATTTACATTAATAATCAAGTGAGGCGAGGAGTGCTTTCGCTGTGTCACACTCCGTTTGACGTTCCGGTGACATATTAATTATTAACCTGAAATATTCAGTCAAAATATTTATAATTGAATGTGGTAATGTTTGAAGTTTATCAAGAAATACTGTTAGCCGGTGCTATGCAACAGACCCCTACCCACCGAAATGCTAATGAGAATAGTTTGATGTTACCTGCGACAGCGCCAACATCAATTGTTCTTTGCTCCGTCACGCAGAACCGACCTGCCCTTAGCGGTGCCATTAGGGAGAGCAATTCGGACGTTGAATTTAATCATCTCAGATTTCGACATTTTAAGTGTCAGTGAGGCAGCGTTCACAAAAAATACACTATCAATTCTAGAAAGAATACACCCTCACTGACATCGACATATTTGGGATCCTTCTGAGATACTCATATGTTATTTCCTAGTTTCATATTGTATTTTTGTTTACCGCTTTGTGTCCAAATGAGTTGGCTAAATGTTTTAGTTTGTTATGTCTCATTTGTGTATAAGAAAATAAAAAATGTACGTGCTACCTGCCATGTTCTACGCTATGGAAACATGGACCTTAACAAAAACTATGGATATATGGTAGAATATTTAAAATATCATGGACAGAGAGAGTCACAATGAGGAAGTATTGCAGTGAATGAAGAAAGACAAAGAAATTTTCAAGATCACAAAGCACAGGAAACTGGAATACTTCGGCCACATCATGAGAAACCAAGTGTCAGGAGAAGAGAAAACTTTGGAGAAAACAACTCTATTTAGAGCTGCTGTATCAAGGGTAGAAATAGCCTTATAAACTGTTAACTTAACTGTCTAATTTGGAACAATGTTATGATATTACAATTTATTTATTTTAATTCTATGAAATTGCTGCGACAGCTGTTTCACCAACCAATGTTGGAATCATTGGGTGTTATAAACAATACTTTATGATGAACAAATTCTCTTCATTATTAAATATTGATGAAACAGTCAATCTCCTCTTCAGTTTTTTTAATTATGTGATTTAAAAAAAAGTTTATTGATTTATGAAGTATAAACTTATATATATATATTAGGTGTATAACTTTGCTTCCGCCGTTTTGCAATAGATGGCAGTAGCGGTAGGTGGTAGTTGGAATAAATAGATCATAGATGTCATACAATAAGCTTAAGTATTTGTAAACATAACGCCATCGAAATATTAGTCGATTTGGGTCTGCATCATAAAGTTATTCCCGATTAAACATGTCAGCTTACGAGCCAAATTCTTGTCATTTGCGGGAGGTTTTAATTTTATGCTTTAATATGAAGAAATCTGCGGCTGAGGTTCATCGAATGCTCTCAAATACCTATGGTGAGGCCGCTATTAGTGAAAGAACGTGCCGAGAGTGGTTTCAACGCTTCAATAATGGTGATTTTAACGTTGAAGACCAGCATGGCGGTGGAAGAGAGAAGGTTTTCGAAGATGCAGAATTGGAGGCATTACTTGATCAAGACTCGTGTCAAACGCAACAAGAATTGGCAGGATCATTGGGAGTGACGCAACCAGCCATTTCAAAACGCCTGAAAGTCATGGGAATGATTCAGAAACAAGGAAATTGGGTGCCGTACGAGTTGAAGCCGAGAGATGTTGAACGGCGTTTGTGTGTTTGTGAACAGCTGCTTGCAAGGCAAAGACGGAAGGGATTTCTGCATCGCATTGTGACTGGGGACGAGAAATGGGTTCATTACGATAATCCCAAGCGCAGAAAATCATGGGGATATCCCGGCCATGCTTCCACGTCGACGGCCAAACCGAATATTCACGGTTCCAAGGTTATGCTCAGTATTTGGTGGGACCAGCTCGGCGTAGTGTATTATGAGTTGTTAAAACCGACTGAAACAATCACAGGCGATCGTTATCGAACGCAATTAATGCGTTTGAGCCGAGCATTGAAAGACAAACGGCCGCAATACAACGAGAGACATGATAAAGTGATTTTACAGCATGACAATGCTCGACCCCATGTTGCGAAAGTGGTCAAGACATACTTGGAAACTTTGAAATGGGAAGTCCTACCCCACCCGCCGTATTCTCCAGACGTAAGCCAAGCCTCGAATTTCGGAAAAAAACGGCGGAAGCAAAGTTATACTCCTAATAAAATAATAAATAAACACCACGGTATGGAGCTTGTTGTAGACCAATCCTCAGGATTGTAACCATAAAGAAGTTTTGCTTGGACCCTAGCTTTATCAGGGCAGTATAATAACTTACACATACCAGTGTGTGTTAAATACAAAGTGTTTTATTATTTTATATATATAAGTTAAAAATGTCAAACTATAAAGTGAGTGCTTCATATGACAATTTGATTTATGAAGTGTTTGATTGTTTTGTTTTTTTTAACTGATGTTTTTAGATCAATCCAATAAATAATTATATTCAGGATATTGTGATTTAATAAAAGGAATCTCACATGGAATTCTTCCTGTAGTCGTAGACTGGGATCTGGCACTTGTTCCCGCGAAGGATGTCCTGCAGCGTGGCGAGGATGAGGTCGTTGTCAAAGGCATCGGGGTGGTCAAAGTTAAACTGCCCGCGCTCGGCCCTAGCCCGCTCGGCCGGACTCAGCTGGCGGTAGAAGGCATCCTGGCTCACGCACACCACCTGCCGCTCCGTGTGGTCCATGTCCACCTGACCCAGCTTCTCCATTATCTTCTTGCACACTGTCGACTAGACAGACAATTACGTTTGAATAAATAGTTTGTAAAATTTAAGTTTCGGTTGTGACACAACCTTTTTTGAAACACAAATATCAACAATAAAATAAAACAACAACATATAATCACACAGTTTCACCGCAGGGGTAAGCAGAGAGATTGGACCACCACACTACTTTATCCTGGCACACCTCTCTAGCTTCTTCTACATTCATACAGCAAGTCATACAAGCACATCGATTTTTCCGACTTCTCAAATGATCAACCTTTAGAACATGATTAATTTGGTCATGCCATGTTTTCCTCGGTCTGCCTTGACTACGTACTCCAAACGAAATCTTCACTTATATACTCAAAAGGGATAGAGTTATGTCTAAGGGTGGGGGTAAATTTAACCCAATTAGGATTAACCGCCTAAGAGACGGAAGGACAGCTGGACCTCATCATCCGATGAGATATGATTTCTGTGTCACAGATCGTCAGATCTATTAAAATAAGAAGAAGGAGGGAGGAGGGGTAACGGGAACATATCAAACAAAATTCCCAGAAGTCCATTTGAAAGCTAATTTACCTGCATTTATGAAAGTTTATTTATCACTCACTTCCAGAGATAATCAGTTTTTAGGAAAAAACCTAAAATGTGTTTTGTATAACTTCCCAAAATTCTCATTATAATTACTTATTAGTACCACCCCAAATTTGCATTATAATTTCCCCTACCCCTAACTTATTTAAAATCATCTCTATAAGACCACACTGTTTAGCGATTAGGTTCAGTTTGAGAATGATCTTGCAAAGCAAAAAAATTTTTTCAATATTAATTATATACATATTTTTTTTTTACATATACAACAGGTTGCTTGAACCCAATTACTGTATACAATTTGTTTTTATAGCTGATATATTGATTCTCAGGATATGTGTTGTATATATTGATTCTCTGATATGTGACAGGTAGCTAATCTATCGCCATTTTATTGTCACAAGAATTCTACACCAGACCAACGACAGTGTGACAATCACACTGCCATCACCGGTAATCGAACCCAGAACCTTCAGTATGGCAGTCAGAGCTCTTACCACTCTAGCACGAAGATCGTCTAACTAACTAACCATCACACCGTCTCTCCAAAAGGGTAAGCAGAAAGAATGGGCTGCCACACTTCTCTTTCCTGACATACTTCTCTCGATTCCTCAACATTTATACATTGTGTCATCCAAGCATGTCGATTCCTCCAACTCCTCACTTGGCTGACATTCAATTTTCCTTGGTCTTCCTCTTATTCTAGTTCTATTTACATCGTTAACATATACTTTTTTTTACTATTCGTTCCGCATTCATTCTTTCCAGAATAATAAAAAATGTATATACATAAATCATAAAAAAATCAATGTTAAACAAAAAAAAAAAACAATCGTGTTTTTAATGCATACTCGTATAATAAATACCCCATAAATAGAGTCGACTTAGCTTTAGATGATAACCTACACTCCATTCTACACTTAATAACACTTCAGTGTTATCTACGTATACATTATTTGTTATTTATTAGTATATAAATATTTATTGAATAAACACGAGATGAAAACAATTACCAATATACGTTGTTATTACGGTGCGCCGCAATAACAATTCGGTTCGCGCAATGCAGTTGATATTTTCAAGGACTCATCGAGACGATTCGATTCATTGAATAATACGTGACGATAAAATATAAAATTTCAAAGTGATTCAATTACGCAGTCATTCCAATACTGTGAGAAACGATAAAATTATTGTTTCTGATAATCATACACACGAAGCAACTTAATATCTCCATGAACACATTCTGAAAATAACAAATCTATTCTTGGATTTTATAACCTAAATTGTATAAGATTTGGATTGTTACCTTTCCGCTGGCTGTGCCTCCCGCTACACCGATTAGAAAGGGTGTTTTTCCTTCCATTCCGTTCATTTTAACGCTGAACCTCCTGTGTCCATTTGTGTTTTCAGTCCCATTGAGTTGAGGTGCGCGTTGGTCCATTTGTTTGTATGAAATTTTCCGGAAAAATGAGTTTTGACGCCGCAGGCTGACTGAAAGAAATATTGCGAATGCGCCTGCGCATTTTCTGGACTGCGCAGTGTTGTAGTGAGAAAAAATATTGAAAGTGCATAAGTACCGATATTTAAATATTTTTGTTCTTAAGTTAATTTGTATCTGTGGGAAAATATAAGTTTGCATATTGTCTATGGTGTATTGTGTTTTGGAGAAAATGTTGATATTTTAAACTGTCTTAATTGGTTTTAAACGCAAAATTATTAAAATACAATACTGTGAAGACGTACCTGACACAGTTTTAACCTATTTTTTCAATTCTGTTGATGATTATTCGATTAACTTTTATTAAATACTTTGCATATTAAGTGAACAGGGTTGCTTCATATTTAATTATAGAAGACGTCAAGTTCCTTCTTATTATGGCTGAATCCTGGTCAAAAAAACATACGTGTCGTATTTGCTTGAAAAAATTTGAAAGACTCGACCCACTGGAGTTTTTTTCTAAATATTTTTTAGTGGATATAATTTTAAGCGTCAACAAGAAGCTCGAGAAGAATGCTGACCTTCCAGATAAGTGCTGCGTACCGTGTTCGGAAAAAATTAAAGTTTGTCACGACTTTAAACAACAGTGCGAAAGTTCCAATGAGATTCTAATAAAATATTACGATAAATTACCAGCATTGCTAGTTAACCTTCAACTAGTCAATCTAGAAAACAAAGATGAATCATCTTGTCATTTAAATCTTGAAAATCCTTTATATTCTGACGGCAGTGAGCCGGTCGTTGATTACAAAAAGGAGTTTATTTCAAATAATAAATGTTTCGACAATCACAAATTTATTACTCCTTACAGTATTGCAGAAAAAGCAGACACAATAGTTCTTGATTCTTCTTTAGAAAAAAAGCTAAAAACACTGAGTGTCAAAGAAATAGAAGAAAATATTCAGGTACATTCTGAAGTGTTGTACACTTTCAAAAAGAGAACATCAACCCTTGGAATGAAATGTTGTCATATCTGCAATTATATTGCACCCTACCCTTCTGCCTTGAGTAGACACCTACGGACACATACCACAGAACGGCCTTTTACATGTGAAGCGTGTTTAAAAACATTTTCAGACATATCAACATTGAACAATCACAAATTCTCACACAGCGACAATCCTCAATATATCTGTGATATGTGTGGAAAACAATTTACTTTCAGAACAAGTTTACTCAAGCACCTGGCAACACATTCGGAAGAAAAATTTGAATGCAGCACATGCAAGAAGGTATTTAGTTCAAAATTCAACTTGAATTCTCATGCTAAACGACATATTAAAGATGGCCAATTTGTCTGTGAAATTTGTGGGAAAAAAAGAGTTTCCAAGTACAATCTGGATATTCACAAGCGGGTGCATTCGGGAGAACAACAATTCGCATGCAAGGACTGCAGCTACAAAACTGTTAGCAAAGCTGGGCTCATAATACACGAGCGGACGCATAGCGGTGAAAAACCATATCCTTGTGTCGAATGCGATAAAAAGTTCATATCAGGACTTCAATTGCAGAGACATTTGCTTAAAAAACACAGAAAGAAAAAACTCAAGGTTCAATAACGTTATAAATTAAATGAATTTATTAAATGAAAAAAATAAAATAAATTTATATAAAATAATGTGTGATTTTAATGTTTTGTTTTTTAAAAAAGTCTTATGTAAGTGAATATATCAAATATATTGCATAAGTATACAATATTTTCATTAAGAAAATAAAGTGTTGTTTTTGACAAAATCTGTTTTATTTTTAAATCTTCATGTCATTCTCAGTCCTAAAATAAAGAGGGTATCCCTCTTTCTCTTGCCATTGTGGCAGAAGGTTTGGTCGACTTAGTGTCTTTCTGGGTGTACGTAGGGTCTTATAGATTTAAAACATGTCTTAATGCGCCCTTGAGGTGATTACATCACGAAAACGGCGCTTTAAAAGTTAGCATATTATTATTATGTATTACTTCTATGTACTTTTTTATTTATTTCGAAAGCAACTGACACAGACCGATCTGTCTGAATGCCAGCAAGCCTGTCGAAACCAGCCGCTGTCAAAATACAAGCAAAAGTGGAAGTGGCGATGAGGTTCGCAACCCATCACACCGCGTCTCTCACGGGGCGAAAAGAGAAGGATGGAGTGCCGCATCGGTTAAAGTGTGACAGTCCATTCTTTCTGCCTACCCTTTCTGGGAGACGGCGTTAAATATGAAGAGATTTCAGTAAAATCGTTAGATTATCGTAACATGACACTGAGACACTTTCTTGTTCCCTCCCCCCTTTTTTTAAATTATTTTATTCAAATACTTGTGCAGGGTCAAGTGTCAAAAACATAAATCTTTTTACCCCCTAGCTTCTATAGCTGTAGAAACGCACAGCTTTTAGTAACAATGATAAATGTTTTCCGCCATGACATTGCTAAGACCGTATTCTTATAACTGTTAATGTACAAAATTAAATAAAAATCAGGAATACTTAATAAAAATTTATTAAAATAAGCTACATCTAGTTAAGATTCTCTTCATCCCTCACATACTCTCCAATGTCTGCTTGGTGGAAACATATTGTGGACAAAGGGTCGGCGTGTTTGCATTCTGCCGTAGAGCGCCCCGCCACTCCGAAGCCGAGAGGTAAGTCTGACATGGAAAGGACAATCACTCCCTGGTGCTTGGGCGTGTTTTCTGTTATTCTGCCTAGACCTGGAATTAAAAATTTCTCATCAATAATAAGACAATAATTAATAGAGTATTTAGCTGATCATTAGTCTTCAGATCTTCCCCACATGTTGGAAATTTCTTTCTTGGATGGTGAGAGGAGGGTTTCTTGAAGGATGTGGTAGGTTGGGTCCGATATTTGGACCTGACTACCCAGGTAGGAGTGTGGAGAGGTGGGATGTGGCCATGGGCAGAGGGCCTAGGTCTTGGGTGAAAACCAAGGGACGATAACAGGAAGTGGTCATGGATGGGGGCTGATTGGTCCTGGGTACAGAACCAAGTGGGATGAGAAAGGCCATGGGTATGTGCGGTGGTCTTGGGTAGGGACGGATACAGCAATGGGGTTGAGATACAGGTGGGATAAGGATGATGGAAAGGGAGGGAATGGGGAGATATTTCTCACATTTCCAAAGAGCTTCATTAACCGAAAATAGTTTTTTTAGACATGATTTCTGAGTCGCAGATCGTCATCTATTAAAAGAAGAAGTTTTTTCCTTCCAATTATATGGTTTTTTCTCAAGTAATATTTATATACTATTCCCAGTGACGATATCACGGAATCATATTCAATATGAATTAAAACTAGGGTTTTCTAGATGTGTTATTATTTTTTATGGGAATGACATTTGTCGCCTTGCTAAAAGCATTATCAAATTAATGTTATCATAAAATTTAATAAAACATCTTGTAAACCAACCTTTTCAGTAATATTTAATACAGAGTTTTAAAACAGTGTCCAATAAATCACACAGACCTTGGAAACATGAGAAAAATAAGCCCAAAAGTGGAAAAAAAAATCTTTATAACTGAGTGTCATATATTAAGTATTTTTTGTAACCCTGATGAAGCTCCGGCGGGAACAAAACCGGTTGGTTGTTAAAAAAGAAAGTGGTGTAAAAACAAATTAAAAGTGTATTCATATTATATTTAATTGCTTGCTAAAATGGTTTCAGCGTTGCGGGTCCGTTGGCGTGGAATAGCCTCCATGTTAGTATTAAGTATGAGGATAGTGATGTTAAATTTAAAAAACTTCTAAAGACTGCACTGTTCGGTCAGTCATTTCCTAGTGCGCCCTTGGAGCAATTGAATTTACAAAACGGCATACTCAAAATACAAGTCATTAGAATAATAATAATAATAATAATAATAATTTAATAATATCACACCACAAATTGCTTCATACAAAAGTATCTTTGTAATTTATTTTTTCATTAAAATGAACTATTATGGAAATTCTCACTGTTAATGCATTAAGTTTATGTATAATATTGAAGTTCGTTATTCTGATTATACAACTTTTGTCTTATAAGGATCTCATCAAAATTATTTTTGATGCTAAATGGAAATCATGTAGCCATTGATATTGTAAGCTTTTTCTTCTGAGCAACTAATAACTTAAATTTAAACAATTGTCAAAATATCTTACCGCTTTTTAAAACATGGTGTCCGTACAAAAACTGTTGTTCGGCACTGGGTTTCAGCCAGATTTTGAATTTAGCATATGGACTGATGTAGTTGAGTGCGGTGATGTGGAGGATGAACTTGTTAGACTTGGTGAACTTGCCGAAGCAGGTGCCAGCCGAGATCAGGTGTCCAGGGCCGGCCGTCTGCGCGAGGCCCAGGATTTTCTCAGATACATAATATACTCGGTCCTTTTTCTCTCTGAAGCAGTATGTGCCATCTGGTCTGTCTATTAGTAACCTCAAATTGGCACCAATGCTGAAAATAAATACAACACAACCGTGTGATTAAAATTAAAACTAAAACAGTGAGCAATATAAAACCAAAAATGTATAAATGTAAAACAAAATTCAAAATGCTTTCTTATTATATTTGACACGGGGGTCTTTCCTTGTTATTTTAACGGATGTTGGGCACAGAGAAAACGATTAAAATACTTTAATATTTATGCACCACTAAATATTGTGAATTTTTTTTATTATAGAACTTAGGTATGAGTGCTTCACGTGTTCTTTCGTGACACTAGAGTAAAATAATATATTTATTTTGGGAGCTATCGGTGAGAGTAACGTACTGATAAAATTTTACATGTATCTGTACAGAACATTAAGTACGCATATATGAAAAGTAAATTACATAAATTAACGTAGTTCATTCATAACTACGATTGTTACATTAATAATAAAACACATATTTTGCAGATGTGCATATAACCTACAATACTCACTATTTTGACAACTTCTCGAATAAAATTGTAGTTCTCTCATCTGATAGGCGCTTCATATTGTATGTGATTATTTAAATGCTTAATATATTAATACTAAAATTACAGAATTACAACTTGAAATTGAATAAATTGTATGACACAAATCAAACGTCGAACGCACATGGAAAACATTTGACAGTGTGACCATAGATAGTACGGATATTGGAAAAATAATATTCTGCAGTAGGTACTTGATCGTGTTTTTTCAATGTGGTCACAATTGGTTAAAATAGTCGTAGACAAACCGGCCATCTTGAATTTACTGTCATTTATTACACGTCACCTCTCTTGCCGACAAAAGTTTTTGATTTTATTATTACATTTAAATTAAAAGCTAGTTATTTCCCCAAAAATGGTAAGTGTAATCTGTTTTACATAAACTTGTATTATTTTAGACATTCATAATTCGATATCAACCGTTTGATCACGTTGCACAATTTGAATTGATTTGTTGTCATTTTTATTACGATATAAATAACACGTTTGTAATGTTTTAGGTGCTCATAGCTGCAACAGTATGCACCAAATCAGGAGCAGGTAAATATTTTTAGCGTAATATATCATTTATTGGTGGATTTATACCGATTCTGGATTTAAAAACATCTATTCCAAATATAAGCAACACTACAGTTGAATTGTTCACATTCTAGCATTGCTGTCTCGACAGTTCGTGGAGATGACAAAAGTCCGGATCGAAGGTCTGTTGGCTGCCTTCCCGAAGCTGATGACGGCTGGCAAGCAGCATACCTTTGTGGAGACAGATTCCGTCAGGTATATAGACAATTGCAGTTTTCAATTAACGCCTTTTTAATAATATTTTTATTTTTACTAAGAGTTAAATATTTGAACGCATTTGATTGCATACACGAGAAGAACATGCACATGTGCTTTGTATTTATTTATTAATTTTAAAAGTGTGCAAATTTGTGAAATGCGTTTATTGTCAAAATTAATTTGAATGAAAACATCATTTCATCTTGCTAATCCATTATCAAATGGCAAGGCGAAACATGTCATTCCCATAAAATATAATAAAACTCATATAAAACAGACGTTTTCATTCTATGTGGAGTTTTACATCATTGTTTTAGAAATAATAAATATATTGTGATGATTGGAGCAGTACGTTTTCTGGAATTTGAGTATGTCAGGATTTAATGAGAATGCTTGGGGAATGCAACATTGATACGAAGGACCAGAATTTCATCAAATATCTTTACTGGTTTCAAACAGCCGAGATAAGACATGGGAGTGAGAGATCTAACGCAATCACCATTCAGCGAGGGGTGCGACAGGGATGTATTCTGTCCCCTTATTGTTTATTCTCTACTCCGATTATGTCTTTAAACAAGCCCTCAGTACTACCGAGAAAGGTGTGAAGATAAATGGAGTTGTAATTAACAACATTCGTTACGCAGATGATACTGTATTACTAGCTGACAGTATTGATGATCTTCAGGACCTACTGAATATGGTTAATAATTCCGGAGAACAGTTGGGCTTAACTATTAATGTCACTAAAACTAAGTGGATGACATTCGGACGACTGGATTATACTGATTCGGTGATACAACTGAACGGTTGCAATGTTGAAAAGGTGGAAAAGTTCAGATACCTCGGCAGCATGCTTACAGACACCCTTGACCCAGATGTAGAGTTGAAATGTCGGATTGAAGCAGCAAGAACAGCATTTAACAAAATGAAGTCACTCTTTTGCAATGACAATGTCAACTTAAAACTAAGACAGAGGATGTTAAAGTGTTATGTGTGGTCTGTTCTGTTATATGGGTGTGAGACATGGACATTAAAAGTAAATACAATGAACCGGTTAGAGGCATTTGAAATGTGGCTTCACCGAAGAATGTTCAGGATCCCATGGACAGACAGAGTGACGAACACAGAAGTCCTGAATCGTGCAGGAGTAAATAGAGAGCTACTGACATTAATCAAAGTCCGCAAGATTGCATATCTGGGTCACGTTCTGCGAGGAGAGAAGTATCGCCTGCTGCATCTATTATTGAAGGGAAAAATTGAGGGGGGCAGGGAGAAGGCAGATATCCTGGCTGCGCAATGTGAGGGAATGGACGGGAATCAGAACTTTGGAGGAGCTATTCCGGACAGCGCAGGATAGGGAAGAGTTTACCAGAGTGATCGCCAACGTCGGGGGGACCTGACAGGGCACTTTAAGAAGAAGTATGTCAGAATTATGAAAGGATCGCTGCGTTGGTTCAGACATATGGAGCGCATGGATGGAGAAAGAATGGTTAACAAAGTATTTGTTAGTGATGTAAATAGAGTACGGAGTCGAGGCAGACCGAGGAAAACATGGCATGATCAAATTAATCGAATTTTAAAGGTTGATCATGTTAGAAGTCGGAAGAATCGACGTGTGTGTATGACTCGTTGTATGAATGTGGAGGAAAGCTAGAGAGGTGTGCCAGGATATGTGGAGGTCCATTCTCTCTGCCCACCCCTCCGTAGGGGTGGGCAGAGAGAATGTAGGTACGAGAACGAAGGTTTTAATATACAACCTTTGTGGCCAGTGCATTGACTGCTATTATTTCTGCTCATTGTATAAATGTTTCTAATATTCTTATTTTTACTGTGTGCTTTGCAGATATGTGTACCAGCCATTGGACAAGCTGTATATGCTGCTTATCACCACCAAGGCCAGTAACATCCTGGAAGATCTGGAAACCCTTCGCCTCTTCAGCCGCGTGGTCAGTACTTGTCAAGCTCGGAACCATTATTGGTTTATGTATCAAATCATCTCGCTGAGACAGTGTGCCCCGAGGCTCCACGGAGCACCTTTTAACAACCGCTACCCTAAATAATTAAAACTGAAACGATAGAATATAGTACTTTCTATTGCATATTTTCTAGATCCCTGAGTACTGCACCACGCTGAGCGAAACTGAGGTCCTAGACCAGGCATTCAACCTCATCTTCGCCTTTGATGAGATCGTTGCCCTCGGCTACAGGGAGAGTGTCAATTTGGCTCAGGTACAATCTCCACTATGATTAATTTAATACATTTAGTTGTAGGTATTTTGATATGCGATATAATAGTTAATTTGGATGTGTGTTCAAAAAGAATTGTAAATGTTTTTATTGTCCCGGGTCCTGTGTGGGTTAGTCCATCTTAAACCATAAACAAATGTCTAAAATTTTCAGTTGTCTGCCTTAATCTGCGGATCAAGAATTGAGGAGAATCTCCATTTAAAAAAAATAATAAAAATTAACTCAATAAACTCAGTTGATATTGTATAAAACCTTGGGAACTTGTTGAGAAAAATAAACTCAATAGAGTTTTAATTAGATAACCAATTATTTTGGCTGATACACTATGACACTTCAACAGTATTAACTGTTTAATTTGGAACATCATTATAATATCACAATTTATTTGATTCCTATGAAATTGTCACAATATCTGTTTTGACAATTCATAAATTAATTTCACCATGGAATTTCATTTTAGAATGCCTTAGGTTTATCAAAAATTAAATGTTCACAAATAAAAATGTTTGATAATAATACCTCATTTTTGGAGAGTATCTACTTTTAATATATTTGTTTGATGTTGTAATTAACTTTCAGATAAGAACGTTTGTGGAGATGGACTCCCATGAAGAAAAGGTCTACCAGGCAGTTAGACAGGTACCTAGCGAGTCATTTATGTATCCATTTTATTTGTTTTAAGGATGGTTTGAAAATCTAATATTAATATGTTACATTTAATAGCAGTAGTCCTGCCTTCTTGAAATCAATTTTAAAAATAATATTCCATTCTGTGATATTTTCATCAGGATTAATAATCTGTAGGGGTGTGACCAGTTTATAAATGTTGCCATATATACAATAAATATATTGTATACCTACTTATCCATCAAACTTAATGGGGTAATGCATGCGATTTATCTAGTCAAATTTTTGAGTATTACAATAGTTATTTTTATCCAACAGACCCAAGAGCGAGAGGCCAAGAATAAGATGAGAGAGAAGGCCAAGGAACTGCAGCGGGAGCGACTGGAGAACGCCAAGAAGGGCGGAGCACCCATCAGTCAGTACAATGCATTTATTTTATTAATAAACTAACCGGCACCCAAAATAGTCTATGGATTAAGGCACCTGTCTAGATTTGCAACTCTTTTTTATTTAATTTTTTAATAACTCAGTACATTAATTTAATGAACAATGTCTAAGAGTCATCTTTTAAAATTGGTTTATTTGTTATAATTACGATTTCTTGTGTTTAAGCAGTTTGCTATAGTCCTCAGATTACAATGAAACTAGTGATTGTAAATTTTATTTACTGTCATCTCTGGAAGTAAGTGTATAAATTAGGAATATGTCAGGATACATTTTTGACAGAGAAGCATTTGAACATTTCACATACGTATCAGCATTAGTCATATAATTTGTATTTATTAAATTAAATTTTATAAAGGTATCTTCTTTGAAAGACATACAGTCGTTAACAATTGAAGGCTGATTATTATAAATTTGAAGAGTATTTTTAATATAAAACAACGAGAAAAAAACTTTTTCATATTTTATACCATGTAGCACAGGTGAAGTTTAAACTACACTCTTATTCAATCACTTTGCACCTTTGCACAGTTATTGGCCATTTTATTTAACACCAATTGAGATCAAAAACATTTGATAATTTCATTAAACATTTCAAAGTGCTTTAGAAAGGTGAAACATGTCATTCCTAATAAAAATTCTAGAAATATTTCAACATCAGACGTTTTTATTTGTATTAACTCTTTTTTGATACTTGCCACCTTTGTAAATATCAGTCCTCAACTAATTATCATGTATGTATTAGTTACTCAAAATAATTTCCCTATTTAAAATAGTTTATGTTTCAATATTTTAAAAGTAACCTGTTTATGGTATTATTAGTTTATGGTTTTTGTTTTGCTTCCAGATTCATCTACGGCCATCTCTAATTCTATGAACAACTTCTCAGACCTCCAGTCCCATATTTGCGAGATCCGTGTGAATACCAACTACAATCCGCAACCCACGGCCCTCAAAGAGTAAGTCCGGCTTTATTGTAAACTTTCTGTGGACTCACCTAACCCTTTTGACAAGACATAATACCCTGTGAAGTTTAACACTTTAATCGCATTATGTAGAGTCGGATTTTTTTTCTTGTACAAGTCACAGTGGAAGGGAAGACTGAAAACTCTAGCAAAGCGAAACTTATTACTCCCATAAAATTTAATACAACTTTTAAAACTGATGTTTTTTATACCAATTCTAGCAGATCCAATAACGCTTCACTATTCGAGTTCAAGTTTGATATCAATTCACTTATGCCGTACAACAATGTGTTTAACAATGAAATATGGTGCTTAATACATGGTGCTTAACAATGAAATCCATCATGATTTAAATTTTTGCTTGATAAACGTGCAGTAATGTCATGACGATCTACTTATTCAAGCGCCATCTCTTGGTGACTTACATTGCACACAATTAAACACTCACATCAGACAAGATTAGTTCACACCATTATATACTGTAACGCATCTAGCGATAAAATAACTTTTTTTCTGTCGCAATAAGAATTCATTTATATGCATTTGCACAAAGTGCATTATACTCGGCTCATATCAAATTAATAAACCTTCGCTAATAAACGGTAAAAAAAATACATTGCAATCAGTTCAGTATTTATTGATTCTATCGATCCTCTAGTCACGAATATTTCCTTTTATATATATAGATTCTTCTTCAGCCTTCTTCGCTCCATTACCGAATATAGAACTCTTCCATTTTTCTCCACTCATCCCTGTCTTGTTCCTTCCGAAACCAGGTTGTTCCATCTATTTGGGCAATATCGTCAGTCCATCTTTTAGGTGGCCTCCCGACACTAATTTTCTTTGTCAAGGTTTCCATTGAAGTATTCTGGATATCCATCTGTTACTGCCCTGTATGGCTATATGTCCGGCCAATTGCCACTTCAATTTAACTGTATGATACATGAAATTGGCAATTTAAGTTCGGTGTCTAATTTCTTTATTTTATATTTTATCTTAAAAGAGATTTTATACAGATTAAATTGTCATTATTTTCAACAAAATCATGCCTTTTTTGTTACAACTATGAGATTTTCCGTGCAGGAAATCCCGCAATGCGATGAAGCTGGGCTCCAAGAACCGGGACGTGGACAGCTTTGTGGATCAGCTGAAGAGCGAAGGAGAGGTGGTGCAGGCGGGTAGCCCGGGCCCCCGCGGGGATTCTGCCGCTCAGGCACCCGTGCGCTCGGAGAACATGCTGGAGTAAGTGATTTTCTTTTGTAAAATTATTCGCTATCATTTAATCAATGAAGAAGATTAGAATTCAAAAAGTGTTGTGTATATTTGAATTAAGAATTACAAATTAAATATTGTTTTGTTTCAGTGTCCACCTGAAACTAGAGGATAAGCTGTCTGTGAGAATTGGTCGTGATGGCGGGATACAGAACTTTGAGCTCACAGGTAAAAACCTTGTTTATGTGTGTGATTTTGAATTTAAAGTTCTTATTGGGGTTCAGGTAATTATGTACTAACAACAAAAGAAATAAATCAAAGATTGGACTTGATGTTAAATTTATTTGATTATTTATAATATTTTCTTTATTTTTAATTTCTAAAATTTCGAGATTGCTCAAAGTTATATTTCTATTAAAAGAAAGCTACATTTAATGTTGGAAAATTGACAAGTTTGTATGTTACTATGTATGAATGTAGAGGAACTAGAGAGAGCAGTATGGTGGTCCATCCATGGAAACAGCATGATGGTCAGTTAGTTAATTATAATAGTTTTTCAAATATGAGCTACAAATGTAGGCTGCCTGCAGTTCAAAACCAATTGTTTTCACTGCAAATATAGTCAGCTGCTTAACATATCAACATTTAAGGCAGAAACATACTATTAACACGCCACGCCACCCGATGCCACGTGATGCGTGTTGAGTCGAATCAAATTGTATTGTAAATAATAATTAAATAAAACAATGTTTTTTAACTACTTCCACTTTTGTCTTTATTTAGACAGCGACCGGTTTCGCCAGGCTCGCTGGCATCGACAGAAATTGTATTGTTTTCTATGAACAGAATCACACTACGAACACCCGACGCGACGCCATGCGCGCACACGCCACCCAATCCAGACGAGCTAGATTGACGTGTTGCCGATGGTGGGAGTAAACACGCCACGTCGCGTGTTAATAGTATGTTTCTGCCTTGAGTGTCATACCGATCACAAATTTAATTATTTTTTTGCTTCATTCTTATCCTGTCAAACACATGTGGTGAATAAAGTTTAGACTTATTTAATTAAATATGTAGTAATGATGCTTATTGAAATTGTGTAATAATTCATTTAATAATAATCCTTTTATTTTCAGGCCTGCTGACTCTTCGCATATCCGACGAACAGTTCGGAAGGATTTGGGTCCATATCAACAACGAAGACACTCGGGGCATACAGTTGCAGGTTGATACATAATTTATATTGCAAGTTCTTTCATCTTCAAATTTGTAATAATTTGTAGAAGGCCCCAGGTTTGATTCCAGGCGATGGCAGTGTGATTGTCACACTGTCTTTGGTCTGGTATAATTAAATGGAGTTTAAAAATGGCAATAGACTTGCTACGTATCACGTGTCATGAGAATCGATAGCTAAAAAGTTATGTACAAAAATTTGGAAAGCAATGAGAAACTACCACATTAAAAGGCCCAAATGGCATGCTTAGAACCAGCAAAGATTAGATTAGGATTGAAACATAAAAATAAGAGAATCATTTTAATTCAGCCATCGCCATCTACAAAAGTGCAAACCTATGAATGTCGCATTCTCCCCTACTCCTGGGTGACTGGCAGCCCGTAGCAAGAAATCCAGTTATTAAGTGCTGTCAAATGTGTATGTTTGGTTCCTGTGTCCCGTGGATTCTTATTATTCTAATTAATATTTTGAAAATCGTTGTAGACTCCATCTTCACGTACGTCCTACATGGCTTGCCTTAAAATAATATATTTTACATATTTTCAGACTCACCCCAACGTGGACAAAGAGCTGTTCCGTCGTGACGGTCACGTGGGACTCAAGAACCCCTCAAAACCCTTCCCTCTCCATACCGACGTGGGCGTTCTCAAGTGGCGCTATCAAACCATGGCCGATAACGCTATCCCACTTAACGGTGAGTCTTTGGTGACTTCTCATCATCCTTGGCATACAAGAGATCGCACAGTCATGTGTCAGACAAGAAATGTATATATGTACACATGTTTTATCCATGCACAGTTGCAACAGAAAGAAACTTGCGCATCATTGATCAATCAGTATCCATTGCCATCCGGCGAGTGTTCAAAACAATTTGTTTTAAATTTTCACTGATTTGATTGTATTTTTCCAGTAAATTGTTGGCCGTCTGAAAATGGCCAGGGTGGCTGTGACGTGAATATTGAATACGAGCTGGACCACGCCCATCTCGCTCTGCAGGATCTCACTATCCTCATACCACTGCCGTGAGTATCTACTCCATAATATTTCATTTGAACTAGTTCTCTATTTTTATGCTTGTCGGTAAATAAACTTCACATATGTTGTAAGCATTATTTAGAATGAGCTATCCGCCTGCCGTTAAAATGAATTTATTTCATCTTGTAATTAATTGACATCTCTAGTGCGATGGCTTCATTGCAGCTCTGACAGATAGTCCCCGTTCATCCTAATATTACACACAATTAAGTGCTAAGGCGGCACGTAAAAAGGCTTATTAGATACATATATGAGCTGCGAATGTAGTCAACTGCTGTTTGAAACCATTTTTTTGTACTGCTAATGTAGCCAGCCATACTATAGGGGTTAATGAAAAAAACCCACTAAATATTGGATATAGGGATGTGCGATCCGCTCACGAGTCGACTCAAAGATTGTAATCTTTTTGGTGAGCGGGTGAGCGATGATCCATAAAAAAAGAGCGGCAGCTCAATGATCCGCTGGGTGAATCGTATATTATTGCAAAAGAGTCGACTCTTTTTAGTGAGCTCTTTAAGGGGTCTGAGCTGAACGGTTCCGCTCAGTAAAGTGAGCCGATTCTTCTTGATAATTATCGAGTCGTTTGTTAAAAAAGTTGTTTGTCGTTGGCGACTCTTTTTTTTATTTTTTTTTAGTGGAGTCAACTTTTTTGGAGGAGCAAAAAAAAAAAAAAAAGGTCACCAATATTTTTTTTCGGTCAGCGGAGTCAACTTTTTTGACCGAGGAGCAAAAAAAAAAAAAAATAGGTCACCAATATTTTTTTTCGGTTACCAGAGCCAACTTTTTTCGTCAAGGAGCAAAAAACAAAAAAAAGGTCACCAAAATAATTTCAAACTTTGAACGACTCAAAATGGTGAACCGTGGATCGTTAAAAAGAGTCGGCTCACTTTGCTGAGCGGAACCGTTTAGATCAGATCCCTGAGATGAGTCGTTTTGCCCATCCCTAATTGGATATAACATGCTAATTTTTACGTTGATCAATGGCTTATACCTTATATGGGGTGTACACCATTATTAGGTATAAAACGTGTGTATTTTAACCCCCCCACCTTCAGGTAATTTTCCGAGAAACATGCAAAAAAGAAGCAGATTCTTTATTAATTAAATAAAATTTTATATAATTTTTTTAAATTACAAAACATCAGAGATCTGACCGCACACTTCGCCTGCCCCTAGTAAAACTATCATATTTGTGAAGACTTGTACTCAAGTGTTGTTGGCACACGTGCGTATTCCTAACAGTGTGTACATTTTAGGTATATAACTCTTTCTCAATCGCTTACGTGATACGAGATAGCGCAGAATGATACAGTCAAAGTGAATGTATCATGTACGTTCATATACCTAGGGTGGTTAACTCTATTTTTGGTTTTAAATAACAAATATGGGGTTAGTTGCTCAAAATTAATATTTGTTATGTTACATCTGCATTTTTTATTGTTTATTTTATGTTTCATTGTAGATTGGGTTGCGTGCCAATTGTGAACGAGTGCGACGGTGCATACAACCACCAAAAGGGAAGAAACACGCTGCAATGGAATGTTCCTCTCGTAGATGCCTCGCAAAAGACTGGCACGCTAGAGTTCACGTAAGTTTAATGTTGTATTGTATTCAATCTTTCGGGACTGAGAAAGTATGCATTGATTACACAAATTTGTCCATATTTCTTTTTCCAGAGCGGCTTCTTCTGTTCCCAATGACTTCTTCCCCCTTCAGGTGAGCTTCACATCCGAGACTCCTTACACCAACATCACACCTGATACTGTTCTCTCTCTGTCGGAGACTGGTGCACCTGGTGAAGCTGTCAAGTTCTCCATAGACAAATCATTCATTCCAGAGAAGTACGAAGTTGTATAGAAGGGGATTCTGTTTCACAATGACAAAAGAATATGAGGGCGGCACCAAATTTAATCAGATCTACGTGTTATTTATAATATTTAACTGTTATACGCATATGTAAATTAGTTCTACAAGCATTTTTTTGTATTAAAATATTATGTTAATAACAGAAAGGCATTTAAAATGGGTGCACCATCAAAATCTCACTTCGATGTCCCCTTTGGTAGTAATGAGTAATAGCTATTATATTCCAAATCAAATAAATTTTGATTGATAGTGGTAAGGACTAAAGACTCCGAACACAACAAACGTCTGTCTTAAGTTACTTAAAATTAATTTTCATTTGTTGTATAATTATAATTTAAAGTCAGGCACAGCTAAAAAAAATCCTTTTCTACTTTGATTTTCTTATGCTACATATTTTCAGGTCATGTTCTGCCCTCATATTATACAATTGCCTTTTTGTCATAACTATTCAATGAAGAAGTACAAACAAACAATTGTCATTAATATCGAGTGAGGTCCACTTGTAAGCAGCCACTTTGATAATTATCATAAACTATTAATATAATTGGTTTCACATATCCATAGATATTAATACAAATGGACAAAATTATTTGTTATGCTTCTTGGTTGACATTCCGTATTGTCTATTAAATTGGCTGCATTTAATTTGAAATCTTTTGGTTGGATGCAATTAAGTTTATGCCCAAATATAACTTTTTGTAGCTTGATTAAATTATTTTTTGAAATGTTCGGGCAACAGAGGTGAGAAACGTTTGTTCTAAATTGATACGTATTTCAAATTTGTAAAGCTTATTGCATCCGAGGCAGAATTTATGTTTAAAAGAGTATTACTATTACTTTGTTGATGGAAAGATGTGAGAAATGTATATTACAAATTGTATATGAAATAAATGATAAATTACAAAGTATTCTTTTTATAAACTTTATCTTATCTTTTTTCTTTCAAAGTACAACGAAAATGAGGCGAGTAAAGATGAGTTTTGGGACAAAGTGAGAGAGACATTGGTGTGTAAGAGTGAAAACGAAAGATTGATAATAGCAGGTGATATGAACGGTTGGGTGGGAATCCGTAGGAGTGGGTACGAGGAATGTCTGGGTACGTTTGGTGATAGACGAATAAATGATAATGGAAGGAGACTGCTTGAATTGTGTATAGAATGGGGTCTCTTTGTATCAAATACCATCTTCGATCATAAGAGAATCCATCTCTATACTTGGGAAAGAGGATTTGAAAGGTCCATTATAGATTACGTCATTGTAGACTCTAGATTACGGGCGGATACTGTTGATTCAAGGGTCTTCAGGGGAGCCGAACTGGAAACGGATCATTTTTTAGTAGTGGCAAAAGTGATCTTATTCCGGGGATGGCGAACCAGAAGAAGCAAAACAGTAGCCGCACCGACTAGAGTCAAAGTTGAAAAACTGCAAAACAATGACGTAAGAAATAATTTCGTAAGAAAAGTGAAAGATAGATTGAGTGAGCGGGATGTAAGTGAGTTGAGTATTGACGAGACCTGGAAATACTTGAAGGAGAGTTTGTGTGAATCAGCGAAAGAATCGTGTGGTGTGTGTGTACAAGGAAGAAGGAAAGGGGATGCATGGTGGAATGATGACGTAAAGATTGCTGTTAAAGAGAAGAAAGATGCTTGGTTGAATATGTTGTCGATAAATAAGAATGACAGAGTTAAGTATGAAAGAGCAAAAGATTTGTATAAGGTATGCAAGAAGAGAGTGAAGTCGGTAGTGAAAGCGCGGAAAGAAAAGCTGAAGGAGGAAGAAGGGCTCAAAATGACAAACAACTTCCAAGCAAATTTAAAAATGTTTTGGAAAGAAGTTAAAAAAGCCCGAAATCCTCCTGATAGTGAATGTGTGAAAGCAATTTTAGACAACGAGGGAAGAATGTTAACGGAGAGTAAGATCATACAAGAAAGATGGATGGAATATTTTAAGGAGATGTATGGTGGTGATACAAGCGTGATCGAAAATATGACAGCTAGTGCGAGTGCGGGACCTATGAATGATAATATTGAAAAAATAAGTACGAATGAGATGAAAAGATCCGTGAGTGCAATGAAAAGTGGAAAAGCTGTTGGGTTTGATTGTATTGCCATAGACTTTATTAAAAGCGGTGGCGAAGTGGTTTCTGCATGGTTATGTAAGTTATTTAACCAGTGCTTGGAGGAGGGATATACGCCGCTAGACTGGAGGAGAGCAGTAATTATGCCCCTGTACAAAGGAAAAGGATCGCGTATGGAATGTGGAAACCACAGAGCTATTAGTCTTTTGAGTGTCGTTGGTAAAGTCTATGGCAGAATTTTAATAGAAAGAGTAAGAAAATTGACGAGTGACAAAGTTTGGGATGTGCAAGGTGCCTTTATGAATGGCAGAGGATGTATGGATCAAATTTTTGGACTTCGTACATTGACAGAGAAGTTTCTGGCCAAAAATCGCAAACTTTTCTGTGCATTTGTCGACTTACAAAAAGCATATGATTACGTTAATAGAGAAAAGTTGTGGAAAATATTGTCTGAATATGGAATAAGTACAAAACTGATCACGGCCATTAAGTCGCTATACACGGAAAGCACTGCTAGTGTCAGAGTAAATGGAGATCTTGCAGCCTGGTTTGATATCAATAAAGGTGTCAAACAAGGTTGCGTGATGTCCCCGTGGTTATTTAATCTGTATATGGACAATTGTATGAGAGAGCTGAAAGGGTTGGATGTAGGTGCCAAAATGAGCGGAGTGTCAGTAAGCTGTCTCTCGTATGCGGATGACGCTGTCCTACTTGCTGACAACGAGCATGAACTACAAGTCCTGGTGAATTGTATGTATGAGGTATGCATGCGAAATGATCTGATGATGAATGTTAATAAGTCCAAGGTAATGATTTTTGAAAAGGACGAAACCACGACAGTCTGCAACATTAGCGTGAATGGTGAAAACTTGAGCAAGTAGTTGAGTTTGTGTATTTAGGTAGTAAGTTTACAAGAGATGGGAGAGTGGAGAGGGATATTGAAAGAAGGGTTGGGGCAGGTAACAAAGTGAATGGTGCACTTAAAGTTGTCATCGCAAACAAAAATCTATCAAAAAAAGCTAGAATGGCAGTGCACAATGGTGTTCTTCTACCGACCCTTATGTATGGAAGCGAAGCATGGAACTGGCAAAGGAAGGATGAAAGTAGAATAAATGCAGTAGAAATGAGATCTCTTAGACGAATGTATGGATATTCTGTGTATGATAGAGTGTCGAATGAAAATATAAGAAGTGAATGCGGTGCGAATGATGGTGCAATGAACAAAATAATGAAAGGATCATTAAGATGGTTTGGACATATGGAAAGAATGAATGAAGAAAGAATGGTAAAAAAATTATATGTTAATGATGTAAATGGTACCAGAAATATAGGAAGACCAAGGAAAACGTGGCACGATCAAACAAATCAAATATTGAATGTCCGCCATGTGAGGAGTCAGAGAAATCGACGCGCGTGCATGACACGATGTATGAATGTTGAGGAAGCGAGAGAAATATGTCAGGAAAGAAAGGTGTGGCAGTCCATTCTTTCTGCCTACCCCTTCGGGGAGACGGCGTGATGGTTAGTTAGTTAGTTTTTCTTTTTATTAATAAATATGAGATGATTGTTATACTTCCCAAATCTAAAAGTTATATATTTTTTGGGTTATTATTTTGTTTAATTCCTCTTTACATCATTACAGCGTGAGCCGAATTAATGTGAAGGGTTTATCTATCCTATTGATTCCCATGACATGTGATAGGTAGCTAATCTATCGCCATTTTTTTTTTTTTTTACGTATACAACAGGTCGTTTGAACCCAATTACTGTATACAATTTTATTTTTTAGCTATTATATTGATTCTCGTGACATGTGATAGGTAGCCAATCTATCGCCATTTTATTGTCACGTGAATTCTACACCAGACCAAAGACAGTGTAACAATCACACTGCCATCACCGGAAGTCGAACCCGGGACCTTCGGTGTGACAATCATAGCACTTGCCACTCGGCCAGAATCGTATGATTCTTTTCTCTTTAAATTATAAGATAATAATAAATGGTAAGATTTATAGAGCGCCATTTTATGAATAAATCATCTCAGGGGCGCTGTAGAAAATGCTCTATTTTATGAACTAGTTAAAAATAAACATATTTAGTGTGAGGGCTGCACTGACGCAGTCGATCCACATTTACATCAGGATTGGATCATTTAAAAAGGTATGTTTTGAGTCTCGATCTAAAACTAATAAAGTTATATTTCATTTTATTAATCTCAATATGTTTGGAAGATAGAAATGAAGCAGAGTGCAGACTATTGAAAGGAAAAATAAAATACTTCACAATTACAATAAAAAATGTATTTACAACTAAATATAATATTCGTTCAACATTACCGTAAATAGAATACTGAAATATAAAAAAATCTTACATCTCTATCTACTCCATGTAGAACTCAAACATTATTTGATATTGCGTCCCAAAATGAATGGGACTAGAGTACATTTTTTAAAATCAAACTTATTATTCAGATTTACATTATTTAAAAACAAATAATTAATTTGTAAATTAATATTTTGGTTTCCCTTCTTTACAATGTGTCTGTCAATAAATGAAATATCCGATATTTTTTATTATATTTATGCACTGCCATGCGAAAGGGTTTTAAGACTATTGTAACGTTATTGACCTGAACCCTCGGCAGTCAACACTACCATCTGCAAGAGAACAATCTAGAAATAAACTTTTTGTCCCACGGGGCCAATGAACTTCAAATTTCGCCAATCGTGCTTTTGACACGCGGGATCACAGGTGTGGAACAGACTGCCCGGTCATATTCGCAATTAAGACACCGAAGGAGTTTTAAGGAGTTCTCTTAAAACATTCCTTTTTAAGAGAAGCTTTCCAGATGAAAAGGACCAATCAAATGGATCTCTCACAAAAATGGCTCTTTAAAAATAAATTATATTTAAATATTGTTGCTAGAACAATGATGTAAAACTCCAAATATATTATTAAAAAAACAGTTTTCAGGGTAAATTGACAATGCCTTGACATTTCATTCCTATAAAATATATTTAAAAAAAATAATATCGAATTATTCAAAATCAATTAATCAATTACATTACAATCGTATTGT
Organism: Lepidostoma basale; assembly: GCA_022606425.2. NCBI lineage: Eukaryota > Metazoa > Arthropoda > Insecta > Trichoptera > Lepidostomatidae > Lepidostoma > Lepidostoma basale. The sequence goes on along the minus strand of JAHDVF020000495.1, from coordinate 457,988 downwards.
AATACTTGTTATAGATGATGAGGAATTGGTTCTAGATTACAAGATTCTATAGTTCGGAACCAAATAAACTGATCGGGATCACACCATTCAACAATGTGAAGTACTTGCAACTATTTTCAAAATAATAATTGTCATCAACTTCAAGGGCATACTTCTAAAGTACACCATTGTGTTATATTGATTTGTGCTTTATCATAGACCAAATATAAATATCAGAATATGCAATCTATTTAATGATTCTTCTGTCTCTGGTGTCATTCATTTTAAACTGAATCCCGTGAGTGAGTAGCATGTGCTTGTTGACTCCCGTGCTGCGTGCAAATTTGGTCTGACAAACGGGACAAGAATAATTCTTTTCCTTCGTGTGTCTCCTCATGTGGAGCTTTAGCTCTACGCGAGTGTAGCACGACAGTTCGCAGAGCTCGCACTTGAAAAGGCGCTGTCCCGTGTGGCGCAGCATGTGTGTTTCTAGACTTCGCTTCACATTGCAGCGATACGTGCAGATGTTGCAACGAAACCTCTTTTCGTTGCTGTGCTTCTTGCGATGGCTGATTAGTTCCACGCGAGTGACAAACGTGGACCCGCAAACTTCGCAGCTGTAGTTTTTAATGTTGTTATGTCGGTTCATGTGATCGTCGAGGGTTTGCTGCGATTTTAGGCCCTTATTACAGATGGCGCACGTGAATTTTTTTATACTGTTGTGTACGTTTTTATGATTCTCGTACACCATTTTATGCTTGAATTGTTTTCCGCACTCAGCGCACGTGTAGTACATCTTGTCGCTGTGGCTCTTCTTGTGCACGTGGAGGGAGCCGGGCTGAGCGAAGCAGCGCTCGCAGACGTCACACTTGTAGGGTTTGGCCCCTGTGTGTATGGACATGTGATACCCGAGCGCGAGGCTGCGAGGGGTGGAGTAGGGACACTCGCTGCACTTGAACATTTTAACGTATTTGGCATTCTCATCATCACGGTGCATGCAGGCCATGTGCATCTGCAGAGAATACTTCGTACTCAACGATTTCCCACACACATGGCAAGAAAATTTCTTTAAAGCATTCTCTTCTTTACTAACTTTGATTTTACTACTTTTAATTTTACATGTTTTTTCTCTGGAATTTTTCTTCTTGGAAGTTTCACTACTTGGTTTTTTAATATTTTTTTCAGGGGGTTTATTTTTTTCTTCTTCTATTTCTATCTTTTTAGAAACAGCCGCTTTTGAGGCACTATCGGGTGAGTCGTCTCCATCTTCAAAGCCGCCACTCTCATCCTCCATTTTAATCCAATCTTCGTCATCTTCTCGTTTAATATCTTCAGAAGTGCTGGGGGAGGCTTTTACCGGGTTGCTAAGACATAATTTTCTCAACAGAGCATCGGAATATTCGCATTTTGTTCTAAATTCGTCCGCTATGTCCAGTTCCCCGCGACAGGCGGCACAAATGATGGTGGGGAAACCGTCATCATTGGTTATTTGCACTCTCGCGCATAGAATCACTTTTTCAAAAAGCGAAGTAGAGTTAATCATTTCAAACAACGACGTGCCTCTGTCTGTGTTCTCCGACAAGCAAATTCTGCATAAACTGTTCAGCTTGTCTAAATCGCCCAAAAGGAAATTTTGGATTTCGAGTTCTGTTTTCATTTTTCATATATATTTTTATAAACGTAGGGAAAAATATCATGAACTTGAATATCTACATACACTTTTAAACTTATTTGAACTACTTGTAAACACGATTTGCCACAAAATAATTTGTGATAAATTCAATTCCTGTATAAAAACAAGCCAATTTGTTTGAGCTATTTAGGTTCTGTCAAAAATTTATTACATTGTTTTTGGTCGAAAACGTACAGAGACAATCATGCTAAAAGAAAATATAATTAGGATATACCAAAATGATTTAAATAATTACTTTCTCGTTTGATCGTAAGGTCTAATTTCGTATATTTATGATATCATCATCATCATCATCAGCCGTCTGTCATCCACTGCTGAATGTAGGCCTCTCCCAAAGCCCTCCACCGCCCCCTATCCATTGCCGCTCCCATCCATCCATGTCCAGCAATCCTCTTCAGATCGTCGGTCCAGCGGGCAGGGGGACGTCCAACTCTACGGAATCCTGTACGCGGTCTCCACTCCAGAACCCGTCTTCCCCATCGGCTGTCGGTTCTCCGACAGATATGGCCAGCCCACCGCCACTTCAGCCCGCCTATCCGTAGAGCCACCTCAGTCACCTTGGTTTGTTGTCGAATAAATTCGTTTCTAAATCTATCCCTCAAGGTTATTCCAAGCATGGCTCTTTCCATGGCGCGCTGGGCAACCTTGAATCTTTATGATATGAATATGAGAAAATGCTGGTAAATATACGGGCTTATCTATGGTTGTTCTTGAATTTTGACAAGTGAAAACCAGCGAAATGTCAAATGTCAAAAACTTAACAAAATAAGCCGAACTTTACAGTTTTACACGAATGAAAATCTAATTGTAAATGTTTAGGTTATATTAAGAATTAATATATAAATGTTATACAGTTAATACAAGTTTTAAAGAATGGCTATGGAGCCGAAAGTATCAGGGATGAAAACTGAAGTGGAGATAACCGACATAATTATTAACAAACCGGATAAATTAAGTTCACTCTGTCGAGTGTGTCTGTCTCGGGGCAGCGAGAGCTCTTTGTTCGAGGACCAGGAGCCTTCCTCTCTTCACCAGAAGATCATGCTGTGTGCGCGGGTCCAGATAACCGAGAGGGACGGCCTCCCCTCCGCCATCTGCCGCCAATGCTCGGGGGAATTGCACGTCGCTTACAGCTTTAGAATTAAATGCGAATACTCTGATTCTCTTCTCAGAAAGTTTTACACGGGCGGAGAACATCCGCCCGGTGATGCTGATGAACCTCCGGCTATTAAAAACGAACTAGAACTTGACAATTGGATCAAATTAGAAGAAAATTCAAACATTGATGAACAACCGCCCCAACAGATAGATTCTTATGAAATTAAAAAAATTAGAAAACTTTTTAGAAAGAGATCAAAAAGAGTTGCCGCTGGAAAAAAAATACGCAAAGAAATTGACATCATAACAAATGATTCCGATAATGATTTAAAATCCGATTTAAATTTCGAACAAGATTCCATGTCTTCTGATAGCATTTGCGATACAAAAAAATTAAAAACTGTTAAAAAGGAAAAATTGAATAAGGCTACATGCGTCATCTGTAATAAAGTACTGGGCAGCAAGTACACTCTGCAGAATCACATAGCCACTGTCCACAGCGAGGAAAGAAAAAGAAAATCAAATTTGGAATATCAGCAGGAAGACCGGCGCTTTCACTGTCCTGAATGTTCTTTTTCCACTTTCCGGAAATTCAAACTTACCGACCACCTCCGCGTGCATACAGGCGAACGACCTTTTAAATGCGAAAAGTGTAGCAAAAGTTTCTCGCAGAAGACAAATCTCGCGATGCATATGAGAATCCATAACGACACCAAAGAGTTCATCTGCGATACGTGCGGAAAGCAATTCCGGCACAAACAGAATTACAAGCGGCACCAGAGCGTCCACAAGAACGCAGCCGACTTCACATGTAGCATTTGCAGCAAAAGCTTAAAATCGCGTGAAACGTTGAAGAGCCACATGGACCGACATTATAACATCAAAAACTTTGGCTGCGAGCTGTGCGGGATGATGTTCGTCACCCGAGTAGAGCTTTGTAACCATTCCAAAATACACAGTTTAGAAAAAAGTTTCCAGTGTGATATTTGCGAGTTTCGGACGAGAATGAAGAAAAACCTAGTTAAGCACATCGAGCGGCATATTGGTCTGAGACCATTCAAGTGTAATCTGTGCGATACGTCTTTCTACACGGCGGAGAAGTTGAGATACCATTTGAGAAAACACACCAAAGAGAAGTGTTATTCATGTCCCGTATGCCTCATGAAGTTTTGTCACAGCTCCAGCGTTAACAAGCACATGTCTCGGATCCACGGGATTCAATACAAAGTAAACGATAATATAGACAGAAGAATTGTTAAATAATATGACACTAAAATTGTGTACAAATAAACTTACAACTCTTTACGCAGAGTTCTCGAAAGAGGTATTTTTACCCTTCCCGCCGCCCACCACCAGTCCAGTAAACGGGTATTAATACCCTTCCCGCAGACATTAAGTTAATAAACAATATATGTATTGTAATACTCTTTGAGCAGTGGGACACTTGTTGAAAAAGTTGTTAAAAAGATATGGACCGAATGAGAATAAAACAACAACAAACCATCACATCATTTCCCCAGAAGAGTAGATAGAGAGAATGGACTGCTACACTACTCTATCCTGACACGCTCCTAGATTCCTCCGCATTCATACAGCGAGTCATACAAGCTGACTTTTAACATGGCCTACCTTTAAAATTTTATTAATTTGGTCATGCCATGTTATCCTCTTTCTTCTTTGACTCTCTACTCCATTCACATTGTTAATGTATATCACATTATTTGAAATCTCTCTATAATATCTCATCTTTACCGCATTTATTCTGCTCTCGTACTTCCATTGGAACTGGTTCTATGCTACGCTTCCATAAGGTTGGAACCAGAACTCCATTGTGAGCGTCCATTTTCGCTTGCATTGATATATTCTTGTTTCCAGTAACTACTTTTGAGGCTAACTTCTGCATTCACTTTGTTACCAGCACCAACCCTTTTTTCGACGTCACTGTCTGTTTGGCCACCCGCTGTGAACATGCTACCTAAATACACAGATTCAGTAACCTACTTTAGGTTCTCCTTATTCACACTAATGTATGTTACAAACTGTTATTTCTTAATACCTTTTAAAAACCATCACCTTTGACTTTACAACATTCATCACTAAATCGTTTGCCTTGCGTACCTCATACATTCTCGACACCAAGACTTGACCAATTTACATTAAACATTTATTTAGTTTATAAGTTAAATGTTAAGTTGATTTTTATATCATTATTAATAAATAATGCAATATGTATATTAAGCTGAATCTGCATTTTAATCCTTTTAACCCCCATTGTTTTTTACTTTTGCAGCCAGGCGCACTATAGGAGTTAAACATTGTTCTATAATATTACAAGATGGTTAAGTTTCTTCCACTGGTTAATTATTATTGCGATCTATTTCGTAGTTCCTGACAAAATCACCCACAAAAATAATCTTGCAAAAAAAAGTTTAATTTCATTCTCAAACAACTAGTTGGACTTGGAATATTAGGTTTTTTAAAGAGCAAAGTGTTACTAAGATAGATTTTGCCGTTTATATTTGGATTTATGCAATAGTTTAAACTTTTTGCTCTAAAGAATTTTAAAGGTCTTTTGCTGGTTCTTGGGATGGAACTTGGGCTTTTAATGTAGTATTTTTTTGTTGCTTTCCATATTTTTGTATACAATAGTTTATTTGAACCCAATTGCTGTATACAACTTTTAAGCTATTAGTTCTCATGACATGTGATGGGTAGTTAGTCTATTGCCATATGTATATATTGTATTTTTAAATAATAATTAAATAAAACGATGTTTTTTAACTACTTCCACTTTTGTCTTTATTTAGACAGCGACCGGTTTCGCCAGGCTCGCTGGCATCGACAGACTGGTAACACTATTGTAAACTTAGTCCTTTATATACATACAGATCAGGGGTGGTAAACATGATTCTATACAAAAATAATCTTCAAATATTTATGTAAAATTTTTCTGAATTTAACTATTGGTATTACAGGTATTCTTGGAGGTTCGTGTTTAATACAATGGGTTTTAATTTTTATTATCTCTTACATATTCATATATAATTTTTGAAAAAATGGTTATTTTGTTTAAATTATTACTGAACTTCAGTAATAACTCTTGTAAGAGATAATAAAAATTAAAACCCATTGTATTAAACACGAACCTCCAAGAATACCTGTAATACCAATAGTTAAATTCAGAAAAATTTTACATAAATATTTGAAGATTATTTTTGTATTGAATCATGTTTACCACCCCTGATCTGTATGTATATAAAGGACTAAGTTTACAATAGTGTTACCAGTCTGTCGATGCCAGCGAGCCTGGCGAAACCGGTCGCTGTCTAAATAAAGACAAAAGTGGAAGTAGTTAAAAAACATTGTTTTATTTAATTATTATTTAAAATGAACTTCCATCAAGAGATTTCAGTAAAATCATTTGATTATTGTATTTTTATTTGCAACTTTGCAAACCATAAATCATGGTACTGAATTTCATTTATGAAACATTTAGTTATCTTTAAACACAAAAGTCCGGATCGTCGTGACAATATGTGCACCATCTAAAAGAACATTATGTGTTATATTATTTTATTTTATATCATTGTATTTTGTATCATTTGTTTTAGATTTATTTTGTGGACGTTACACGATCGAAGTGTGCGCGGGAGATGCCTTTTGGTGGCAATGAGGTTCGCAACCCATCACACCGCGTCTCCCGTGGGGGCCAAAAGATAAAGATGGAGTGCCGCATCAGTTAAAGTGTGGCAGTTCATTATTTCTGCCTACCCCTTCGGAGAGACGGCGTGACGGTTTATTATTAATTGAATTAGTTATCTTTCCATGCTATGTACAAATTCAGATTTAAAAGCACTCCAATCTTATAAATACATATAAAAACAATGGTAAGGGTAATATTGGCTTTTTATTTGTTTAATCTGGTATATTTATGCACAATAGACAACTTCTCTGGATGAGTGTGGTCCAAAAGGCATGATTATTTCAATATTCTTCTGTCTGTGTAGTCATTGACTCTGTATCGTATGCCGTGCAACCTCAGCATGTGATTGTTGACGCTCGTACTATAGATCATCTTCAAGTCGCATATAGGACACGCGTACTTCTTTTCTCTCGTGTGCTTCTTCATGTGCATTTTGAGACTAGATTTTTCCACAGCCGCATAATCACAGAGATCACACTTGAACGTGCGCTCCAGCGTGTGCCGTTTTACATGGTCCACCAATTTGGATTTATATCTGCTTCGAAACCCGCAAATATTACATTCGAAATTTTTCTCGGCTATGTGACTTTTAGAATGGTTGATTAAACTCGCTAAGGAGACAAATGTCGCCCCGCACTCGTGACAGCTGTAGTCTCGTATGTTTAAATGTCGCTTGGTGTGGATAGCGAGGCTTTTCTTGGTTTTGAGACCTTTGTTGCATATGGTGCAGATGTGCGGTCTGGCGTCGCTGTGCACCAGCTTGTGGCGCTCGTATACACATTTGAGCTTGAACTGTTTCCCGCAGATGGGGCATGTGAAGTGCATGACATCGCTGTGACGCGTGGAGTGCGCCTTCAGGGGGCCGGGCTGCGCGAAGCGGGCGGGGCACACCTGGCACTGGTAGGGCTTGTCCCCCGAGTGTGTGCGGGCGTGGAATTGCAGGCTACGACGCAGCGGAGTGTTGTAAGGGCATTCCAGGCAGTGGAAACGTTTGCTGGGCCCGTAGCCTGTCACTTTCCCTAGTCGCTGTCGCCTCTTCTCGCCGTGCATGCAGTGCTTGTGATGCTCTAAAGATTTCTTAGAACTCATGGGTCTACCGCACTCATCGCACACAAAGGGTCGGGCGTTATTCAACTTCTCTTTAACATTTTCATCAGCAATCTTAATAACATTAATTTTCTTTTCATTACCGTCGCTTGCCTTAACTGAATTGATACAACTATTATCGTTATTAACATCTAATTCTATTTTAACAGCCAAAGAATCATCTTTGACATCTTCATGTGAGGAAGATTTTGTTCCTTTTTTAATTTTAGAATGCTTTTTAGATTTTCTTTTAGTAGTCTGTTTTAAAAACTCATTACTAGCATCACTTTCGATTAAATAATTAATATTAGAAAGATCATTCGAATCACTATTAAAATCATTGTCAAATTCCATTTTCACAAATTGAGGATTTTCCCCTTTAACATTTATGTCAACGGAGTCCGGGATCCGCTGGAGGATGTTATCTGCCAATTCCTTAGGAAAGAGCTTTCTGAGGAGTTCATCCGAGCGCTCGCACTTGAGACGGAAGCCGTGCGCGGCCTCCAGCTCCCCGAGGCAGTCTCCGCAGATGGTAGCGGGGAGCCCGTCATGCCTGTGTATCTCCACGCGCGCCACGGCCATCACCATGGAGGCCAAGGAGCTATCTGTGCGCACCTCGTAAAGGGATTTCGACTGCGATACATTTTCTGCTAGACAAATTCGACATAATTTTTCCAACTTCGCAAGATTACTAGAATACCCAAATGGCAATACACTTTCCATTGTGTTCATGAAATAATTATATTAAGAACATTAATTCTTTTTTCTTTATAATTTGAACATTTTATCTAGCAATTGTTCGTGTGAAATGTCAAAATTTAGATTCTGTCAAAAAGATTACAATTGATGCAGAGTTTGCCAATATAAAGAATTTAATGCGCAATACACACGTATTAAAAAATTATAACAAAAGTTCGACGTTGGTTAAAACACTCACCGTAATAAATTTTCTTCGTGGTACTTTTTCTATACACTTATTTAGAATGTCAAAAGCAAAACCAATGTTGTTATTATTTATGTCAAGTAAATCATAACAGATGGAGATCTTAATAATTAATTCGCAATTTTAATAAATGAAACCTCATTAAATAAATGTATAATAAAAAAGTTTTATTATGTGCAATAACATAAATTTACGAAATGGAAAACAAATTACAGTTCTCTCAGGAAAATAGGAAATTCGAGAAGTCCGATAATTTGTGCCGAATATGTCTAACCGAAAAAGCTTTGCAATCTAAATGTCTGCACGAGGTACTCCCTGACGGTTCCCTGGCCTCCATGGTGATGGCGGTTGCGCGGGTGGAGATACACAGCCAGGACGGGCTCCCCGCCACCATCTGCGGAGACTGCCTCGGGGAGCTGCAGGCCGCGCACGGCTTCCGGCTCAAGTGTGAGCGCTCGGACGGACTGCTCAGGAAGCTGTATCCCAAAGAACCTTCTTCAGATGATATTTTCCAACCGGACTCGGTCAAGAAAGAAATTACAATTACTCCTTTAGTTAAAAAAGAATGCGAAATTGAATTAAATACTGGATTAAGTTATGATTCAAATGGTGATGATTTTAACGACAGGGACGATATTGATTTTATCCAAAGAAAAACTAGCAAAGTGTCATCACGTTTGAAAAGAAAACGAAAAAGTTCTTCGCACAATTTAAACGATTCTTTAAGCTTTAAAACAGAAAAACGCGACGGTGACATAGAAATAAATAATATTCGTTATGCTAAGAAAAAGTTGGATAAAAAATTATCACAAACAAATAAAAACAGCGGTTCATTCATCTGTGACCTCTGCACCAGACCGCTGTGCTCTAAGGCTTCCTTAGAGAACCACAAGCTCCGCATGCACAGCGAGGAGAGGAGGATGAAGACAGGAATCAAGACGGGTTATGGTTCCAACAAGCGCTTTCACTGTCCGGAGTGCCCCTACAGCACCCCTCATTACAAAGCAATGGAGTACCACATTCGCACACACACCGGAGACAAGCCATTTAAATGTACACTCTGTTCCGCACGCTTCTCCCAATCCAGCTCGCTAAAAAATCATACAATTCGACACAGCGATGTCAAGTCTTTTGCGTGCCCCACATGCGGAAAACAGTTTAAGTTGAAATATATGTACGACCGCCACAAGTTAGTCCACAGCGAAATTAGGGCCCATGTCTGCTCCATATGTAACAAGGGGTTTAAGGCCAAGGAGAGTCTGGCCATCCACACCAAGCGCCACTTGAACATTCGGGACTTCAGCTGCCATCGGTGCGGAGCTACCTTCGTCTGTCTGGGCAATCTCATAAGCCATTCCAAATGCCACGAGGACACTGACAATTTCGAATGCGACTATTGCGCTTTCAAAACTAAATCTAAAAAGAATTTGGTGCAGCACTTGAAGCGCCATTTGTCTGAGCGCCCTTTCAAGTGCCAAATGTGCGACTACGCGGCGATAGAAAGGAACACCCTCAAATCTCACATGACGAAACACACCAGGGAGAAGAAGTTCTCGTGCCCGGTGTGTCACCTCAAGATGGTTCACAGTACGGGGGTCAACAGGCACATGCTCAGGGCGCACGGAATACACTACAAAGTCAACGATCACACAGATAGGAGATTAATCAAATGAACGCTTTTTGCATATTTGGATGGGAAATAAAATGTGATTATGATATTGACTGAATAAACATGATTGTGAAAGCATCTGCCGTGTCAGGGCGTCTAAAAAATCTGGAAGTCTGGAAGAATAAGCACATGTGTATTGACAGCAAGGTCAGAATTTATAAGACATGCGTGAGATCTATCATGACGTATGCTGTAGACGGCTGCGCCGACACTGTACAAACCAAGGATCTACTAAGAAAATCTGAGATGAATATTCTAAGATCCATTACTGAAAAAACTCTCCCGAGATCAAATCAAATCAGTTTATTTCGTCAATAGACATTACAAATTTAATTTTTAAGGCATCTATTGAGAACAGTTAAAATAATATATTGTGTATAATATACTACCACAAAAGCATGAGAGATGGTTCGACATTAGGAAGACAGGATACTCTCCAGAATTAAGGGTATTTGCCTTCTGAACCTACTTTCACTAATATGAAAGACGTCGATCTCCGAGAAGACCGCGTTCAGCAGATTAATTGCTCTTCCCACCGGTGTCACCAGAGGCAGATTGGTTCTGGCGGCCAGTAGGTAAAACAATCTATTCTGTCGCTGTCGGAGATATCTATCAAGGACAAAAAGCCGAACACCCTCCAGCACGGCCGAGTTCTCGAAATATCCCCTGAGTAATCAAAAGAAATGGGTTATGAGATGCCCATCTCTTCGAAGCTGCAGAGAGTTGGCCCCAAGCATTCCCAAAAGAGATTGTGTCTGTAACGCAGAAATAAGAAAAACTTGCAAAATAGAGGGCAAAGTTCGCTGGAGTAGATCCAGAAGATACTGGAGGGACCATGTAGCCAAAATGGATGGTGACAGACTTGCATATACCGCCACTTATGAAATCCCCTCCGAACACCATTTACTTGGAAGGCCATCTAAGAGATGGAGGGACAGTTGGACCTCGTCAAATTTGATAAAAGTAAAAGATGAAATCTTATATTTAAAAATGACAGGAATTTCAAAGTATGGTTTAATTCTCTCTAAGGGTTAACTGCTAATGTCAAGATGAATAAAAATATGTGATCAGGTCCCAGCACCTAATTTTGTGAACAATGTTAAAATTATACACAACATGAAAATATAAAAAAATAAAGTATTTTTATTACACCGGCTTATATAACAATTTTTGATGAATTTAAGGCGTTAATTAAGATAATCAAATGATTTCTCTGAAATCTCTTGATGGAAGTTCATTATTAACTGCTTCCACTTAAGTCTTTATTTTGACAGCAAGCCTGGCGAAACCGGTCGCTGTCGCAATAAAGACAAAAGTGGAAGTAGTTAAAAAAAATCGTTATATTTAATTATTATTAAAGGCGTTAACACGGTCAAATTCCATAATGATGAATTTTTTATGAATTAAGAAATTTGGAGTTTATTTATCTTGACTTGTTCTGAAGGTTTTACACCTTTATCTTCGGGAGAACGATATAAACAGAATTTTAATTATTAAAAAAAATATTATATATCATCAGTGGCGGTACTCCCAAAGAAGCCCGGCTTTCGTAAGAAATTTTTAATCAAAACCTCCAAATCTAAGTAATCATTCCCCTGCATAAACCAACAACCCATCAAATCACCTTCCAACAATGTTCCCATCGGACGTAAGAGGAATATCCACAAGAGCTGTGAACCTCTGTAAGCCAGAAGAGGTTTTGATTCAAAATTTCTTACGCAAGCCGGGCTTCTGGGCTTCTATGGGAGTAATCATACTAATCTATAGAGAGTGAAGGATAAATCTGATAACTAGGTTGTTATGATATGTTTTTTCTCCAAGACTTCTTGTAAATAATCCTTTGTGAACTGTTTTATATATTTTTCAAGAGTCAGAATACATTTTCCAAATATCAAAATACATTTTATATTATTTGCATTCATTTTGTGGTCACAAAATTATCCGAAACACCATACCTTCACTAGGAAGATTCCCGAAGTAATCAATATGATTGGAAAACGCCACCCAATAAAATAAAACAAAAAGAGTATTTATTATTGAAGTGTTATTTTTATTAACTTTTATTTTTGAATTACAATATTACGATTCATCAATATATTGTTTTCCGCAGAGAGCAAGAAGGGCAATAACATTTTATCCTTATTTATTGTTTCTTGGACATTTTATCGAACTTAGTGTTTTACACATTAGTTAAGTTGTCAGATGACCCGGCTAGGATGACAAATTTGAATACTCCAATCACACTTGTAGCACCATTTTTTCTTCCACTCCAATCCTCAATTCACAAATAAATAAAAAAAGTCAGTAAAGGGAATATGTCAGTACATATAATATTGTAATAATTCATTTAATTAGTCTTCTGTCTCTGTGGTCATTGACTTTGTAGTGTATTCCATGTGCCCGGAGCATGTGTTTGTTGACGCCAGTGCTGCGAGTCATCTTCAGATGGCAGATGGGGCAGGAGTAGTTCATCTCCCGGGTGTGCTTCCTCATGTGAGATTTCAGTGTGAATTTTTCTATGGAGGCATAATCGCAAAGCTCACACTTGAACGGGCGCTCAGATATGTGACGCTTGATGTGGTCTATTAATTTTGGTTTCGATATGCTTCTAAAGCCGCAATAATCACATTCAAAGTCCTTGGTGGCCGCGTGACACTTTCGGTGATGTATTAAATTGCTGAGACACACAAACGTGGTTCCACACTGGTCGCAGCTGTAGTCGCGGATGTTCAGGTGTCGCTTGACGTGAATGGCGAGGCTATCTTTGGACTTAAATCCCTTGGAACAGGTCAGGCAGATGTGAGGTCGCACGTCGCTGTGCACGGATTTGTGACGCTGGAATTCTCCTTTGAGTTTAAACTGTTTTCCACAGATGGTACACGAGTAGTGCATCACGTCGCTGTGTCTCGCCGTGTGCTTCTTCAAGGAGCTGGGTTGGGCGAAGCAGGCAGAGCACAGCTCGCACTTGTGGGGCTTGTCTCCCGTGTGAGTTCGTATGTGGTACTTCAGGCTTCTGTTCTCCGAGGTGCTGTAGGGACACTCGGGGCAGTGGAAGCGCTTGTTGGCGCCGTAGCCTGTCTTGTTCCCGGTCCTCCTTCTCCTCTCCTCGCTGTGCATGCGGTTCTTATGGTGCTGGAGGTTCCGTTCAGATTTCATAGGCTTCCCGCACACATCGCAGATAAATGATACTCTATTATTTTGTTTAATTCTTTTTCCAGTTCCCTTCATGGAAGAATTGAAACGACTGCTTTTATTTTCAGTTTTAACTGACAAAACCCTGTCCACTTTGAGGGAGGAAAAATTATTTTCTGTTTTGGAAACTGATTTCAAATGATCAGTCAACCATTTGCAATTCTTTTTGGTTAAATCTATTGCAAACGAATCGTTTTCAATTGAATAATTATCATCCACAGGAGGATCTATTTCATTAAGTTCATCGTCACTTTCTAATTTGACTATCCTAGTGATAACGTCCTCTTCCTTAATATTAATCATATCCGGCAATTCCGGACCCAAGTGAAGTTTATCGTCCGCCTGTTGCTTGAGAAACAGCTTCCTGAGCAGCCCGTCAGAGCGCTCGCACTTAAGCCGGAAGCCGTGCGCCGCCTCCAACTCGCCGAGGCAGTCCTCGCAGATGGTCCCGGGGAGCCCATCCTGCCTGCGTATCTCCACGCGCGCCACTGCCATCACCATGGAGGCCGGAGAGACTGAGTGACCACCGGGAAGCGCCTCGTGCAGACATTTAGATGGTGAGGCGTTCTCTCTTAAACATATTCGGCACAACTTGTCCGATCTCTCACATTTACTTATGTTTAAAAGCTTCGATTCGCTCTCCATTTGGTAATTTAAATTAAAAAGGCAATCTGAGATAACACATCATAATTTATTTATTTACTATAAATAAAAACAAATGCAAAAATTAAGATTTGCACATCTGTCAAATTAGAACTGTCAAATACGTAACAGGTAACAGGCGTACCAAGACCAACTAGACAAAAAGACCCATAGACAAATGATAAAGATTTCGCGCTTATTTTTTAAATTAATATGCATTCATGTTTTTCAAATCTGATGCACAAATCTTAATTTGTGCATCAGATTTGAAAAATTATTTTATGACATTGATGTTACAAAATTTGTATAGTTGAAGAACTACATATGATATATCAATAATTTCATACAATTTTGTTGCTGAGTTAATTATATGAGACTCCAGAGAGCCATCGGTCACCAAAGCGATGGAGAGAAAGCTGGATGTCTTCATCACAGGACTAAATTTGATACCCTGTCGCAAGATCTACATTAAAGCGAAGAAGACTCCATTGTGTAACTGCTAACATAATGTATACTCCATTATATAACTGTGATAATGCAGGAAAAAATATTCTTAAATAAACACAACTGTTTATTTAATTGTTAATCTTTAAAAAAAAAGTTTGTTTGCAACTATAACGAGTTAACTGATAACGATACATATTATTGCTTTAAAATCAACGAGTTATCAGTTCTTGAACAATGTTGCAAAACTGTATATTAAATATTTAGTATTGATGAAAATTTATGTCGTTTTAAAGTTTTATCATATTATATGGAAGTGACATGCCTCAACTTGCTTAGCAAATGACATTTGATAATGCCCCATGGAGAAGAAACATGTCACGCCATAAAATATTTCAAAAATACTACAAAACAATTGTTTTCATCAATATTAATTAATCTTAAATACCTGACCTTACACAATAAATATTTAAATTCACAACAATGTCATTATAACTAAATATAAATAAATAAATTTTAAGATAGATAACAAATTAATATATACTATTAGGAAAAACAATCACAAAATGCTGGGTTTATACTTCAATTTGATTCAAGTTGTGGATCAGAGTTGTCATTTTAGAATTTTAAAATAATGATTGAATCCTCTTCAGAAATGGACAACTGAGTATATATTTTATTAGTGATCCTAAAGTTACTCTCTTTTTTTTTTAAATTAAAAATATTTTTTTTTTAATTTAAATTAAATAACAAGAACATAATGTAATGTGAAATTATCTTAAAATTATGAATTATTTTGATCTCTGAAAATTAAGAAAGAATATATTTTTATTTATTATTATAACTATACTTACAATTAGATTTATTGTTTTAATCAATTTATCTATCTATCGGCCATTATTAAATAGTTCAGTAATTATCCTGAATACATAGAATAAAAAATTGGTCGTTGGTGTAAGTAATAACATAAACATGAAATATTAGTATTCTACTTGATGAGTCTCCTGTCTGTGTGGTCCCTAACTTTATAGTGGACTCCGTGAAACTTGAACATGTGCCTGTTCACGCTGGAGCTGTACACCATCTTGAGGTGGCAGATGGGGCAGGAATAGTTCTTCTCTCGAGTGTGTTTCCTCATGTGAACCTTGATGGTAGATCGTGATATTGCGGAGTAATCGCACAGTTGGCACTTGTAGGATCGTTCACTCGTGTGCAGGCGCATGTGATCCACTAGCAACGATTTAGTTTTGGTTTTGAGCCCGCAAGAGTGACATTCAAAATTTTTGACAGTTATGTGAGATTTGGAGTGATTCATTAGACTGCTGGCGCAGACGAAGGTGGCTCCGCACTCGTGGCAGCTGAAGTCCCGAATGTTCAGGTGTCTCTTGATGTGGATGGCGAGGCTCTTTTTGGTCTTGAACCCTTTGCTGCATATCGAGCAGCTGTGCGCTTTTACATCGCTGTGGACTAGTTTGTGACTCTCGTAGAGGTCTTTCAATTTGAACTGCTTTCCGCAGATGGGACAAGTGAAGTGCATGACATCGCTGTGGCGGGTGACGTGCGCCTTCAGCGTGCCCGGTTGTGCGAAGGAGGCGGGACACAGAGAGCAGAGGAATGGCCTCTCGCCCGTGTGGGTGCGGACATGGTTGCGCATGGTCTTGTGGTATGGGGTGCTATAGGGGCACTCCGGACAGTGGAAGCGCTTGTTGGCCCCGTAACCCGTCATGTTCCCCATTCGCAGTCTCCTCGCCTCGCTGTGCATGCGCAGCTTGTGATTCTCCAGAGACCTCAACGAACTCATTGGCCTATTGCACAGATCGCAAATAAAAGGTCCACAGTGTTTCACTCTTTTTTTCTCGGAACAATAATTAATATCATCTTCTATTTCAATTTTAACGGTTAGAGATTTATCTTTAATGAGCACTGTCTCACTATCAAAAAAATCATTATCACTCAACAAATCATTGTTAAAATCAATATCACATTCTGTTTTAACAAACTGAGAAATAGTCTCCTCACTTTTTACGTTCCCTAAATGTGATTGGTCTCCTCTATTAGTTTGTGGAGAGGCTTTGTCTTGCCAATCGCTGTGTAGCCTCCTGAGCAGCCCGTCCGAACGCTCGCACTTGAGCCGAAAGCTGTGCGCGGCATCCAGCTCCCCGAGACAGTCCCCGCAGATGATGTCGGGGAGTGCATCCTGCCTGTGTATCTCCACGCGCGCCAACTCCATCACCATGGAGGCCAGGGACACTGACAGCCCGCCGGGGTGCGCCTCGTGCAGACAATTAGATTGTACTATATTTTCAGTGAGACAGATTCGACACCACTTATCAAATTTCTCACATTTACCGGATTTTGGACAATGTAGTCGGCTTTCCATAATGTAAATTTCTAATTAATATACTTATTTTCAAACTAGCATATTTCTTTAAATTGATTATAATAACTTGGAATAACTTCTTATAAATGTCAATTTTGACATATTCGCTGTCATATACAGCTGTCAAATTTTTAGAGATATGGTAGCCAACCTACAGAAACAAAAATACAATAAAATAATAATATTATGGTCTCGATACTATAATATTTATTTTGAGAAATATGTGTTCTTAGTTACCACACCGTTACCATGAGAACCTACTATAACTAGAGGAGCGAAGTTGTATATTTCTTCCACGGTAGAGTAGTTTTGAGTAAAGTAAGATGTATGTAGTAGCTTCAGACTTTAACCATTATCTTGTTTCCAAATTTACGACCTACCCAAAAATGAAAATGCTAAATAACTCATTTGTGAAAATTTGCTTTTAGATACCTATTTATAACCTTGAAAAGCCTCCTCGATGAGGGATCCACTGATGCAAATAAATCTAAACCGCAATGCAAACTATTTACGTCCAGGATTAAACTTAAATCTCTTGAATCAGGGGTGAAGCGTTATGACTTCTAGATCACGACCCGATTAATTTTTCCTTTTCTCTGCTGAAAATTAAATCCGGTAACGGCGCTGTGTATTCAATTTACATTTTAATAAGAAAGCTGGAAACTGAAAAATTTAGTATTTATTGGATATTGTTTTAATTAACAGCAGTGAAAGCTTAAAATGATTAGTAATATTTTTAATCTAATTGATCAACAAAAAAACTCGGGGGAACTAGTTATCAATGAAAGACATCAATGAAGATGGGACTCATTCAAAGGACTCTCAAAAGAGATCGAACCCCACCAAATGCCAGCCAGGACAATAAGTGAGAGTGAGGAGTAATGAGCGTGTTAGACAATCGTATATTCTTTAGGTACTCTTCACACTTTAATACCCGAATTTCCGATACACATTTTTTCATTGTATTGGTAATGTATCAAAATCAAAAATATGAAGCCAGTATTTGTTATGATTAACAACATTACGGAAAATTAAGATGGTTTGGACATATGGAAAGAACGAATGAAGAAGGAAGATATAAAGATATATACGACGAAAAAAGTATATGGTAACGATGTAAATGGAACTAGAAATAGAGAAAAACCGAGGAAAACGTGGCACGATCAAATAAATCAAATACTGAATGTCGGCCACGTGACGAGTCGGAGAAATCGAAGTGCGTGCATGACACGATGTATGAATGTTGAGGAAGCGAGATAAGTATGTCAGGAAAGAAAACCTACTTCTTCGGGGAGACCGCGTGATGGTTAGTTAGTTAGTATTTTTTTTATTTACAGAGTTGTTCAAGTTTTTAGAATCAATGTGTACAAGCTACACGGCACCGATAAGGGAAGGTTACAAAGGTTTATAGTACCTAACTGCCCATGTACATATATATATATTACGAACGCATCTACTGCACACACGGGCCGGCCCTAAGAATTTCACTAATAAGCGTATTGACGTCGCGATCGGGTGGGTTGAAGATTGCTCAGAAACGTTAATATAAGTGAGTTCATATTTTGATTCAAACATTTTATCCTCAACATTTGATATATATTTTCTTCGTATTAAATTACACGTGGGGTGTTTCGTGTGACTAAATTTCATATTAACTCATTCGCGATTCTCGTATACGTAATGTAAAAATAATTTTCTTCAAATATTTAGATTAATGTGACTTCGTGACATATATATTTTCTACTTCAAATGCATATTGTCATTTATTTGTTTATTTAATTGGGGTACAATTAATTCTAATATATATATATATATATATATATATATATATATATATATATATATATAGAGAGAGAGAGTATATATATATATATATATATATATATATATATATATATATATATATATATATATATATATATATATATATATATATATATATATATATATATATATATATATATATATATGTATATATATATATATATATATATATATATATATATATATATATATATATATATATATATATATATATATATATATATATATATATATATATATATATATATAGCATATATATATATATATATATATATATATATATATATATATATATATATATATATATATATATATATATATATATATGTATATATATATATATATATATATATATATATATATATATATATATATATATATATATATATATTTTTTTTTTTATTATTTTTTTTTATTTCGATTAAATTCGTATACGAATTTCCAATGATTGCGAAATATTGTTTCCATGCTGATAGTTGCACCATATTTTTGAATTGCGTAACTTGTATTAATTTATAATCGAACATTCTCTCTCTCTGGTTTCAATCCTGGGATTGGTTTGCAGCAATTTCCTCTATTCTTCTCTTGTGCGGCTCTTTTGAAATCTGCATATGATGAGCAGCGCACGTCCACCAACCCAGCAGTCCGATTCACCCAACCTAGCCAGGTCACCCAGAACATTGTCCATTAGGCGCTGTCTAGGCCTTCCTAGAGGTCTTACTCCAGTCGGTCTAGACGCCTAGAGGATCTTGATTGCTCTGGTCTCTTCGGCTCGGCATACGTGCCCAATCCATGCTAGGCGACCGGCTCTCACGGTGGTCGTTATAAGGGGCTGCTGGGTCATCGTACGGATCTTTTGGTTGGTCCTATGCCTCCAAGTTCCCGCTGCAACACCAGGTCTGGGTCCCAGGATCATTCTAAGTAGTCTATTCTCAAACCAGTAGATTCTTTGTTGTTCTTTTAAAGACATTGTCCACTATTATAACACTAAAATAAATATTACATCCGTGCTTTAAAAAAATACCCCAAATAACATCGCGATTTATAAACTGTTTTTAAAGACTTATAAATATTGGCATTTTAAATCATAGTCACTTTCATAAAAAATAATTTGAAATAAAACAACAGAAAAACATCACGCCGTTTCTCCAGAAGGGTAGGCACAGAGAATGGATCACCACACTACTCTATCCTGACACACCTCTCTAGCTTCTTCCGCGTTCATACAGCGAGTCAAGCACTCACGTCGATTCTTCTGACTTCTAACATTTGGCCATGCCATGTTTTTCTCTTCCTCGACTCCGTACTGCATTCACATCGTTGATTTACGTACATCGAGTCTGCAAACACAATGATACCGATCTAATAAGAAAAGACTTTCATTTCTCAAAATAAAACTAATTGGAAAAAATATATTATAACTTCTGTTTTTTTATGATCTTACATTGTTCTACTCGGAAATAAGTCGAATAATAATAAAAAATTCATTCAGAATATATTCTGTTATATCCCGCGTAAATTTAAAGTGAATTATAAATATAAAGATTCATCTTTTATATGAAGTGCAGTGTTTGTGTTGTGTTGATGAGGTGGTGTGTGGCGGTAGCGGAGCTGCTTCCTGTAAGGTGGGTAGAGTTGTACTAAAATATATTAAAACGGCGGTTGCAGTGTTAAAAATAGTGATTAAATTTATAAATTGAAATAGTTGCATGCGATTACTTTATTACAAGCCTCTGGTTGCCGTTGCAGAAGTCTATAGATAAGTGTTTTTTTGTGATGGTTTGCATGTTTATTTGTCTGCCGAATTTTATTATCGTGTTTAAAATATTGCGTACGTATTAGAAAATAATAATTGTACGCTGGTTATTTTACAAAGGTGCTAACAAACTAATTAACAAACCATTACGCCGCTTCTCCGGAGGGTTAGACAAAGAGGATGGACATACTCGTACATTTACATTCATAATCATAACACGAACACTCGTTGATCTTTCCGACTTCGAATATCCTAATTCCCATGACAAAAGTACTAACTAACCATCACGCCGTCTTTCACGAAGGGGTAGGCAGAAAGAGTGGACTGCCACACTTTAACGGATGCGGCACTCTTATCCTTCTCTTTTCGTCCCCGCGGGAGACGCGGTGTGATGGGATGCGAACCTCATCGCTACCAAAAGGCATCTCCCGTGCACGTTTCGATCGTCCAACGTAGAAAAACTATAGTGTGAAGTTTGAACTACACCGTATTATTCTATTACTTTCACATTTGTGGAGTTATTGGCCTTTATGCTTGGGATTCACCACACACCAATTGAGATCAAAAACTCATTTCAAACTGTTTTGATATTTTTATGGTGATCAGATCAGCCTTCAATTCATTTGAAGCTATGCAAGTATTGGTCATTTATATTAAATAAAGTGCTTCGTATTTTTGACGATTCTTCTTCTAGCACTTTTCATAGGTCTTCTGTATTTGTATATACTATTCATTTGATTGTTTTCCTGTTCGTATTTAAAATGCCTAACGCGGTACCGCCTAAGTAAGTAAGATAGTCGCTGGAGTTGGTTATCTTCAGATGACAGACGGCACACAAGTAACTCTTTTTTTCGGTGTACTTCTTCAAAGTGCAGAACTCAACAGCCTCACAGTCGCACGCTTCACAGCTCGATAACTTTATTTTGGATATCGCCTTCAAAAATACGTCTATTATTGTCAATTAAACATTTTATAGCTGACGACATTTGTATAAGAGAATAAGGGTTATTAATCTTTCACTTAATGTGGTAAAAAGTTCGTCTTTTACGGTGTTGTGTAATCCCTTTACATTTCAAAATGAGAGATTTTAAATCGAAATCAACATATAATCGCTTCAATTTACTGCACACGAAGTCAAAAGTGATAATATTCCTATTGTAATCCGCGGCATCCAGACCCAGATTTACTGACACGATATTCGAATTCTACAAATTTATGAATAATTTGTCGATCTCGCACAAACTTATATTGTAAGAACAACAGTGAGGCGTAACAAGTGTGTGTAAGACAGTCGTATGTTCTCAAATATTTATAGTTCAATAAGCGACACGGCACCACACTAGTACGAGTATATTCCTATATTATATAATATTATAGTAAGTTTTTAGTGTGTATTAATGAATGATTCAAAACAATGTGTATGATTTAAAACAATACCGAAAATGTTAACCTGGTATTTATTATATTTAGAGATTTTAAAGTTATTACAAGCAATGTGTACTGGCTATACAGCACCGAAAGCGAAGGTAAAAAGAGCGTATATTTTTTTGTCTATGGATTTGCTTGCTGCAAAAAAACAAAACATTTTCTCTTTTGACAGATGATATGAATAAGTTTACTGACAAATAAATATTTTTTTCTAATTTTTCCTAATAAGCCAAAATACTTCAGAAGATTGTGACAGAACTAAGACAGCGGTTTTCTTTCATATACTTATTTAATTTCATTCGAAGTATGGAAGATAAATTACTTTTTTTATGTAATGGTAAAATTGAGGAGTTGGATAAGTTGTGCCGAATATGTTTAACAGAAAACACCTTACAATCGAAATGTCTGCATGAGGCGCGCCCTGGCGATCCCTCGGAGTCCCTGGCCTCCATGGTGATGGCGGTGGCGCGCGTGGAGATACACAGCCAAGACGGGCTCCCCGACACCATCTGCGGGGACTGCCTCGGGGAGCTGGAGGCGGCGCACGGCTTCCGGCTCAAGTGCGAGCGCTCGGACGGACTGCTCAGGAAGCTCTACCTCAAGGAACCACCAGACGACCTCCCCCAGCCAACACCTGTGAAGGAAGAAGACGGAGCCACTCCGCTCGTGAAGACAGAATACGACATAGAATATGAGTATGAGACAAACGAGCCCCTAGGCGACAGTGATTTTGCTGATGATATTTCTCTTAAAAATTTTACTAAAAAGGATTTACAGCCATTAAAAAAATGTTCCAAACGGAACCGCGCAACATCCCGTAAAGCAGATGCCTCTCTCACTGTCAAAGAGGAAGACGGGGACGTCAAAAACATTAATTGTATTAACTCGTCAGTTCCTCAAGATGATAAAAAGGCTAAAAAGAAATTAAAGAATGTCGGCCCCTTCATCTGCGATATTTGCGGCCGGCCCTTGCATTCTAAAACTTCCCTGGAGAACCATAAGCTCCGCATCCACACGGAGGAGAAGAAATTAAAATTGGCTATTAAGACGGGCTACGGAGCCAGCCGGCGCTTCCATTGCACAGAGTGTCCTTTTGTAACCCCAAAAAGCCAGACCATGCGCTACCACACACAGACCCACACGGGCGAGAGGCCCTACCAGTGCCCGCAGTGCCCTGCACGCTTCTCGCAACCCGGCTCGCTCAAGTCACATGTCACGAGGCACAGCGACGTCATGAACTTCATGTGCCCCACCTGCGGGAAGCAGTTCAAGCTCAAGGATGAGTACGAGTCCCACAAGCTGGTCCACAGCGATGTGCGGGCACATATATGCAACATCTGCAACAAGGGACTCAAGACCAAGAGCAGTCTTAACATCCACATCAAGCGCCACTTAAACATCCGAGACTACAGCTGCGATCAGTGTGGGGCCACCTTTGTTTCCTTAGATAATTTAATCAGCCACTCCAAGCGCCACGAAACAGCCAAAAATTTTGAATGTCACTTTTGCACCTTGAAAACGAAGTCTAAAAAGAGATTGGTGGAGCACATAAAGCGCCACACCTCGAAGGCCACGTTCAAGTGTGAGGTGTGTGACTACGCGTCGGTCTCCAAGTATTCCCTGAAGGCTCACATGACTAAACACACGAGAGAGAAGAAGTACTCGTGTCCGGTGTGCCACCTCAAGATGATTCACAGCTCGGGGGTCAACAAGCACATGCTCAGAGTTCACGGCATTCTCTACAAAGTCAACGATCACACAGACAGAAGACTCATCAAATAATACTCGTACTAGGCGACTGTGGGCTTAACAATCCTGAAGGATTAAGATAGTCTTCCATAATTGTATCCGCTGACCAAATGTGTTGTGACTGCCTCAGATAAAGACAACATGTTCGACCACCGATAATTTTAAAGATTTCTCCTCCTATAACTACTGGTAGCTAGCATAGCATCCCGAGCATGAATTTAGCCCATCAGAGTTTGAGAATTTGTCATTATTTGAGATAAATCGATGAAACATGTCCTCTCGCTTAGCTTTGTGGTGTAAACAATCCACCGCCGAGAATTTTGTTCTATTGTTTTAGAGCATAGCATATTGGCGGTCGTACTACAATATAATTGTATGGCAGTATGGAGTAAGAATAAAATAAATCACAAATATTAATCTGGTTTTTCTTTCAAAAGAAGTATCTCGCATATGATTATAGAAAAATATATATATTTTGCTTCCACTATAACAAGTAAAATAATATCGTTACATAGTTTTCTTGTAATAGAAGCAAAATAAATTAATATATATTTTTTTAATCCTTCTTCTTCTTCTTTAACTTGTTGTAGACTGAAGAGTCTGTTGTTACAGGATGCTGAACTCTAGCTATCTCTCTTTTCGGGTGTTTCCCAGGTGGATGCTGTCCATCTGGTATACTATGAAGAGCTATATTCTGAAACTGTTGTTTATATCATTTTCCACCGATGTTTCGGATTCATCTTCAGGGCAGTTGTGTGCCATAGGTAGTGCACGCTTAACTCCATCTGTGTGGAACGGTGCAGTTAGTATTTGGATGGGATGCACTTTCAACAAGATAGCTCTGGATGAAATACAGCACTTAGCTTTGAATCAACAATGATAGTCTATATGCATACTATCATTTAATGTTTATTTCTTCATTAATAAATAATAAAATTTGGTTTACTAAGATGTCTTTTCAAATCATTCAATCTTGTAAAAATGACAGGTAGTTAGTCAATAGTTATGTATTATATTAAATAATTATTGATAAAAAGGATAGGATATTATAATACTATTTTAAGAACCATCACATTGCATCTCCAACAGAGGAGGCAGACGTGATGGAACCCCAAAGAGTTTTATCCTCACATGCCTCCATAGAATTTTCTACATCTGTTTGTTATTGATTATTTCCATATGCCAGAATTGCCTAAATGACCCTAGCTTTATGTTCTTAAGAACATATTTCAATATATCTTACATTTCTTTCTCCATAATATCAACATTCAGTATTCTATTTATGTGGCTTGAAAATTTTAGGAATGTTGCCTCTTTTGTATTTTTTCTTTTTTATTGGTTTTGGCATTAATTTTGTAGAATTCCATATTTACGTAAGATTTAAAAAAATACATACAACTATATACTTCTTTTTCCATTTACACCACATAATATTTTTTCACATTCTTCCATAATTATTTGTACAATATATCCAAAACATCTCGCGAGATCTTTTTTGAGTTTTAATAAAAGGGTGCATTCATCTGCCTTACAATCTTAACTAGCTATCCATCACGTCGTCTCACCTTAGGGGTAGGCAGAAAGAATGAAATGCCACAATGTACTCTTCCGACACACTTCTCTCGCTTCCTAAATATTCATACATCGTTTCATGTACCCATGTCGATTTCTCTGACTCATTTCTTTGTTCAAAATTTAATATATCTTTATAAATTCTTCATTGTGATATCATCTCTATGATATTTATCCCGCATTCTGGCGCTTTAAGCTTCACTTCCATATACATGTAAGGCTTGATTCTAGAACTCTGTTTTCAAAATACAAAAATAAAAGAATACAACCTTTATTTTAAGTAACTTTAATATGCCAAGCAGATGTGATGTTAGTGTTACTAGTCGATTTTTAAAAAGCACCAATTATGTGAGAGATGGTTTGATGATAAACTTCCGTCGGTGTAATGATTCACTTGACCAGTCTCCGGTCTGTGTGGTCGTTGACTCGGTACTGTATGCCGTGCGCACTGAGCATGTGGCGGTTGACTCCGGTGCTGCGGGTCACCTTGAGGTGGCAGATGGGACACGAATACTTCTTCTCACCCGTGTGCTTGCCCATGTGCGTGTTTAGAGAATACTTGGACAGCGTCACAAATTCGCAGAGCGGGCACTTGAAGGTGGGCCTCTCCGTGTGGCAAACCATGTGCATCACCATTCGCTTTTTGCTTTTTGTTTTCACTCCGCAAAAATCGCATTCGAAATTTTTGGTGGTCAGGTGACAGTCCGAGTGGCTGATAAGGCTGGGCAGGGAGACAAAGGTGGCGCCGCACTGCTCGCAGCTGTAGTCCCGGATGTTCAGGTGGCGCTTGATGTGGATGGTGAGGCTCTCTTTGGATTTGAATCCCTTGTTGCACATGGAGCACACGTGCGGCCGGTCTTCGCTGTGAACTTTCTGGTGCCGAGAGAGTTTGTTTTGCTGCTTAAATTGTTTTTCGCATATGGGACACGTGTAGTGCATCTGGTCGCTGTGGGTGGTGGCGTGCTTCTTCAGGGAGCCGGGCTGGGAGAAGCAGGCGGAGCACTGCTGGCACTTGTGGGGCTTGTCTCCTGTGTGGGTCCGCGAGTGGTACAAGATGGCCTTGGTGTAGGGCGTGCTGTAGGGACACTCGGTGCAGTGGAAGCGCTTGTTGGCGCCATAGCCCGTCTTGTACCCTGCCTGCAGCCTCCTCTCCGAGTTGTGCATGCGCAGCTTATGGTTCTCCAGAGATACTTTGGAGCTCATTGGCCGGCCGCAGATATCGCAGATGAACGAAGTGGTTTTTGTCTTGGCACCTTTCTTACCAGTTTTTTTCTTTATGGAGCTCACACCTGTGTCTTTATCAATATCTCCGTTATATTTTTCTATTTTAACCTTAGACTCGTTTAATTGACGGGAAGAATTCTTTACTTTTGATTTTGTTTTCAAATGAACCGATACTTTTCTGGAATTGTTTTTGTTACAACCAGCGCCAGAAGTATACTTTCCTATTTCCTCTCTCCCGTCTGAGTTATCGTTAGATTCATAATCATATTCAATGTCGCATTCTGTTTTAACTTGAGGAGTGCTCGCGTCTTCTTCCTTCACAGGCGTCGGTTTGAGGGCGTCGTCAGGCGGTTCCTTGGGATATAGCCTCCTGAGCAACCCGTCAGAGCGCTCGCACTTGAGCCGGAAGCCATGCGCGGCCTCCAGCTCCCCGAGGCAGTCTCCGCAGATGGTGTCGGGGAGTCCGTCCTGGCTGTGTATCTCCACGCGCGCCACCGCCATCACCATGGAGGCCAGGGAGCCGTCAGGGAGTGCCTCGTGCAGACATTTAGATTGTAAGGCGTTTTCGGTTAAACATATTCGACACAAATTGCCCATTAACTCGCACGGATCAGCGTGTGCAAAGTTCAGTCTCTCTTCCATTTTCCAAAATAAAAAAATTGAACTATTTTCCTTCCTGTGTCCGCACCACGAAAACCTGGAGATTAAAATTCAATCTATTCGATTGATAAACAACATATTTTATTCATTTCAGGAAAAAAACAGAGCATACGTCAGATTGTATGCAAAGTCTCAGATAAATATATTTTGTTTATCTCTGACTTTATTTTTTCCTCTTTTTTTATTCATCATTTATGAGTGTTCATACCAGTGTCTTATATAAATATGCGCATTTGATAATGCCCAGAGGCGAAACATATCATTCACAGAAATTATATTACAATAGAACGTCTAGAATACAGATGTTTTAAGACACATTTATTCAATCATTCACTATGAGAATTTAGTAACATAATTTATTTATGAAATATTTTCACATTGAATATACATTGTTAGATTGCTTAAGGTTACGGCCACACCGAAGTGCCAGGGTCTGAGGCTAGGCGGACACCTGGCGACCCAACATATGGCGTACTATGGGATCGGCCACACTAGCACTGTCGCGCAACAGGGCGTGATCACAAGCGAACTGTGTCTTGACGTCTACCCAGGCACTCCGGTTTGGCCGTACCCTTAGGGTACGGCCACACCGAAGTGCTTGGGTCGGAGGCTATAGGGATACCTGGCGAACCAACGTATGGCGTACTATGGGACCGGCCACACTATAAACCACCTGCGTAAAGACGCCAACCTAGCCCTTGAGACCTGCTGAAAAAATAACATTAGCTCTTCTAAGAATATTCAGGGCAGTAGGGAAATAAATAGATCAAAACACAACAGTTTCGGGAGATACTCTCTCTTTATTACCGATAAGCAACAACTTCATTGATGTACGATAAATCTAAATGTGCACTACATAAATGATTATATTGAGTCACACGTGTAAGGCGCGCTTTATTAAACAACATTACTTGATAAAAACTTAAGTAAAGTTTAGCGGATAATTTAATTATTATAGGCCACTACATATCTTTAATGGAAAGAGTATAAATTGGTTGTCGCCGTGAGGTGAATTAAAGTCACTTTTAGTCGCCAAATGCCAATGAACAGTCATGCCCCCTGGATAGGGAGTGCAGTGTTGTGTCGCTTAGACCATCACCAAACGATGAACATGCACTTTCGAACATCCATCATTGTTGATAATGGACTGATACTTTCCCTCCTTTCTTCTAATACTGCCTTCCCGCCATGGTGATTTCCTGGGAAGTGTTACTTGAGTGTTTTTCCGTTGCTATCTTCGTCCCCCTTAGGTACGGTCACCCCTCGAGTGCCAGAGTAAGAGTCAAGACACAGGCGACTTGTGATCACGCACTGTGACGCGAAGCGTATAGTGTGGCCAATCCCATAGTGCACCATACGTTGGTTCCCCAGGTGTTCATCTGGCACTCCGTTGTGGCCGTACCCTAAACATTCAAATGATTGATTTCTGCCAAACACTTGGAATTAATTATAATTTTATTTTATTTTCTTTATTTACTCAAAAGATATTACAAAGATTATTATAGTTAAGGCATCTATTTGAGAAAAGGGCAAAGTAACAGAAACGCATGAGATGGTTCAACTTAACCGTCGCGTTGCCATGTGGTCAATTGAGTTTCCACTGCCAATTTAAAGTTGATTTTCTTAAAACCTATGGACCCTAATATTATAAAAAAAATTGTAATCCTCCATTGAAGTGTTCTCAATATTTCGTAATAAAAAAAAGCAAAAAATTACTTCCTTCATCCCAAAAAAAATATTTTCTAAGACTGCCCTCACCTTCATTCGTGTTAAGGTAGAATTTGTTTTGCTAATATTTACAACTTTATCAAAAGTGACAAATACTTACTCGCTGTTTTGAACATATTATAAATTATATCTTTGACCTTTTCAATAGGTACGTAATAATACCGACTGGATGAAAACGCACCACGTAACTTAATAATATCAGAACTGTGAAAATATTAACACTACCAAAAGGGACAAATATTAATACGTACTCGTTGTCTTGAACGTACTATACATTTTGCCTAGGTGCCTTTATCTTTGCCCCGCCGGCCCGGCGTGCAGACAAGTTTCGACCCGACCCGACCCGATTTTTAGTCGCCTGTATGCTATGACGCATTACATATCAGAAATCGCATGGTTCCAGAAAAAAATTAATAATGATATGTTTTTCAAATAATCCATGTATGTTATAGATATCGATCTATTCCTAATGAAATTCCCTACAAGATGACATAAATTAAATTTTGATTCATCTAGTCATATGCTTGATATTTAGATAAAGTTAGCGGTAAACTGAACTTACCACATGGGAGCAAGCGTTTTGTTTTGAACACGGTACGTTAAGGGTTAATAAGACGTAATAGTACAACCACACTGTATTGAATGACAGTCTTGACGTCTTATTTAAGAGTACATTTTTTAGTACACATTTGCCCAATATTTTAATCTGGTGTAAAAAAGACAACTTAATATTATACTTGCACTCGGATTGTCTAGCTTAAAAAAATATGTTACATTGAACTTACGAGAACTTAAATATTAGCTCAAGAGTGGGTTAACATGTGATGTTGTAAAAGTCCTTTTCGTGAAAAACTTTTATCACAGATAGAACAAGGAAATGGTTTTTCTTCAGTATGAGTGGACATGTGACATGTTAAAGTAACTTTTTTTAAGAAGGCTTTATCACAAATTGAACAAACAAATGTTTTATTGCCAGTATGAACCAACATGTGACATTTTAACGTGCTTTTTCGTAGAAAATGGGTGTGACAAATCGAACACGAAAATTGTTTTACACCAGAGTGCGACAGTAAGTGCAATTTTAAATCCTTCTTCCGCATATAGGATTTATCACATTCCAAACATGAAAAATGTTTTTCTCCAGAATGAACAAGCATGTGATTTTTTAAATACTCTTTTCTATAAAAAGACTTATCGCAAATTAAACAAGGAAAAGGACGTTTTCCAGAATGAGCAAACATGTGAGACGTCAAATATTCTTTCCTGGAAAACGTTTTTTCGCAAACCGAACAAGAAAATGGTTTTTCTCCAGTATGTATTAATGCGTGCCGAATTAAATATGATTTGCGCATAAAAGTTTTATTGCATATTGAACAAGAAAACCTTTTCTCGGAGTGAATATGCATGTGGCGCGTTAAAAGTCCTTTTTTAGAAAACGATTTACCACAAGTCGAACAAGAAAAAGGCTTTTCTTCCGAATGAATTAGCATGTGAATTCTTAAAAGTCCTTTCTGAAAAAAATGTTTGTCACAAATCGAACAAGGGAAGGGTTTTTCTTCTGTGTGAGATAACATGTGAACTTTTAAGTTATCTTTTCGAGAAAACAATTTTTGACAAGTAGGACACGAAAACTGTTTTATTCCTGAGTGAGTTTCCAAGTGTAGAGTTAAACTGAATTTTCTGGAAAAAGTTCTATCACAAATTGCGCATACGAAAGTTTTTTCTTTGGAATGAATTAACATATGAGATTTTAGTTTATTTTTCTGAAAACAATCTTTACCGCATATCGAACAACAAAATGTTTTTTTTTCGGAGTCGGCACAGATATGCCGCGTTAAATGCATTTTGCGCGAAAAAGTTTTACAGCAAATCGTACAATTAAATCTAGAGTGAGTTGATATGTGATTCTGAATTTCCCCTCTGGTAGAAAATTCAATATTGCAAATTGAACAATGAAATACATTTTTAAGATGACTTGAAATGTGTTTTGTTAAATTAGATTTCTTTGAAAAATGTCTACTGCAGTAATGGCATTCAAAATGTTCATATTCAATGTCAATCGTCGAATTTTTCGAGTTTTCGTAATAAAACTTCTTGTTTTCAAAATTATTTAACTGAAACTGTGATTCGTCCTTTACGTCGTTTAAGGGCACCTCTGAATCTGCCGAATAGCCATAATTAGAATTGATGAATTTGTCACAAGGCGAGTCTGGTTCATTTTTTATGTAAATATTGTCTTGATTGTATTCGCTCCACGTGAAGGATCCGGGCTCAATCTTAACATTGTACTCTAGAATGTTCGATCCTTGTTCCGGTTCCTTTTTAATGCCAGAATCTTCATGTTTGCCTAAATCATCAAATTCCGGGAAGCATTGTGATCCCATCTTCCGTGAAGTTTGTTTTGGTTTAACTCGCTGGAACCAAGAACTGGGTGACGCTAGTTGGTCACCTTGATTGCACAAGAGATTATTTCAGAAGAGATCGTTCGCAATGACGTAATTATCACAATTGTTATTATTATGTTTTAACATATATTAATGGTTTTCCATATTTTTTCTCGGACGATTATACTACTATACGATTTACGATTATACACAACACAAGTGACTTTTTCGCGAACTTCGTAGTGATGCTGTGGTGTTGCCAAGTTTATATTCTCATTATTTTACACACAAATCGCATCAACGCATATAAATAAAAAATATTCAGCTACGAGGTGAATAAAAACAATGATAAACTTAATTCGCCATTAGATATTTTTTCTTAATGGGCTCTTGTGGAATCCCATTAAATAGGATCAGCTTGTGTACATAAAATAATTTTAATAAAAAATATATATGTTTCTACACTTGAGGCGTTAACACTGTGGAATTCCATAATGAAGATTTTTTTTATAAATTAAAACACTTATTTTCCCTTTGCCGCGGAGTGCCTGGATGCGGATCGCTCAGTATAGAAGGGACTGGAAAATACGAGAGGACGGCTACGTCCAGGAGTGCACGGCCACAACACTCTGAAAAAGAAAAAGATTTTCCCATTTTGAGTTTATTTTTCTTGACGTGTTTCAAATTTATATTGTTCTCCCGACGATAAAAACGTCAAACCGTTGAGTAAAATAAATTTTAATTAATGAAAAGTTTATTTCTATTTTTATAAAAGGAAACTTTTATTGATCAACTGTTGTTATCTCAACCTTCTTCTTCTTCTTCCTTAGCCTGTTTCCGTCCACTCCTGGACAAAGGCCTCCTCCATTCGCTTCCATGTCACTATGTCCTGTGCAGACTGCATCCAGGATATCTCAACCTAGTCATGAAAATATTCCTGATGCGGCCTTTATAAACATGGTATTTATTCGTCGGAAAAATTAATGTCTTAAACATATAGATTGGCTTTGACTTATTACTTCAGCTTAGGGCTCTTCTGTGGATGATAACACGCTCGTGAAACTTTCATATCATCGATATTATGTGTGGCGTGGTCTCTAGACCTTTAGGATAAGATGTCGCTATTGTGACCACATCGGTCGAAGAGAATCCTAGTAGAAACAAACTGAGGCACCTGCCTTGATTAAATAAAGTGGAGACATCATCAAATTTACCTGGAATTTTGTCTTCCAAAAAGTTTTAGTGTGATAATTGATATGATACAAACATCAATTAGTAGCAATGGAATTGTCATAAGGAGCAAAGAATAAAGTAAAAATAATAAATGAAACACAATTAACAATTTACAAACTTTATTAGTACATCATTTGTTTGTATTAGGGAGTCGCATTTAATGGATCGTGTACAGGGCCAACTGATTTACAATTATTTAACATGGAATCAAGTTGAACAAACAAAACCTTGACCATAACAACTAAAACAAATCTTATTCAAATAGCCATTTTTTATGTACTTTCTATACAACACACACTTCATTAAAAAATAATAACCAATCTTGTTTCGGGCACATAACTCCTTCATCAGTGATATTATTATATAAAAATATAACTTTTTTTTATTTATTTCACGAATGTGGTCAGTTTTGACAGATATTAAAATGATTTATATCGGAACCTATGCTTTGTTAAAACAAATATTGGGAATAAATTGAACGTCAAGTTCAATATTTGATTTATTTCCTTTTTTGTAAGATAATACCTGGACCCCAATAAGAACTTAAAATTTTAATAAAAAGGTACATCTAAGTCAACTTTCTTTTAACTTAAACGTTGGCTCGAAAATGCGTCGACATGTGACTTTTTAATAGTCCTTTACGCGAAAAACGTTTATCACAGATAGAACACGAAAATGGTTTTTCTCCTGTGTGAGTAGTCATGTGACAAGTCAAAGTTATTTTCTTTAAAAACGCTTTATCACAAACCGTACAAATAAACGTTTTTTCTCCGGAGTGAATCAACATGTGACATTTTAAAGTGCTTTTTCGTAGAAAACGACTGCTACAAATCGTACAAGAGAATTGCTTATCATCTGTGTGAGACAATAAATGTATTCTTAAATCCTCTTTTCGGAAATAATATTTATCACAATCCAAACATGAAAATCGTTTTTCACCAGAGTGTACTAACATGTGGTTTTTTAAATATTCTTTTCTATAAAAGGACTTATCGCAACTCGAACAAGGAAAAGGCCTTTCTCCAGAATGAGTCAACATATGGTATGTTAAATATTCCTTTCTTGAAAACGTTTTATTGCAAATCGAACATAAAAACGGTTTTTCACCAGAATGAGTTATTTCATGTCGTGTTAAGTATATTTTACGCAAAAATGATTTATTACAAATCTGACACATAAACTGCTTTTCGGAGTGAATTGGCATGTGACGTGTTAAAAGTCCTTTTTTAGAAAATGATTTACTACATATCAAACAAGAAAACGGCTTTTCCTTAGAGTGAGTTAACATGTGACTTTTTAAAAGTACATTTTGAACAAAAGATTTATCACAAATTGAACACGGAAATGGTTTTTCTCCTGAGTGGGTTAACATGTGATATTTCAGGTTGTCTTTTCGTGAATACAATTTTTGACAAACAGAGCAAGAAAATTGTTTTTTCTTAGAGTGTGTTTCCAAGTGCATTGTTAAACTAAACTTTCGGGAAAATGTTTTATCACAAATTTTGCAATTAAACGGTTTTCCCGAACAGTGAATTAACATATGAGATTTTAAACAATTTTTCTGAAAAAAACCTTTACCGCAAATGGAACAAGAAAATGTTTTTACATCAGAGTGGTTTAACATGTGTCTTTTCAGAAGATGTTTTAGAAAATATGATTTATCACAAATAGAACAGACGTAAGGTTTCACTTCAGAGTGAAACGCAATGTGACTATCAAGAGTCGATTTACAAGAATAAGATTTATCACAAATCGAACAAGAAAACGGTCTTTCTCCCGAATGAGCACACATGTGTCGTGTTAAATACGATTTACGCGAGAATGTTTTAGAACATATCGAACAATTGAATCGAGGGTGGATTGACATGTGACTTTTAATTCGAGATTTATTGGAAAAAGAAACATCACAAATAGGACAGGAAAATTTGCTTCCTTCAGAGTGCTTTAATATGTGTTTTGTTAAATACGATTTTGTTGAAATTTTTTTACTACAATAATGACATTCAAATTGTTCTTTTTTTATGCGAGCCTTCTTGCGGGACAACAATTTCGACTCCTCAAAATTAAACGCTTGGTTTTTGAAACGATTAGAGGGAATTTGTGGTTCGTTCTTTACTACATTTAAAGGCACGTCTGAATCTGCAGAGTATCTACGACTAGAATTTGTGAAGTTGTCACAAAGTGACTCCGGTTCTTTCTTGATGTTGACATTGACTTGACTGTACTCGCTGTAAGCGAAGGGGCCGGGTTCAATCTTGACATTAAACTCCAACATGTCATTTGATTCTTGTTCCGTTTCCTTCTTAATGTCAGAATCTTCAAATTTACCTAAATCAATAAATTCCGGGATACATTGTGATCCCATCTCGTCTCGAGTGTGACGTAGTTCTATTTAATTTACACAAAGTTTTGTCAACTTTATTATTATCAGCAGATGTTGAAATGATACTTGCACTCAATTTAAAGTAACGGGATGATCACACATTTAGGACTTAACATTATTTTAATGTTTTCATCGCTTTCAACAAGACGATAATTATAACAATCGTTTGACTGGATAGACAATACTCCGCAAGGTTATGTTAGTCGATATTTTGACGTATTTCTTTAATAATCATACTGTGTTGAAAGATATCACCCGCGAACCAAGAAATAATATTTCACAATTAAATCTGTAAGAATAAAGAATATGAAACAAGCCCGAGAAAAAAAATTAAAAAATACGTTCCGAATGCAATCGGGCTCGTGAGTCATAACAATTCGTTATCAAGGAAAACAAATGTACAGCGCCTCTTGTAGCTATAATTTGAACTGTGTTGTCGGCCATCTTACATTTATTAACACCACGTACATTTTATCTACAGAATAATTAATATTTATTTTAAATTAAAAATATGTATTTAAAATAAACAATATGTCAAATGAAATATTAGAATCATAGCTGTAAACTTATCATAGCATATTATTCCACCAGCAGAGAGGATGAACCGCCAGACTATTTATTCTGACATACCACCAGAGTCGTTAACGAATGCTTTCTCTAAATAAACCCGTCTTCTAGTATTTAATTAAGTCATCAAAACCTTATAAGAACAAGCACCCCACTACCCCACAGACCTTTGCAAGCTAATAGACCTGAACCCTCGGCAGTCAACGCTGCGATCTGCAAAATAAGTGGTACAGGTTGTATTACAATATCCGGAATCAGGACAACGAAGAAGTATTCCGAAGCTCTCTTAAAACTTTACTTTTTAAGATAAGCTTTCCAGACGAAGAGCGCCCTTGAAGTGAATCTCTCACGAAAATGGCGCTATAAATATCAACATCATCATCATTAGTATGTATATTCATTTCATAATTTTCTTTGCAGAAATCATGCAAATACCGTTTTACATTCTTATTACTGTTTAGTTGCATTTTCCATTTTCCTCGACTTTACTGAATTAATTAATTAATGTTTTCACTGCTTTGTTGTTTTATTCGTCCAAACCACGTCACTAATGATTGAAGGCTGGACATTACAAAGGTGCTAAGTGTACAAAATCAAAAAAGAGTATTTGATGCCAATTGGTCTGAAACATGAAGGCCAATAACTGTGCAAAAGTGCGTAATGATTGAATAATATAGTGTAGTTCAAACTTCACCCTAAAGATGCCACCCGTAGTACCTACATGACATACGGAACAAAAAACGGGTTTGGCTTATTTTCTCCGCTTTGATTAAACCACTCACCTTCGAATATCCAGCCTTCAATTGTGAAAGGGCGTAATTAATATACAATATATGTAAGGACGTTTTCAATATACGTTCCATATCCTACTTCACATCTCTCATGTGCGTTCATAGGGATTTTTTTTATTTATATTTTCGATATTATTTTGCCAGCCACATACACAGCGATCTCATGCTAAGAGTTATTGGATTATGTTAAAAGTAATTTAGTTCAGATAGTAATAATTTGGTGCACACCAACTTTAATTTCTATAGTTTGCACTTGGAATGTTCTTTGGATGCTTGGGATGTAACTATTGCAAAGTAAAACAAGTAATATTTAGTGCTAACTAATTTATAAAGCGACATTTTTTCTGAATGTGATATATTATATGTTAAAATATATGTTTAAGGTGGAATACCTTTATTTATAGTGAAAATTCTTTTTTTTCATAAGCTCAATCTATTTTTATTAACACAAGAAATATTCTTTATAAGGGGAATAAGAACAATTACGGTATAATTCGGACCGTAGATGTCCTCCTCGGTGTAAAAATCACAACTTATTGCTTCTTAAACTTACAAATTTTAAAACGCTGTGCTTTTAACCACGGTATGGTTATTACATTTTATGCAAACTGGTTTCGCTTCCATCCAAGCTTCATCAAGGCAATATAAGAACTTTAGTTTATTATTTTTATATTGAGGAGTTTCAACATATTTCACAGACACAAATTTTAACAAATTTAAATGTTATATTTTATTGTTTTACTGTCTTATCTTTGTGTATCATCATCATCATCATCATCATCATCAGCCATCCGTCATCCACTGCTGAATGTAGGCCTCTCCCATAGCCCGCCATCGCCCTATCCATTGCCGCTCCCATCCATCCATGTCCAGCAATCCTCTTCAGATCGTCGGTCCAGCGGGCAGGGGGACGTCCAACTCTACGGAATCCTGTACGCGGTCTCCACTCCAGAAACCGTCTTCCCCATCGGCTGTCGGTTCTCTGACAGATATGACCAGCCCACCGCCACTTCAGTCCGCCTATCCGTAGGTTTCAGCATGGTTATATAGACTCTTTAACCAGTGTTTAGAGGAGGGATATACGCCGCTCGACTGGAGGAGGGCTGTTATCATGCCTCTATATAAGGGAAAGGGGTCTCGTAGGGACTGTGGAAATCACCGGGCAATAAGTCTATTAAGCGCCGTTGGTAAACTCTACGGTCGAATTTTAATAGAAAGAGTAAAAAAGACGACGACTGAAAGAGTATGGGATGTTCAAGGCGCTTTTATGACCGGAAGAGGTTGTATGGATCAGATTTTTGCACTTCGAACGCTTGCGGAGAAGTTTATGGCCAAAAACCGTAAGCTTTTCTGTGCGTTTGTCGATTTGCAAAAAGCCTATGATCGAGTGAACAGAGAAAAACTGTGGTCAATCTTGTCCAAATACGGAGTGAGCACAAAACTGATACGGGCGGTTGCTTCTCTCTACGAAGGGAGCACTGCCAGTGTTAGGGTAAATGGGGACATCACGCACTGGTTTGATATCACGAAGGGTGTTAAGCAGGGCTGCGTGATGTCCCCTTGGTTGTTCAATCTGTATATGGACAAGTGTATGAAAGAACTTAAAGGTATAAATGCTGGTGCTAAGATGAGTGATCTGTCTGTAAACTGTCTGCTTTACGCGGACGACGCCGTTCTCGTTGCGGATAGTGCGGACGAATTACAAGTCTTGGTGTCGAGAATGTATGAGGTATGCAAGTCGAACGATTTAATGATGAATGTCGGAAAGTCAAAGGTGTTAGTTTTTGAAAGGGAAGAGCAAATGACAGTTTGTAATATAAGTGTAAATGAAGAGGACTTGGAATAGGTGAGGGAATTTGTGTATTTAGGTAGCATGTTCACAGCGGATGGCCGAACGGACAGTGATATTGAAAGAAGGGTTGGTGCGGGTAACAAAGTGAATGGAGCTTTAAAAGTAGTTATTGGAAACAAGAATTTATCAATGAAAGCGAAAATGGCCGTTCACAATGGAGTTCTGGTTCCAACCCTTATGTATGGAAGCGAAGCATGGAACTGGCAGAAGAAAGATGAGAGCAGAATAAATGCGGTAGAGATGAGGTCCCTAAGACGTATGTGCGGTAGAACGATGTACGACAGAATCCCAAATGCTGATATTAGGAAGGAATGTAAAGCGAAAGAAGGTATTATGAACAAAATAATGAAAGGTTCGCTGCGTTGGTTCGGACATATGGAGCGCATGAGTGAAGAAAGAATGGTTAAAAAAGTATACGTTAACAATGTAAATGGAGTAAGGAGTCGAGGTAGACCGAGGAAAACATGGCATGACCAAACTAACCAAATATTAAAAGTTGGTCATGTCAGAAGCCGGAAGAATCGACGTGCGTGTATGACTCGACATATGAATGTGGAGGAAGCTAGAGAGGTGTGCCAGGATAGAGTAGTATGGCGGTCCATTCTCTCTGCCTACCCCTGCGGGGAAACGGCGTGATGGTTTGTTGTTGTTGTTGTTTGTGTATGCAATAATCTAAATGTTCTTATAATCAATTATAAAATGTTATGTTATAAAATTATTTTTCGCATAATAATGATTGAATAACGGCCTGGAATATAAAACGCGCACGACTAAATTCGCTCGCACATTAGAGAGCGATATTGAATACCAATCTATGTCAAATGTAATCTATGGTCGAAATTTCTCGGATTAGGGCCACGTGCTTTTGTTATGGTTTTGTACTTTTTCAATTTGACAGTTATAATGTGAAAATATATTGTGATACTTAAAATATAAATTTATTTGACAACTTAAATCGCAATATGACGGACGGATTTGTTCTCACCAAGTCCGCCCTCAGCAGGAAGGACGCCGCTTCTGATTTCCAATTAGTTAGTCACTCCAGTTACAAGCCGAAGCCAAAACCCCATAAGCCGGTCGAGGTGGAGTCGCAAGAGGATGGAGGCGATAAGAGGAAGGGTATAGATATCCAGCGAGCCCGGAGAGAGATTATCAAGTTCGGCATTACTGGCTTCAGCCACGGTCGACAACAGGAAGCCAAGGTGGCGCTCGCCATCAGTCTAGGTAGGCTAGATTCATTTGTGATATTAATGTTCAGTATTTTACCCTCTTTTTCTTTCTTATTTTGGTGATGTCTCTTTTCGATACTCTGGGTCAGCATTTTTAAATGATCATTTAGCGCCATCTGTTTTGTTTGGATCTTCTTCCTAGCTCTCGGGACACTCGCCAGCCAGGTGCTTTGAAGTATTTCTCCCTCTCTCTTAGCAACCACGGAAAGTAGCTTTTTCAGAACATGGTCATGGTGCCCCTGCCCACTGGACCGACGATCTGAAGAGGATTGCTGGACATGGATGGATGGGAGCGGCAATGGACAGGGGGCGGTGGCGGGCTTTGGGAGAGGCCTACATTCAGCAGTGGATGACAGATGGCTGATGATGATGATGAATAAAATGAATGGTCATGGTGCATGTTTACAAGATATGGAAGAATGAATAGAACATGGTGCTGGGAAAAAAATTTATGGTGCATTCAAAGTCATCACTGCAAATATAAATATATCCATTGAAGCAAAGCTGGCAGCACATAATGAAGTTTTAGTGCCAAAACTTAAATATGGAAGTGAAGCTTGGAGCTGGCAAAAGTAGGATAAATGCCGTTGAGCTGAGATAACTAAGAAGTATGTGCAGGAAAATGATGAGATATGGAAGAATTATAAGGCAGATGATTGCATCCTAAGGAAAATTAAAAAAGGATCATACTAGTATGTATTAATAAAACAACTACAAAATCGCATTCCAACAATGTTTCCTACAGACGTAAGAGGACTAGCCATTAGAGCTGAACCTCTGTAAGCCAGAAGATCCAAGTCCAAGTATTAAAAATGCGATTGTTTTTTTTTGTTTTACATTAATTTTTTTATTATAATATTTTTTTTAAGTAATTATTTTTTTATAAATAATAAAAAAATCAAAGTAAAACTAAAAAAATGATCGCATTTTTATTACATACTGGTATTATAATGGAGTTTTACCAAATTAAAACCTCAACCATCAAAAGGTTTGGACAAATGGAATAAGTGGGATAGCTATTGCAGTCCTGGTACAGATGTACGTCCTATGTTAACAGGAGCGCGCCCCCCTCGCGGAGAGAACCGGAACTACAAGGAGCTGATGGCGGAG
Organism: Lepidostoma basale; assembly: GCA_022606425.2. NCBI lineage: Eukaryota > Metazoa > Arthropoda > Insecta > Trichoptera > Lepidostomatidae > Lepidostoma > Lepidostoma basale. The sequence goes on along the minus strand of JAHDVF020000495.1, from coordinate 417,669 downwards.
AGAGAGAGGCAGAAGCGGTTGGACCGCAAGTACGCGGCGATGCAGCAGGCGGGCAAGAACGGTCTGGGGGTGTCCACGGCCCGTAAGAAGTTTGTGTTCGGGAAGGCGCTTCCCACCACAGTCTCACACAAGAAAAAGTCTGGGCTTCTGGAGGACTACGGCAGGGTAACTTACTGACTATAATCTCTCTAGATCAGTGTTTTTTAACTGTATTGAAAGAATCGCCCCCTTTACCACGTTAAAATTATCCAGCGCCCCCCCCCCCACAAAATGCGAAATTCAAAATTTACACTTTTCTCCACGTATGTATTTTATGCAATCGATTTCCTACTATAAATAAAAAATAGGAGAAATAAAAATAAAACACCTGATTATTTTTATAAATATTATGTATTTATTACCTTATTTGTCATATTAACATTACACACAACATTATAATATTATTTCAATAAAAAAAAAAGTACATGATTCAATACGAAATATGACATTTTTAATAAAAAATAAATTTAATGAGATCCTTGAGCCTCATGTGATTGCGCCAATTTCGTAATATTAGGTTTAAATTGATTCAACCGTTAGAGTGCCGAGGATCGCCGTCGCGCTTGTAGGTAGATTAATAGTATTCAATTTCTTTATTTTTATTATCATGGTGTGAAACCTAGTGAAGAGAATGTTGAAAGAAATATGAAAATGGTGTATTTTTACAGAAATGGCAAATTGTTTTCTTGTAAATATAAATTATCTATAAAAATAGACATTTCTTTTGATATTTTAGAATATTTTGGCGAAATAGGTTTGGCACTCAAACGGTTAAATACATTCTCAAATCTCCTCTTTGGCTTATTTGTAATCGATTTGGTGATTTTTTTAATACATGCATTACTGCACTAAAACTCTTTTCCACTAAATACGACGAAGGAAATGTAAGAATACCTTATTTTTGTATTTCGACATAACACCCACTGGAACTCCTGCAGCGCCCCCTAAATTCTAAAAAAATATAAACGCCCTCCCAGACCCAGACCCACAAGGGGGCGCTGGTGCCCCCGTTAAGAATCACTGCTCTAGATGATAAATTATTTAATTTTGGGTACACCAATAGATGTCGCTAGTAGTCCAAATTTTGGCATAATCTGGAAATAATAGAGAAATTATAAATGAGCCCCAAGATGGGGCCATACTCTATCTGACCATGTATTCAATGGTCCCACAGTTGGGGCGGTACTCACAAAGAGGTTTATAGGGCTCGGATTTATATTCGCCAAAAATGTTTAAAATATTCTCTTTGTGCTAAATATTCTTATATATTCTCTAACTTAATGTTCAAACCATCTCAGGGATCCTTTATTAATTCCCTGAGATGGTTTGGACATATGGAACGAATGGATGAGAGTAGAATGGTTAAAAAGTTGTACACAAGCAGTGTGAGTGGAAAAAGGAGCCGAGGACGACCGAGGAAAACATGGCATGACCAAATTAATCAATTACTAAAAGGCGACCACATTCAAAGTCAGAAAAATTGACATGCGTGCATGGTACGATGTATGAATGTAGAGGAAGCCCGAGAGGTATGCCAGGACAGAGCATTGTGGCGATTCATCCTCTCTGCCTACCCTCGGAAAAATGGCGTGATGGTTAGTTAGTTAGTTAGTTGAACTTAATGTTTACTGTTAGCTAGAAAAAACAAGGTCATTATGGTGACAAAATATTGTATTGTACAATTATATATTTTTTTTTTCTTCGGGGGTGGGTCTCAGTCAATCTTCTGTAAGATTTTTTTTGACGGGAAACCTCTTGACGTCCGTTGAGATAAGAGGTATGAACTTCTAGATTACGCAATCATTGATGGCATCATCCAAATGTTCTCCATGCAGAGTGGATGATATTTGTTTAATTTCTCCCCAGTCACAATTTCAGTCTAATACAGCCTCCATCTTAATTGCTCTCACCTAAAAATATGCCACTTAATTGTTGTCATTTTTGGTCTCTGGTGAACTTTGTAAAATTATTTATTTTAAATAGTATTGTTTTGAAACTTTTGTATGAAGCACTTAATTTGTGCTGTGACATAATTAATTATTATAATAATAATACACTTGTAATATTTGTATCTAAACCACTTTATTTGTTAATACACCAACCGCTTTCTGACGAAGCTCCGGTGGGAGCGAAACCAGTTGGTGTTAACCGTCGCGTTGCCATGTGGTCAATTGAGTTTCCACTGCCAATTTAAAGTTGACTTTCTTAAAACCTATGGACCCTAATATTATAAAAAAAATTGTCATCCTCCATTGAAGTGTTCTCTATATTTCGTAATAAAAAAAAAGCAAAAAATTACTTCCTTCATCCCAAAAAAAAATATTTTTTAAGACTGCCCTCACCTTCATTCGTGTTAAGGTAGAATTTGTTTTGCTAATATTTACAACTTTATCAAAAGTGACAAATACTTACTCGCTGTTTTGAACGTATTATAAATTATATCTTTGACCTTTTCAATAGGTACGTAATAATACCGACTGGATGGAAACGCAGCACGCAACTTAATAATATCAGAACTGTGAAAATATTAACACTTTACCAAAAGGGACAAATATTAATACGTACTCGTTGTCTTGAACGTACTATACATTTTGCCTAGGTGCCTTTATCATACGTAAAATTATAGCGCCACGGCGCGGCGGGGCGAGACAAGTTCATACTTGGTGTCAGTTGCTCATATGCTGTCTCGCATTCTATATCAGAAATCGCATGGTTCCAGAAAAAAATTAATAATGATATGTTTTTCAAATAATCCATGTATGTTATAGATATCGATCTATTCCTAATGAAATTCCCTACAAGATGACATAAATTAAATTTTGATTCATCGAGTCATATGCTTGATATTTAGATAAAGTTAGCGGTAAACTGAATTGACCACATGGGAGCGAGTGTTTTGTTTTGAACACGGTACGTTAAGGGTTAATAACAAATGAAGTGGTTTAGATACAAATATTAAAAGTGTATTATTATTATATTAAGTATTGTTGTGTATTTTTTTTAGGCAACGATTCCTACAACTCCATCTAAGCCTCCCCAGAGGACGGGGGGCCGCGGGGGAAGACAGAGGGGCAGAGGAGGATCTCGTGGCGGGAAGAGATGAGGCAGTCCCCGGATGAGACATTGATGATGTAGATATGAACAATATGTATCAAATAGTGTTACTATCCATTCATCAGACTAATTTGTTTACAGTTCAACAGAGGGAAGATTCTTGAAAATGAATTATCTATAAATAGTGTTTGTGATTGAAAACTCTTAAAAGTGATTGTAGAATCTATAATTAAATATAAAAATCTTCAAATCTTCTTTGTAAAACTAATTATTGCTACCATGTACCAAACATGTGGAGTGTGCCATTCAGGTAAAGTTGTCTTTCTTCCCGACAGTTATTATAGGTTAGGTTCAATAACAACTCTTGTGTGATAAAAAACTTTATTATTTATTTAAAAACATAAATTTGTTCTGTAATACACAACAATAAATAACTCGCAAAAATAATGTTTAAATATTAAAAATAAATGTTTATAAAATAATTCATCCCACCGTCGCCTTCCATTACGATGTTAGAGTAGTCCTATAGCCCGTACAACCACCTCCACCTGGTCTGGGATACTTCATGGTTGATGAGGCATTAGCTAGACAGGGAAGGGAATACATCACGCGAGATTTTAAAAATAGAATTAGATTGGTAGCTTTGTTTCACAAAGTTTTTCATCTAATAGATGGTGATTAATAATAGTAATAACAACTCGAGCCAAAGATCCTAATTGTATATTCAACGAGTGGTGACTGGAACTCGGTTCAGATGATGCGATATTAAAACAGTTATATGTGTCAAAATTCTTATTTGTTTTAAACATTTAATTTGTACACAACTTGTCAGGTAATCTTGTGCACATTTCACTATCTAATTAATATTGATTTATCATATGGGCTCTTACTGTGACAACAGAAAGTCCCCGGCTTCGATTCCTGCTAGTATCACATCAAAAGTTTTAAAAACAAGTCCAGAAGTTTCATCTTTGGTAACATTTCACATTACAGCCTTCAAGTTTATACCAGATAAGATTGGACTTTTATTGTATTGAGTGTTGCCACAATATTGTTAATAATATTGTATTTTGCCTTCGCATCACCTGTACGCGTGTTTTCATGTCACAAATATGTTCTTAAACGATAACTAGCAATTCCATTAATTTTTTTACAAAAAATATTATTGCATAAAATATACTCTTTTAGAGATTTCCATATTACAGTTTTCTTACGTGCTACACTCGGTAATAATACATATTTGCGTTTTAAATGTTTATTCTTAGATACAAATGTTATCAATCACACGGCTAGAACAATGTTCGGGTGTTTTAGCATAGCTTTGATTATTCCTTCAACAGAAAGAGAGCGGGTGTTGTAGAGAATTCGCTTTCAAACCAAAATTAAATTACTTTCTCTCTGTAGGAAGACAACAAAGTGTATTCCTGTAATTCATTATTGAATTGTGTAAATTTCCAAATGCAAAAAAATGGTTTTATTAATTTACATGCATTGTTTAATAAGTCCTGTGCGGTTATAAAAAATATGATTGATTTAGGATTTGTGTGAAATTCGGAATTTGGAAAGATTGGGATGGATATTTCTGTGTTTGTATGGAAATACAATACAAACAGAAACAGTTTTATCATATAATACGGTTTAGTCTTGCATTTTGATGAAAAATTAGCCAATACATACAAAATGACTATTAAGACTTTAAACAAACTTTAAGCAAGTTTTTTTAAAATATAAAAAGTGAATTAATGCTTTCACACCTTCAAGTAGCATCTGGTAATTGGAAGATATCATAAATATTTGCAATATAATTGGTGTCCATAAAAAAAATACATATATTTAACCAAAGTGTATTATGACAACTGAAATTTGATTAAAATGGTATTTGTTATAAATGTAAACCACCACAAACCAAAATGATTTATTCCGAATGAATAACACCGGATATTGTATATTCTTGTATTATGTGTGACCATAGAAGTCTTGCACATATTTATAATTGTACAACATATTTGAAATCCACTGACAGTTCTATGCGTCGGTCAATCTAAACAATCCGAGAGTGATAAAAACAATCAGAGATTAATCTTAAATGTTGCGCATGTGATTTGGATTTGTTTAAACTTTAATGCACTCAAGTGTACACTTTGTACAATGGCAAGGATTGTATATTAGGCATTCAATATAGTGGAATTGTTTTTGGGACATTTTGTGATAGCCAAGGCCCATTTTGTTGATAGCCAAGGGACATTTTGTGATACAATACGGAAAGCATATTCCTTGAAATAAAAAACTTTTTTTAGTGTCACTAGCATTTCGTCACCTGAGAGTAAGAGGGTTCCAACTAACAAAATTTCACATTTGGCTTTTTTTCGTGAAAAGGGTTCTTACTAACCTTATCTATATGTACAATAAAAAAAAACATGTAATAGTATCGTCATTTTGATGTTACGAAAATAATCAAGTTTCATCTGATCATTCAAAACACACGATTCACTGAAGAAGGATTCATTTACATTTAGAACTTTATTATTCCAACTGTTGCCAGACAAAATTTACACGTTTCTCGATAAAATAATCTCTGGAAAATTGGAATAAAACCCCTTTATTCCAAGATACACACCCGAAACCAACAAAACTTTGACTTCATTTTTCTCATTTTTTTACTTTTGTCAGTTGGAACCTTCTCACTCTCAGGGGACGATTAGTAGAATGGTCTTGATGCAGAATTAGAATTCCTTATGAAGGCGTTGAAATAGAACTATACTCGTATAAAGATTGATCGGTTCATGTTTACATCTGGTTTGTGATGGTCCTTGTTCTAGGGTTGTAATGAACTACATTTTAGTTCAATTTGACTTTTCTTTAGGCAAAATTATTCAATCATACCATTAAAATAGAAATGGACAGAACAGATAACATAGATAAATTAATTTTACATTTATATGTATTCAGTAGTTATGTATACTTTTCCCGAGTCTATTATTACAATATGTTATATTTAATAATACATATTTATTTAATAACTTAATTTTAATAATATATACACATGTACGTACATTGGATGTACTTTATTCTGGTGTTGTTCTGAGAGATTCTAAATTGTTGAGTGTTGTGATATGCGTCGAGTCTCTTGTCTGACACATCGCACCGCAATATCACGGAGTAGACACCAACCAGCGGGCGCCAGGACTGCTCTACTTCGGTGTTAGGACAGCTTTAAGTATCTTTAAAACACAATTATTGAATCGGCTAATGTCAATGTAAATAAAGAATATTGCAACATGTTGGCAGCCTTTGCGGTAGAGTGTCAGCAGCCATGACTGCATCATTGAAGGTCCCGGGTTTGATTCCCGGCGATGACAGTGTGCAAAAATCACTCACAAATGTTATACTTAGGTTCAAACCAATCCCTTGGATTGGAACATAAAAAAAGCAACATATCTGCGCATTTATTCATTGACTTAGTTAAATAAATCTCACAATGTAGGTGATACAAGTATCAATAAAATGATCTCGTGAATATGTAGATACATTTTCAGTGTATGTTTCGGTGTAGCATAGAAACTACAGGACATTAGATTTGATAATACAGTGAACAGTTAAGATATCCTAATTGTATCATATGGCTATTGAAGTCTCTGTTAAATAGCAACAATCCTTCAAAGATTCACACGCCTATTCCTTTGCTATTGTTTAGCTATCCTTGCGAAGTGTTGCTGACATGGCGCGCTGGTTGGTGCCCGAGGGCCCGGTGCCTGAGCACAATCGGCACCAGGCCGAGGACGTGAACAGGAATGATTCGTGCAAACTAAAGCCTCGTATTGTTCTGTCGGATCGTTATATTAAAGCAGCCATCAAAGGTAGACGAGGGTCCATCTCCAGTTTAGTTCTCCCCGCTAATGCACTTGTCACATTAATATAACATTACCATTTTATTATTTCTTGAACAATGATCTATAAACTCCATATTTAATAATTAATACAAATGAAAACGTCTGTGTTATACAAATTTTATAATATTTTATGAGAATGACACCTCCAGACGTAAACCGGCTCATTCCGAAATTTTGGTGAATTGAGTTAAGTATACAGAATGACTAAAAAAAGCGCACTCTATCACCCAGTAAATCAAAAACTGTCCCAATAAGGCTAGAAAAGCTTAGCTTTTCATTTCATAAAGTTATAGTGTGATTTATCAAAAACTGTCGAGGACCGAAACACGTTTTCTTCATTTCCCAAAAAATATGAATTTTGGATTGAGCCAGTTTACGACTGGAGGTGCGATATTTCACCTTACTAAGGCTTTATCAAATGTGTAAAAATAACGTGTGATAATGCCTTAGTAAGCTGAAGCTAGTCATTCCCACTAAATATAACAAAACTTTTAGAAAACAGGTATTTTCATTCGTATTAATTATGACATTACCAGCTTGTTTTCTGAATAAAGTCTCTTGGGTTAGGTTAGCCTCATTTTAATGCCACAAGAATACATATAGAGAGGTGCACTAGATTGAATACAGAGTGTCCTCGCCTGCTTCTAGTTAATAGTCATTAGATCAAGTATTAGTCCTTAACCAAGCACTACACTTACTTCCTTTACTTAGTGGAATTATTTGACTAAACACTGATTGTTAACAACGATTGGAAGCATATATGTTATATCTACTATCTTAACTCCTTCCCTAGAGTTCTCGGACCGTCACACATCCACTGGACTGCAGTCCGGGCAGATTTATTTCACTATTTTTATCTTCTATTTACTTGGTATTTGTATATTGTTTATTAGTAAAATGTCAATTTTAGATAACGCATTAGATTGTTTCTTCAAATCAATTACTGACAATATTATAATGGAATATCAGCCGGTTTATTTTAACTTTGAAATAATAATTTGTTTGAATGTTTCAAGTAAACTTATCCATATACTTTCGTATGAAGCATTTTTATGGTGTAACATTTTTAGAAATAAATTAAACACTTAAATATTTTGTTTCAACACCACTTTGTTTCTTTTTTTTTAACACAGTGTGTTAGTAGTTAACTTCGTGAAGCTCCACTTGAAGCGAAAGCTGTTGGTTATATTAAAAAAAAAAAAAAAATTGGTTTTAAACAAAATATTGAAGTTTTTTGATTTATTTATTTCCAAACTTGTCCATTTAAAAAACACAGTTTTTTAACAGAAGCTTGCATCCGATAAAATAAATGCTGCATTTGACAATTGATGAATGTCAAATGAAACTTACATCTTTAATTAATTAATTTAAATTTTTTAATACTCGTATGTGATGAGTTTTGTTTTGACATTTATAAGTGGCCATGCTTAGCATTTATATTTTATGGGATGTTAGCCACTGATATTAATAGCATGTGTAGATGGCCGTGGACAATCTATTTGGGTAAACAATTCAGGAGACATAATTAGCGTTGTCGTGTTGTTTACACTTTGCTGTTAAGAAAGTAATGCGCAGTGACGTGCAGCCAATATGTCCGAGTCAAACAGAGATACACTAGTTAATGCAATTGTTTGCACTGTTATGAATGTGAATATTTATATTAAACTGCGTACAAATGGTCTTTAAAATTTTAACATGATTCAAAATCGTACTTTATACAATGTTTTTGCCGTTATTACTTGGTGCACTCTTGTCCTAGCTTCACGGAGCATATCTCTGCAACTCGGATGGAGGTTATGCTTATCAACTGTACTATTTAATATCTCTGCATAAAAATATTCCCAGTTGTATGATCAGCCAAATATATATGAATCAGTATGTGTTAGTAGGCAGTTTTTGTTGCAATATTGAGATAGGATTCATCACACAATGTCTTCCAAAAGTACTGCCCGGATAAATGGAATTCATCATCATATGCTATGTCAATTTAACAAAAGAAAATATACATGTATTGTGTACACTGTTGTCCGAGCAATAATTTAAAACTTTATCAAATCTGAAATATTAATATAAAATTTGCAATTTGGAGTATATTTTTGTTTATACAAATAACATGTTTCATTCCGCTGTGACATTTTGAAAGTTGAACAATGGCCGCTTACAGCTTGTACAGCAGGATGCACGTCCCTGGCAACAAGAAAATCTTTTGTGACTGTGACGAGGCAAGATAGATTTTTGTCAACGTCGGAGGCATCTTTTACTACTTAGGTATGACACCAGAGATGACATTCAAGCACTTCGCTGATTGCTCCAACAACAAGAGCAACACGGTCATCTAATAGTGTTCAAATTTTTAAATCAAGTAATTTCAGCCTCTGGAATATTCTAAATAATGTATAAAAATAATAATTGGTACACACATAGTTTGTAAGCAATTCACAACTGATTTTCAGAGCCAACCGTTCCGATTGTCTGATAAACCAAACAAATCGGTCATTTTTATTTCAAACTATGTGCAAACGAGTTTTATAATATAATGGATATAGTTACAATATAAACGCGTCATCAGTAACATCCAGAACATTCTTTTGAAAAACACATAACCAGAGCCATCCTTGATTAACAGTGAATTTTCAAAGACCACACTGAAACCGTTAGTAAATCCTGAATTAGTTGTTAGTACCCGAGAGCATTAAGACAAGATGGCGGAAGTGTGACACTACTTGCCGACAGTAATTGATCGCGTAATTGATTGACTTTACAGTTAAATGCGCTCTGGGAATGGCGCAATAATAATTAGATTATATTACAATGTAATGGCCGCCTCTTTACGGGCAGACTCGATGCCGAGTTGACGCGGAGCTCGGGCTATTTCCTTAACATCACAGTTGCTAAACAGCCTGCCACAGCCTGCGAGAACCATTTTGTAGTTGGAGAAACATGCAACAAACTGAAATACAACGCGTTGGATGCATTTTAATTTGTTAGTTTTACTGCGAAAAATCAACAACCAAGGTGATGCAGTATGATTTTGTGGGCAAAAATGTACTATTCTTCCTTTATTAAGTTGTATAATATTACACCCAGTTCAACCTTTTTTATAAAGAAATTTGAACATGATTGTATGCTATTGCATTGTAATAATTAACTCGTTGCCCACGGCGCTGACTTTAGTCATATTAATAAGTTGCTCGAGTGTGTGTTACTGATTCTTCGATATTCGAGGAAGATACTAATATATGAGGGTTGTCCCTAAAATAAATTTTCCTGTTTGCCACGGGCGCGCGGATCGCTGTTACGTGCGATCCGGCAACACTGGATCGTAACTTGGTCTTCCCCCTCCACATCCCCACCCAGCCTAACTCGCTGCGACGCTCAGTGTCGGTTTGTAAGAAGGAGAAATTCAGATGGGAGATCGTCTTACACAGTCCGGACTTGGCCCTAAGCGACTACCATCTTTTCACTGATTTGAAGAAACACCTCGGTGGAACGCATTTTGCAAACGAAGAGGAGTTGAAATAAGAGGTTCTGAGCTACCTTCACGGCCTGGCGGGAGACGTCTATGACCAGGGAATCAAAAAGATGGTGACCCGGATGAAAAAGTGCATCGAAGTCAACGGGGACTAATGTATGTACAATAGAATAACACCTGAAAGTCAAAGCTTTCCAATGATGTATTGCTCGTTGTAAATAAAAATGGTTTTCATGTTGAAAAAAAATAGGGAAACTTATTTTACGGACAACCCTCGTATAATCAATTGCTGCTATAATGATTTGGTTTGTAAGAAAATAAAGTTTTGATAGTGACATTTTTGTAATTGAGCCGCGTAGCAATGATGGATAGAGTAATGTTTGCTTAGCAGTCTAAGGGTTAACAAATATAATTCATTTTACCTTGAGACACAAATAAGTTTAATGTAACAGATGTGACAAATAGCATACATTTTACAATTTCCCTTCCAAATACCATTATCATTTCTACTTGTATAGTGTTATTTGAAATGAAGTGTTAGAAATGTATTTTATTATTTTCCAAGTTGATTATTTTTCGCAGCTAACAAATGCAGTTAGGTTTTATGTAAACTCGCCATAAGGTTTAATATGTCTAAAGATTTAGTGAGCATTCCCTGCGGGTCTCTTATAAGTAAAAAAACTTGAAAATTCGCTGAGTTTATCCATAAAAACAACACTTATTTGTGAGAACCGTATACAAATCTTCGGTCTGGAATGTGCTCCGGTGTTCAAATCAGTATTGGAAACTAATAATAGTTTCTTCCGAATAATCATAATAGTAATGCTAGCATTACAATACTAATTGGAGCGTCTGATCGACCAAATCGCAGACATGCACGTTGGTTTTCTGAGCTCTGTTCCACAGCTCGTTCACAGTTCCCTGCGTTGTGTGTGGAGAAAAATAATTGACATTCTGAGGAGCAATTTGTTCAGTTGGGTTGTATGAAATATGAAAACATCTCCGGTAAACAATCTCTCGTAAAAATTTATAATCTTGCAGCCAACTGCCATCAAAATTTGTTTTAATTTAAGTTTGCAAATAAAACTTCTCAACTAACCCCTTATTTATACTGTGTTACAAACTTCAAAGGTTATGGCGGAAAGTTCTAAATACAAAAATTATTTTGCATTCATAATTTGTTTTAGGATATTGTCTTTCGGGAATATCATCCCGAAGGCTGTTGCTCCCCCACCTGTTGGAAATGACATTGTTGGAAATAAGGATAAATAATTTGTTGCATATATTACAATTGCAGGATTTGTTAGGAACATCAGATTAAAAATCTGGAGATTTGACATTTAAAAATAAACATCTTTGGTCTGTCTGAAGATTTCAATACCTATAATAAGCCTATACTGTAAATTTTTTTTAAATATTTTTTACTTACCATAAAGACATTGAGTCGTCTAATTACTTTTATGAGAGATTGTTTACAAAAAGCAATATTAATTATTTTTTTATATAATTAAGAATTCACATAATTAAATTTCATCATTGTTAGAATAATAAGTGTTCTTAGAAGATTCTCATAAGTAAATATATCAAATTCTACTATTCTCCGCGTACTTAACACAACTCTTTCTATCATTTATAAAATTAACTCTCTTCATGTTTGTGGTTCTTTGAATGCATACTGTATTAAATACTAGAATAAAAATAAGATATTTAAAAGTAAAAATAAGCTGGAAAACTTAATTGAAATATAAACTAACTTACTGTTATTGTAAAATCTATTAATATTTTATTATAAAATAACTTATAAGTACAAAAATCAGATACAAAATAGTTCAAGTAGATGCCTGGTGGGAGTTTTAGATTTTACAAACAACATAATAGTTGTCATGGTAACTAAATGAAATGTCAAATATAGTAAAACAAATATATTTTGATCAATCAGATATGATATAATTGCTATTGAAACTGGTTGCAAATGTTAAATCAAACAAATTTCAATAACTTCCATAATGACTTATGAGAAGCAAATGACTTTGAATTTTATGAAAAGAACAAAGTGGGGTGTGGCAAGGTTATGTTAGGTTAGGTTAAGTACGCATCGAAGGGCTCCATTCTATTATATCCGTCTCACAGACACAGTTACCTGCTTTTTGTTTTTATAGTTAATTAATGTAATTAGGAGCGACCGTAATACATATAATAGTAAGTAACCTCCCCTGCGTGTGGACGCGGGTGTCTCACGCGTGACATGCACATGAGCCCGCATCCTGTTACGCTACATGTAGAGTGAATGTTCTGGAAGTGCCTCTTCCCTTCAGTACTCGAAGGTCGTGGTGGTCGGGACCACCTCCAGTACCATCTGCAGGAACACCGTGATGGTGCCTTGAACAAGAATAAACCATATATAAGAAGAAAAACTTCTCTCTCTTCTTTTGCAAATATTATTTTCTTATTTTTATTGCTCGGGAGTAATTATTTGGTATATTAAATTATGCATCCACTAGCAAAATCAGTCCTGCAATTGCTTTCGATTATCTGATCACTCCCTGCAAGATACTAAAACTTGCAGAAGTAAGATTTCTTCCATCGCTTTAGACACATAAATTAGATGTAGTAAGAACCGTTTTTAGAAGTATAAGGAATGAATTTTGATAAATAGATTACTAACCTAATTATAAAGTGACAAAGTTTCTAAATCAAAGTATTTTATGAAAATTCTGAATAGGCAATAGAAGTATCTGAATAAAGAATTTAGTTATCAAAACGTAGAAAGAAAAATCTTTATAAATAACGATATAATTTTAGGTTTAAATTTTTAATAACAATAGAATATTTTTGATAAACTTGGAAGTGGACCAAAACCTTAGAAGTGGAAAAAAAAATGTAAAGGTTTCTAACATGTTTTATCGTATCTTTAGTAATTTTAAATGTCTAAATTTTCACAAACCTATCAAATCGTGTCACGTCTCTGCCATTTAGTTGTGACTTAGTGTGATCTATTTTGAATATATTTGTGTATCTTTAATATGTTTTTCTAAGTATTCACTAAAACGAAATTTCGGCATCATGAATTGTTTCTTTCGGTCCAGTTTGGTTATTAAGATTCTTAAATGTTTAAATTGGAGTTATTGTACGTATCACAATTTATTTTTTATAAGTTTGTTGCGATAGCTGTTTCCCCAACCTATCATCATCAACCGATGCCAACATAGGTTGGCAAAACAGCTATTGTGGCAAACATAACAGTGTTTCAAATGTAAACATTTAATAGGGTTGAAGTATCATAGTGTTTCTGCCAAAACAATGGATTATCTAAAATGAGACAAACGTGTTTATTGTTTCTTGAGCAATGATGTAAAATTCCATATTAAATAATTAATACAAATGAACACGTCTGTATTTAAGAAGTTTTAATATTTATGGGAATAATGTGTTTCGCCTCACTAAGGCATTATTAAATGAAAATAATCATAACATTTGATAATGCCTTAGAAAGGCGAAACATGTCATTCACATAAATTATAATAAGATTTAAGTTAACTTTATACAAGGCATCAAATAATAATGAGGGCTCACCCATGAAGGGCAGGGAGTATCCCATCTTGACGAAGGGTATGTAGAACAGCAGGCCGGCCAGGATGAAGGAGGAGGCGTAGAGGTACTCCAGGCGCGGCTGCTCCAGGATGGGTGCCACCACGAGGTACAGCGAGATGAGCAGCACGGACCACGGCACTATCAGCGGCACGCGGTACGGCCGCGGCGCGTGCGGCTTGGTGCGCCGCATCACGATGAGGGCCAGCATGCTGCCGCCGTAGAAGATCCACGCCGTGAAGGAGAAGAAGTCGATGAGGGAGTCTATTGTCCCGTAGAGCACCATGGCCATCGCGATCAGCGACTGGAAATGATGCATTCCAAATAATATGCTTCAAAATGACAATTCGGTACTTATTTTAATTTGTTTATTGTTTTTTTATCTTGATTGACAGTTTTTTTTTCTTGTATGTAACAGGCCGTTTGAACCCAATTACTGTATACAATTTATTTTAGCTATTATATTGATTCTCATGACATGTGATAGGTAGCCAATCTATCGCAAATTTATTGTCACGTGAATTCTACCCCAGACCAAAGACTGTGTGACAATCACACTGCCATCGCCGGGAATCGAACCCGGGACCTTCTGTGTGAAAGTTTTGTAGAAGTTTGGTTATATTATAGTATTATATATCTATGTTAGGGACATGTTTAGTATCCGCTTCCATATCAGAAACAATAGAGTTGAATACAGTAATTGAGGACCGTTTTCACAAAGTGAAATATCTACAAAATGAAAATTTTTCAGCAGAAGGTTTTTTCATGTTAAAAATAATAAGTTTTGTATGAAATCGCGATATTTGAACCGCTACAACTTCGCACATATACCGTTTTGTTACAATTTTATTTCACCAATCGATAGAGCTCACATGGAAGAACCCATTTTCATAAAAAAAACTTTTTTTTTGTAGAAATTTCACTTTGTGAAAACGGTCCCCAATTGGGGTAATTGAAGTGTCTTAATATATACATTCTTAACAATTAAGGAGCTAGAGATATACACCTAACAATTGGAAGATATATTTTTGTTTAAATACAATGTTAGGTACTACTTATTGATATAAATTTAAACAGTAAGGGTACGGCCACACCAGAGTGCCTTGTAGGAGTCAAGACAGTTGGCTTGTGGTTATGCCCTGTGGCGCGGAGCATATAGTCCGCCATGTTGGTTTGCCGGGTGTTCATTTTGACTCCTACTCTGGCACTTGTGGCTGTACCCTAAGAATTCTTTAACCAAAATATGTCTCCCATATAATATAACATAATAAAACTTCTTAAAAACTGATGTTTTTATCAATACTGAATACTTTAATATCTATAATACACAGGTATTGGTATCATAGTCTTGTCAGTAACTTGTGGACCGGATTCATCTGATATCTCTATTTTCCCAGGAATTTTATTTGTTGATGCTTCCTTGATTGTTGACAATTTACTTTGATTTTTCAATTTAGAACGAGATTTGGATGTATCCTTTATATCCGATTTAGGAACTTTCTTACGCATCTTGAATACTAAATGTCCATGTTCATTAAGTTTCACAGAATTCACCGAGGCAATTTTGTTAGAATCTTCAGAAACTACCTCATCAACAATCGGATGAGAATTAAACTTTGGTTCATCAATGTCATTGTTTTTCATAAAGTCTCCATCAAACGACTTTATTTTTCTCTTTTTTAATGGAATCAAACTTTTTTCAAAGAGCTTAGTATGTTCATAAATGTTTTCTTTTAAATGCTAATGGAAGGTTTTCGTCTAAATCAGTTTCTGGCTGATTGACAATGGCTTCCAATTTACGTGATCTAGTCACTCTGTTATACAACTAATAACTGTCACTAGTAAAATTGATTAATTCATATTTATCTTTCATATAATTGTTTAGCTTCATTCTATTCTACAAAGATTATTATTAACTATGTTGCCTCTATTGGTAGCAATACTCTCATCTTCTTTAATTCAGACAGCCGGGTGGTGTTAATATTGCTTTAAAAATATAATGAAGTGCTATTGACTGCTCACATGGAAGATGAGGCCCGGGGCTGGAGTGAACCTCCGCACGTGTACGTAGGACAGGATGTCCAGCAGGTGGCCCTCCCGCGATGCCGCAAAACACAACCTGCAACCAGCACAGTGACTCCCTTCAGTTCAGTTCAAATGAAAAAAGATAGTATTCATGTTTAAGAAACAAGACTATAGCGTATAAAGGCAGTACGCTGTAGAAAGGAGGCAACAACAGTTTCTTTTAGCATTTCATTTAATTTATTTTACACAAGGATTTATGAGCATTACAGGTGCTTCTAAGTCGTCTGCAACCTCACAATTATATAATAAGAATTATTTTTAAAATAACATAAAAAAGGACAAAGACTACGCATCAGAGATAACTCACGCTATTACGAAATATGTCGACCTCCGAAGCGACCCGATTAAGCAATGATATTACTCTACCTACAGGCATAACCATTGGCAGGTTGGTTTTGCAGCGTGGTAAATAAAACAATCTGCTGTCTTTGACGAAGGTGTCTTTGATCAGGGACAAATAGACCTTCATCACTCAGGACATCCGAGTTATCTATACGGCCGCCAATCAGCTGGATCAGTGGATATTCCTCCTTGTCCGCAATGTGTAGCTTAGCATGCCTAACAAAAATTCAGTCGGAAAGAGACACGGGTAATAACCCACTAATTCAAATCAGGAAACAAAGATAGAGTACCTGCCGGCCGCGAAAAGAGTTCCGTTAGCAGAGCCGAATGTGGAGACGGTGACGGACAGCGGCATGAGCCAGGCCATGGCGCCCAGCAGCCGGTTGCCGAAGGTGACGGCCACGGCCTCCGAGTCCACCATCTCGGCTGCCGACATCACGGCCAGGTAGGACAGGTTCACCAGCGCGTAGCACAGCGTCACCAGCGGAATGCCGATCATGATCGACCTCGGCAGGTTCCTGGAATCAGTTGCATAAATAAATTAAAAATCATATAGGAGCAAAAATCAGACAGTTGTTTAGCTTTCCGCTGTCTGTCTGAACCGACTGTGTACAAGTGTTAGCAGATCCAGGGATAGCTTGCCAAGATGGGAGATTTGTAGTAAAGGCACACATTGTATATAATAATAAATTGGATAATTTATAGAGCGCCATTTTTATGATCGAGTGTGAGTGTGTGGAGAGTAGTTGGTGGTTTCTTGAATTGTGGGGTTGGGATGTGAGGTGACCCCCTGAAAGAATCGCTCGGCCAATGTGTGGATGTGTTCGTCTAGAGTCGGGATTCCGGCCTCCAGGTGTAGTTGAGTAATCCTGCTCCAGAAGGGTGCGGCCCAGCGCTTACCTCAAGGGCGCTGTAGTATATTGCATATACTAGGACCTGGCTCGAGCATCTAGAAGCATGCCCTGCTGGCGGAATTCTGGGCCAACGATGTATAGACCCTTGTATATCATTGACACGAGAGAGAAGAAGAACTCCCCACTCATGAAAAATAAAGAAGTGTAAGTATCAATGATATCTTACTTAGATGGACTTTTGATCTCCTCTGTGACGTAGTTGAGGTTGTTCCAGCCGTCGTAGGCCCACAGGCCAGTGTAGAAGGCCGTAGCCACATTGCCCAGCGTCACTTCGTTCCCCGAGAAGGTTTTGTCGTACAGGTGCTGCGTGTTGCCTGCGAAGGAACAGATTACTATTACAGAAATCCGTACATCTACTGGCGATATTGTATTCAGAGCACAGACATACGTGCATTCGCTTTGAATTCCAAATGCGTACTGACAAATTGGCGGGTAGAGTTAACGCTCTACAAAGCGGAACAGTTTTAAGTACTTCAAGATATGTGCTATGGAGACGGACTAGTTCTCGTTCTTACCTTGAGCCAGCTTGTACATGCCTCCGCTGATGACTATGAGGATAGCTACCAACTTCGCTGCCGTAAACACATTCTGCACGCACGTGGCCAGGTTCACAGAGTAGCAGTTCACCACCAGGATAAGCACTGCGGATTATATAATTTTTCATTTAATTAAAAAAAAAAGGTAGGCTTTGGTTTGGTGTAGAATTCACGTCACAATAAAATGGCGATAGATTAACTACCAATCACATATCACGAGAATCAATAGCTTAAAAAAGTTTAATACCGTATTGAGTTAAAATAACCTGCTGTATACAAATGTGGAAACTTTCACATTAAAGGGCGGGCCAAGTGGCATCCCAAAATCAGCCAAAAAGATACAAACTAATCCTTAGGATTGAAACTAGCGAAGATTGGCTGATGCATGTCGTTTTTCAATGAAAAGTGTTGATCTAGAGAGCCAGTGGCTTTATACATTATATTATCAAGTGAGATAACGTTACCTATAGCCAGCACTGCAATCATCTTGACGACGGAGACCGGGGGCTCACACTCGCTGACGAAGGCCTCCACGGCGTACTTGGCGAAGGAGAGGCAGATGATGGCCATCTGCGAGGGCTTGAGCACCAGCGTGGACACCCAGGAGAACAGGAAGGCCGAGGGAGCGCCGAACGCGTCCATGAAGTAGGCGTACTCCGCGCCCGAGGAGGTGTTCATGGTGCCCAGCTCGGCGTACGCCAGCGCGCCCAGCAGAGACAGCAGCCCGCACGCCATCCACACCATGAAGCTGAGACCTATGGAGCCGGTGCGCACCAGTAGGCCCGACGGGGAAACGAAAATTCCAGAACCTGTCGCCAAATACAACCGTCGTTATACTGGTATGTTCATTATCTTTACATAATTCTTAACCGAACTTCTCCTAATGAAGTGGAGCGATTTTGATGAAATTTTTGTGTGTTTTTGAGTGGGTCCCTGGATAGTTTAGATTCACAATTGGACCTTCTGAGAATATACCATAGATGGCGCTGATGTCGAATTCTGTGTTTAAGCATGCGCAAATCACGTGCTTTGTAGAGTGGCGTAAATTTAAAAGTCGGTATCACAATTGCGTGCGTATTGAGTGTATTATTCATCGACAAAACATATTGAAATAACGTTTTAAATCATAAATGTAGTGTACACAGTGCAAATGTGTAATGTGCAGTGTTGAAGTGAATATCTTACACGATCTTCCATCAATTTCAATTATATTCAATGACAACCAATCTAACGTGCAAATTTTTATTTTCATTTATTTTTATATTTATATTTATTTGTATATTGTGTGTTTATTAAAAATACATGCAATGTTGTTCATCAATTCGCATTTAGATAAAAACAAAACATTTTTTTTTAAATGTAAAACTCAATGTCGAATATTGAAAAAAAAAAAAAAAACATTAGCTGAACCAGCTAATAGCCGGCAAGCCAACGTCTGTCGGGTCCGCGATCCTCAGTAATGAAACGAAGAGTATGTAGAGGAATCGAGAGAAGGATATCAGGACAGAACAATGTGGCAGTCCATTAATTCTGCCTTCCCCTCCTGGGAGACTGTGTTGGTTAGTTGTTAGGAACAATTTAAGAATAAATTACATTTATTTTTCACATATATTAAAAAGAAGGATTCGTGCTGGATAAGCAATTTAAATGAAATTTTATGTAATTGCATATGAATTTAATGAAAAATGTAATTTGAGAGTACATAATAATAAACGCGATTGTTTAATGGTTTTGCTTGATTTAATTCATATAATTACTTATATAAATTGTAGTTACAAATTTGTTTCGCCTTTTTCAAACCAAATGCCCTCGCAAGGCGAAACAAATTTGTAACTACAATTTATATAAGTAATTATATGAATTAAATCAAGCAAAACCATTAAACAATCGCGTTTATTATTATATACAATAATTATAATGAAGTTTTACAAAACAAAAACCTCAACCGTCAATACATTTGAGAGTCTTAATCCAGCCCTGTAGATGGAACACTTTCCACAGCGGCCTCGAGTTGAGTAATTCTTGAAAATGATGCTTTATAAATCAGGCAATTGTCTTATTGTACTAATATTTGGTATAACGGAAGTAGGAGTGGAGGAATGAATGACGACTGACCGATCATGGTGCCAACGATTAGAGCCACCCCACTGAGGAGTCCCACCCGTCTCTTGAGGTGAATAGGGTCGTCCGCCGCTGCGTCCGTCCCCTCCAGCTGCAAGCAAGGACAACACAATTAATACATATACCATAAGTCGACCTGGACAAAAATAACAAAATTCTCACGCTGTCTTTGGTCTGGTAGAATTCACAAGACAACTAAAATGGCGATAGACTAGCTACCTATCATACCTGTATGTCATGAGAATTAATAGGTAAACAAAATATACAGTATTTACGTATAACCTATTGTATACAAAGACGTGGAAAGCAACAGGAATTTGCCACATTAAAAACACCCAAGTGATACCCCAAGAATCAGCAATTAGGTTGAATTGAAAAAATATATATATTAAACAAACTAGGACCAACCATTCTAACACCCTGAATGTAATTATTTTTTGATAAATTTAAGGCGTTAATACGGTGGAATATAATATTTCATGATAATGATTATTAACAGTTAATTTTTGATAAATTTAAGGCGTTAACGCTGAAATTTCGTATTCATGATTTTTTATGAATTAAACACTTTTTTCCTCTTTTGAATTTATTTTTTCGACATGTATCGAATAAATTATCTTTTACCTACATGGGAGATATATAATATTATATGTATATCGTACTAATCATTCTTCGGATATTGAATGCATAATATCTTCAAAGCATATCGAGAAAAATAAACAATAAATTGGAAGAAAAATGTTTAATTTATTTTAAAAAATCATAATATTTTTTTTATATTCACCATTACTAATTGTGTTGTAAATTCATAATTGAATTTTTTTTTAAATACAATGATATTAGAATTTATTTTACAATTTTCAATGTGAGCAGAAAATAGCTCATTATTATGAAGAAGGAATCTGGTCGTGTCCAGGCTTGAACCCATGTCCCCTAGATCAGAAGACAACCGTTCTATCCCCTAGACCAGTGTTCCGCAAAGTTTTCTCACCTACGGCACACCTAAGTTCTTCCTAGAATTCCGCGGCACACCAAAAGCTAAAATTCGATCTGGACGTAGACGTCGATCAGCTCGGGAGACGTTGGTAACCTTTTTTAAAAAATGTATTTGGCATTATGTATTATATCACGGCACACCTGATCCGGCTCACGGCACAGCATTGTACCGCGGCACACCGTTTGCGGAACACTGCCCTAGACCACCATCCGGTAAAATTTGTTACAAAAAACATTATTTAATTTATTTTGTATAGGTATGTATATAATACGTAGCGTCACTTATGGAGGGCTTCTGTATCTTGAAAAATGTTTGTTTTAAATTTTAATTCTATTTTAAACGAAGTGTTGTGTAACAAGGTTAATTAAATATTTAATAATATTTTCGGTACACATTGTCAAGTGACAATAGCCTCGCTGATAGCATCCACCTTTTAGTTATTACCGCTGTGTTTTATATTTATTTATTTTATAATCATTAGATCTGACACGACGGTGTGACATTCCTCATTGCAGATTAAGGAGATGACTGGGGTGACCTCTCCACGCCGGTGGGGGCTGCTTAGAACAGAGAAGATTGCAGGGGTTTTTAACCACGAGCTGCTCCGTGGATCACGACCCTCAGTAATGAGGAAACGAAGCAGATCTGACACAACCCAGATGAAGAATAGTTATCACACTGGCAGGACCTGGGTTGTGGTGAGTATTGAACAATATTTATGTAATCCAATATGATTTGTAATGAAATTACATACGAAGTGATACTTTTGTAAAATGTACAACACGAAAAATCAAAACGAATGTTTTTCATATAATACAATTACTATTCAGGAAATAACTGATTTACAGACATGTCAACGAGCTCTCATTTTTATTTAATTAATTTAATATGAAATATTTATCATTTTTAAATGATATCATCCAATCGTTGATAACTAATTTAATACGAATGCAAACGTCTGTTTTCTAGAAGTTTTATTATAATTTATGGGAATGACAAATTTTTCCTTTCTAAGGAATCATCAAAGTCAAAGGCATAAACTATAATTAAACTTATCTATTATAATAAAACATCTAGTCAAAGGCATAAACTATATTAAAACATGTATAAAACAAAGGATTTTATTCGTATTAATTATTTAATATGGAGTTTAAAATAATTGTTCAAGAAACAATAAATAACAAATTTATTTACGTCATCCATTAGCATTAATAATTGTCGTAAACTTTTTATTATTATTGGTAATTATTCAGCATTAATATGAATAGAAATGTCTGCTTATGGAAGTTTTATTATATTGTAAGGGAATTACGTGTTTCGCCTTGCAAATATCTTAGCAAGGTTAACACATCTATTAAATTTCTCATAAAATATAAATAATTTCTTTAAAGCATACATTTCCATTCCTATTAATTATTGAAGATGTAGTTTTACATCATTGTTCAAGGAACCATTATATAATTTGCATTTGTTATAAATTTGATGCTTTTTAGATTTAGATTTTTAACTATTACCTATTACCCGAAACCGGACTCCATTAACTCAACAAACAATGTCACGTTTTCCTTTTCACAGCTTGACCATAATCACAGAAGTCATTTTTATGACAATTGGCCGTATAAAACAAAAATGTCATCTATTATTAGCTCATTGAGAGATCGATTCATATGTTTTTATTACGCCTTTATATTTTTCGCGTTAACGTAACGCACCTTGACTAGAGTATCATAGATCTCCTCATTGGGATGATGTTGTCTGGTTCTATGACGGTTATGTCTCTCAGGAAGATTAAAGATAAAATCATATAGGTCGCTGATAAAGACTGAAAGGCTATATAAAGACTATAGATAAGGAGGTACTCTGCCCTTGAATAAGGGTACGGTAAACAGAATGATTAGAGTCGAAATGCATTTATCTTAAAAAAAATTGGTTGCGTGGTTTAAAATTAAGATATAGGGTGCTTTTTTAGAGGTAGGAGAAAGAATGGTTAAGAAAGTATACGTTAATGATGTAAATGGGGTACGAAGTCGAGGCAGACCGAGGAAAACATGGCGTGACCAAATTAATCAAATTTTAAAAGTTGGTCATGTTAGAAGTCGGAGGAATCGACGTGCGTGTATGACTCGTTGTATGAATGTGGAGGAAGCTAGAGAGGTTTGCGAGGATAGAGTAGTGTGGCGGTCCATTCTCTCTGCCTACCCCTGCGGGGAAACGGCGCGATGGTTTTGTTTGTTTGTTTGTTTGTTGTTTGTACAATACATATTCAAAATGAAAAAAAAAAACACATTAAAATAATGTTGATGTCTATGATATTGGCTTTATTTAATATATAATTTTATGCCATTATTGTTTTAAATATGATTTCGGGCATTTGAGCGCCGCGGCTAGCTCGAATGAAGCGCAATCGTGAAATTCAATTTTCGACAATTGTCGTCTTTGTGGATGCGTATTATCCACTAGAGTGTACGTGGTGCGAAAACCATCCATGGTCTTCCGATTAACTTGCTCGCATGGACGATTATGTCGACCGTAAAATGGACGTAGTGCAATAAGTTTGGCGAACCGAACTATGATTTTGCACAATTTACAAGCGCTTTTCTGACGTCAATTCTATTCATGGTAAAATGGCAAAATGTACTGACTACAAATCGACTGTCAACTGTCAAATTGACAGTCTGTAGAAACAATGCTACTAGTTTAAAAACCAAACCTCTAAAAAAAACATTCTATATAAGCTCCATCCACGATTTGGGCCAAAAAAATATTTCTAACAGCGCGACTGACTCGTATATTCCATTGTAATACCTGACACCTAAGAACATCCCAATTTATAATCTGATTATGATAAAGGTAACCTGCCGGAGAATCTGTTTCAAGGTGGCAAGATGGCAAGATGGCGGCCTCTCTTTATTATTCCGATCAATCTCCCCCTTACCACGATATGATTAATATCTTGGCCCCTTGCGTGAGGTCAGTGGGTACATATTTATTATGTTTAATTACTTCAGATTCCTCAGTTAATCCAACTTTAATAATAGCTATAGAGAAGCGTGATACAATAATAAACTCGATACCAGCGCTACTTACAAAGCTATCTTCCATACAATAAAAATAGACTTTTGATTGTTTCATGAATAGTGATTTAAGCTCAATATTTAAGTATTTAATATTAAATATATTTAATATTACGCGGACGATGCCGTTCTCGTTGCGGATAGTGCGGACGAATTACAAGTCTTGGTGTCGAGAATGTATGAGGTATGCAAGTCAAATGATTTAATGATGAATGTCGGAAAGTCAAAGGTGATGGTTTTCGAAAGGGAAGAGCAAATGACAGTTTGTAATATAAGTGTGAACGAAGAGAACTTGGAACAGGTGAGGGAATTTGTGTATTTAGGTAGCATGTTCACAGCAGATGCCCGAAGGATGAGAGCAGAATAAATGCGGTAGAGATGAGGTCCCTAAGACGTATATGTGGTAGAACGATATACGACAGAATCTCAAATACTGATATAAGAAAGGAATGTAGAGCGGAAGAAGGTATTATGAACAAAATTATGAAAGGATCGCTGCGTTGGTTCATACATATGGAACGCATGGATGGAGAAAGAATGGTTAAGAAAGTATACGGTAATGATATAAATTGGGTACGAAGTCGAGGCAGACCGAGGAAAACATGGCATGACCAAATTAATCAAATTTTAAAGGTTGGTCATGTTAGAAGCCGGAGGAATCGACGTGCGTGTATGACTCGTTGTATGAATGTGGAGGAAGCTAGAGAGGTTTGCCAGGATAGAGTAGTGTGGCGGTCCATTCTCTCTGCCTACCCCTGCGGGGAAACGGCGTGATGGTTTGTTTGTTTGTGTTTAATATAAATGGAAACGTTACAACAATTTGAATGTATACAAATACTTGTAGACAAATACTGGATTTAACCTATTGCGGGTTAGTCATTTTTAAGAATTAATTTTATCTCAATAGAGACATGTAAATTGTTTTTTGGAAACAGAATATGGTGGTATAAATCCAAAATGCTGTATAAAAAAAACTGGTCCAAGTTAAAGCATAAAAATTGGAGAGCCATCTTCAGGCGTTATCTAGCAATGTACTCGTATGATAATTGCGCAGCCTTTCACATTGCATTAATAAAGGTTTCTGCTTAATGCTTACACATAATCTTAATAGATGGCGCAAGTGTAGATTGAACAAAAATATATGAAGTGTTCCCCAACACATTAGCATATATGCAAAAAAAAATGTCAGACGTGGTGGTCGTAAGAAGGGCGGAATGGGGAATGTTGTATTACATAGTATATATTTTTTTTACCATTTTATGGAAGGGATATTTCGTTTCCCTAAGACATTATAAACTGCTGACGACAGGGACTGCTGGAGGCGAAAGCTGAGAAAGCCAAGGCTCGATATGGGCTGTAGCGCCATCGGAAGAAGAAGAAGAAGAAGGCATTATAAAAGAGTTTCGTAACTCTCGTATAAATACTTAATTTGTGGTGTGGAATTATTATTGTATTAATATTTTAATAAAAACAACTGCACTTAGTATTTTTACAATACTTTATTTAATTTTTCACAGACTTCACATGTTGTCATTGAAAAAGATTGTGTCATAACCGCAACATATCTGTGAAATATGTAAAAAAAATGGTGTAAACATATAAAGGGCAGTTATATTTATTCAAATATGAATTCACAATACAAAGTGAAGGCGAATATAGAATAAATTATTAAAAATAATTTAAATACTGAGATCTCTAAGACGAATGCGTAACAAATCTGTATATGATAGAGTGTCAAATGCAAGTATAAGAAGTGAATGTGGTGCGAATGAAAGTGTTATTAAAGAGCTAGAAATAGAGGAAGGTCGAGGAAAACGTGGCACGATCAAATCAATCAAATATTAAATATCGGTCACGTGAGGAGTCGGAGAAATCGACGTGCGCGCATGACAAGATGTATACATGTAGAGGAATCGAGAGAAGTATGTCAGGACGGAACGGTGTGGCGTTCCATTCTTTCTGCCCACCCCTCCGGAGAGACGACGTGATGGTGAGTTAGTTAGTTAGTTAAATACTCGTGCAATATGTTTTTACATCACGTTATTTTGTTTAATCTAACCAACCGGTTTCGCTCCCGCCGGAGCTTCGCCAGGGTTACAAAATCGGTTTATTTTGCCAGCCAGTAGGTTTGCTGGTAGAATATAGAAGGCAAAAAAAAAACACGACGCGGGATTTGAACCGGAGACCGGCCGGTCAGTAGAATAGAGAAGGCAAGCTATAAGTTCAGTCACCCAGTTATCGAAACTAATGGCGAAATTTCTAATATACTCGTATAAGCAACGGTGAATAGTTAAAAGATTTTTTCCTATAAAATGGCTGGCTATTTCGCTTTCTTACTTTGACTATGGACGACTTTTAGGGGGTACTACAATCCTGCATAATCCCACCCCGAAGACAATTTCCACCCCAGAAGAGTTATGTTCTGACGCACGCCATCTGCAGTAATTAGTATCAAACAACGTTCACCAGGAATATGATCTCAGCTCAACTGTTGCGCAGGTCGTGAGAAGTTGTTAGAAGTGAATTAAAACTTCAAGGTGGCTGGTATATTGGCGAAGTTTGAAATTATACTTTTCAAGTTTTAAAACTAACTAACCATCACGCTATCTTTCCGAAGGGGTAGGCAGAAAGAATGCACTGCCACAATTTTCTTTCCTGACATTTTTCTCTCGCTTCCTCAACAATCATACATCGTGTCATGCACGCGCGTCGATTTCTCTGACTCTTCACGTGGCCGTCATTCAATATTTGATTTATTTGATTGTGCCACGTTTTCCTTGGTCTAATTCTATTTCTAGTCCATTTACATCGTTAACATATACTTTTTTTACCATTTTTTCCATGTGTCCAAACCATCCTAATAATCTTTTCATTATTTTGTTCATAACACTATCATTCGCACCGCATTCACCGACAATATCATACAGAGTATCTACACATTCGTCTAAGAGATCTCATTCCTACTGCATTTATTCCACTTTCATTCATATTTTGCCAGTTCCATGCTTCGCTTCCATACATTTTAGCTTTTAGCTTTTTTGAAAGGTTTTTGTTTGCGATGACACCTTTAAGTGCACCATTCACTTTGTTGCCTGCCCCAACCCTTCTTTTAATATCCCTCTCCACTCGCCCATCTTTTGTAAACATTCTACCCAAATACACGAACTCATCTACTTGTTGACAAGTTTTACTTTTAAAAAATAATATAAACATGATTTTACTTTAACGAACCTGGATTATACTTTTTTTACAATTACGAGTACAAAAAAAAAAATTAAACATAATCAAATGATTTTACTGAAATCTCTTGATGGAAGTTCATTTTAAATAATAATTAAATAAAACGATGTTTTTTAACTACTTCCACTTTTGTCTTTATTTAGACAGCGACCGGTTTCGCCAGGCTCGCTGGCATCGATAGACAGGTCTGACCAGTCTGTCTATGCCAGCGAGCCTGGCGAAACCGGTCGCTGTCTAAATAAAGACAAAAGTGGAAGTAGTTAAAAAACATCGTTTTATTTAATTATTATT
The DNA here is from genome assembly GCA_022606425.2 of Lepidostoma basale. Lineage (NCBI taxonomy): Eukaryota > Metazoa > Arthropoda > Insecta > Trichoptera > Lepidostomatidae > Lepidostoma > Lepidostoma basale. The sequence continues at coordinate 390,026 of JAHDVF020000495.1, read as the reverse complement.
TAAAATTAAACATATTTAATGAAATAACGGTGTTGTGTATGTACTACACATTTCAAAGTGAGAGTTTCACGTCTGAAAATTTGAGAATTTATATAATATTGCTTTAATTACAACAGTTTAAAATTAATATACGAGTACTTAAAGTTTAAACAGAAGACTAAAGGTAATAATTAAATAAAATGTTTTTTAAGAACTGCTTCCACTTTTGCCTTTATTTTGACAGCGGCTGGTTTCGCCAGGCTCGCTGGCATCAAAAACTGGTCTGACTAGTCGACGACTAGTCTGTCAATGCCAGCGAGCCCAGCGAAACCCGTCATGTCAAAATAAAAACAAAGGAAAGTAGTTCTTAAAAAAACATGAAATTTAATTGTATCTCAATAGAGACGAAGATGCAAACTGGAAACTGAATATGGATGATCAAGGTGTTTACAGGACTTATGACCTGTCATTGGTTGGGTTAAGCGCACGCTTTATGTAATTACAACATTCCCCATTCTACCTTTGTTTATGATCATGCATGACAAATTTTTGGAAGTTGTATATATGCTCCAAATCTATAGGTACTTATCTTCACATGTCAGTTTCAATTGGCCATCTGTGTAGATTTGATTACACATGTTAATATTTTTAAGATCAACCTAAACAATCCACCCACTAATCCAGGATTCGTGTACAAGTATAAGTACCTATACATTCACAAAAAAATACTTAAAAAAACATATCACTTAATTATTATTTACAATGAACTTCCATCAAGAGCACAAACAAACAAACCATCATGCCATTTCACCGCAGGGATAGGCAGAGAGAATGGACCGCCACACTTCTCTATCCTGGCAAACCTCTCTAGATTCCTCCACATTCATACAACGAGTCATACACGCACGTCGATTCCTCCGACTTCTAACATGACCAACCTTTAAAATTTGATTAATTTGGTCATGCCATGTTTTCCTCGGTCTGCCTCGACTCCGTACTCCATTTACATCATTAACGTATATTTTCTCCATCCATGCGTTCCATATGTCCGAACCATCGCAGCGATCCTTTCATAATTTTGTTCATAATACATTCTTTCGCTCTACATTCCTTTCTATAATCAGCATTTGAGATTCTGTCGTATATCGTTCTACCACACATACGTCTTAGGGACCTCATCTCTACCGCATTTTTTCTGCTTTAATCCTTCTTCTGCCAGCTCCATGCATCGCTTCCATACATTAGGGATGGGCCAGACCTCCATTGTGAACGATCCATCAAGAGATTTCAGTAAAATCATATGATTATTTAAAAAAAGTTTAAGGATTTTAATATAATTCTTAACATGAAAAGGGGGTTCAAGGCCTTTTTTTAAGTAGGTGTTCAAGTCGAAATTAAAATCTAAATCTTCTGGACCTGAAGCCAACTTCACTGTGTCTATATTACCAGAGTTCAGCGTGAGAGATATCATTATAAAACAGTGTTAAAATGCAGTTCTTTTGATTGAGTGCGGATCCTAGATGTGGCGGCAGGGGTACTGACCTTGTCCCCCTGAGTGGATTCGGAGACGGACAGGTCCCCCCCCGGGCCCCCGCCCCCCGACCCGCGCCATTCCAGCGGCCCGCCGACCCTCTTGCCGCATGTGCCATTTCCTGAAAAATAAATACAAACATTAGTATGGATACAGCTGCAGACAATTTCAAAACAGAGTGGAAAGGCCGTGCCTAGAATCAAACGTAGAACTGTGTGATCAATATTAAAATACAGTAGACGCTCTCTTAACCGGCGCCGCTTTAACCGGCCTCTTCTTGGAAGTCTAGGAGACAAGTAGCAACTTGAACGTCTGACGGCGCCAGGAAAATGAAATGTTGAATGATGACGAGTAATTCAGACTGTTATCAACGAAGCACTAGAGGAAGAAGAAGTCGACTGTGAGGAGTACGAAGAAGACAACTCGGTTAGCCACGACGAAAGAAAAGAGGCTCTACAGGTGTGGCAGCGATGTACATTCAGTAGCAGGATTCTACTGCAGTAGATGTAATGTTCATAAAGAAATGGCGTGACTACGCTTTTAAAAATTCGATTCAATACAAGAAGCAGCAGAAAATAACAGAATTTTTTAATCCATTGTAGGCCTACTTTTTAAAAAAAAGTTTGGAGTGATGTGTGGCTTTTTCCTGTAGATATTTTTTTACAGTTTGTGAAATGTTAATTTTTAATGTGTGAGTTTCGAATACAGAATAAAAGTTCTGTTTTCTTAGTGTTTTGAAAAAATGTGTTTTTTCTCTTCCTTGCGAAAGTGTTTTTTTAAATGTGTTTTTCACTACCTTCTCTTTAACTGGCTTTTTAGTTATTCAACCCCGGGTCAGTCCCGTCAAGGCCGGTTAAGAGAGCGTCTACTGTATAGGCAATCAGTCATCTGATTATAAGAGGAATTCACCGCGTTGTCGTCAAGAGCAATTAACTGAATTTTAAGATTGATTCACAGTGATATCATCAAGAGAAATTCACCGGACTATAATAGTAATTTACAGTGCTGTCATTCAGATTTGAAGAGCATTTCAACAGATTGTTAGAGCAGGTAACCATCTAGGGACTATAAATGCTACAGCAGTAGCAGCCATGTTATAACGATTGCCTAAACTATTAAAAAAAGGCGCTTATATGAATAAAACTAAACTAACTAACTAACTAACCATCACGCCGTCTCCCCGGAGGGGTAGGCAGAAATAATGGACCGCCACACTGTTCTGTACTGACATACTTCTCTCGCTTCCTCTACATTCATACATCTTGCCATGCATGCACGTCGATTTCTCGGACTCCTCACGTGACCGACATTTAATATTTGATTGATTTGATCGTGCCACGTTTTCCTCGGCCTTCCTCTATTTCTAGCTCCGTTCACGCCGTTTTCATATACATTCTTAACCATTTTGTCTTCTCTCATTTTTGTGTACAAACCATGTGTGCAAGTATAAGAAGTGAATGTGGTGCGAATGAAAGTGTTATGAACAAAATAAGGAAAGGGTCATTAAGATGGTTTGGACACATGGAAAAAATGAGTGAAGACAGAATGGTATAGAAGGTATATGTAAACGGCGTGAACGGAGCTAGAAATAGAGGAAGGCCGAGTAAAACGTGGCACGATCAAATCAATCAAATATTGAATGTCGGTCACGTGAGGAGAAATCGACGTGCGTGCATGACAAGATGTATGAATGTAGAGGAACCGAGAGAAGTATGTCAGGACAGAACAGTGTGGCGTTCCATTATTTCTGCCTACCCCTCCGGGGAGACGGCGTGATGGTTAGTTAGTTAGTTACTTTTAATTTTTATTTTATTTGCACATTATGTGACAAAACACCGGTGCTACAATGTCAGGTCGAGTTAATAGACAAACAATAGGCGTACGTGCATAATTATACTTTGCGTTAACCTGAATAACTCTCATTAGTGCGTTTATTATTAATGCGTTTATACATTTAGTGGCTTTGTTCCAAGAGAGAACGGCGGGAGAACCCAACGGCCGTCTGACAGTTCGGGAGTGATGGCTGGGAATTAATAACCGATACACTCTACGACCGAGCGAGGGCGCGACACGACACTTGTAAACACATTCATTGGGATGTTCAAAAGTTATAGGAAGCATCTAAACATGACAGAGGTTGTAGAAACACAATATGATGAGCTAGATAACCCAGAAAAAAAAGAATTTACCATCACGCCGTCACTCGAAGGGAAAGGCATAAAGATGGACGACACACTGTTCATTCCTGACAAACTTCTCTCGTTTCCAAACAAACCATCACGCCGTTTCCCTGCAGGAATAGGGAGAGAGAATGAACCGCCACACTAATCTATCCTGGCAAACCTCTCTAGCTTCCTCCACATTCATACATCGAATCATACATCATACACGCACACCGATTCCTCCAACTTCTAACATGACCTGCCTCGACTCCGTACTCCATTTACATCATTAACGTATACTTTCTTAACCATTTTTTCTCCATCCATGCGTTTCATATGTCTGAACCTTTTCATAATTTTGTTCATAATACCTTCTTCCGCTCTACATCCCTTTCTTATATCATCGTTTCCAATTCAATTCAATAAATTATATTGTACAATAATAAACATTACAGACATTTTTCAAAACAATAATAACAATTAAGAAAAAAGAAGAAGTTAAAAGGAACAATGCACTAAAATAAAACATAAGACAAAGAACAATTAGAAAGTAAGAAGAAACAATGTGATACAATTAGAAAAACAAGAAAAGTAATACCATTTTAATATATAAGAGATAGATGCTTTCTGAGGATAGCCTGACTATCGTGAAATGTGTCCACATCTGAAGAGATGCGGTTTAGACGAATTATGGCCCTGCCCACGGGCATTACCTTAGGGAGATTGGTTCTACAAAGTGGCAGGTGAAATAATCTATGTTGCCATTGTCAGGGACAAACAATGTCAACTTATTCAAAATATTCGAGTTATGTATTCACACCATTCATACATCGTGTCATACAAGCACGTCGATTTCTCTGACTCTTCACATGGCCGGGATCTCAATATTTGATTTATTTGATCGTGCCACGTTTTCTTTGGTCTACCTTGTTATATACCGTTAACAAGTACTTTCTTTACCCTTCTTTCCATGTGTCCAAACCATCTTAATCCTTTCATTATTTAATTCATTAAACCTTCATTCGTGGCAAGTCCTACGACTGCGACACCGAAGGTCCCGGGTTCAATTCCCGAATAAGGCAGTCTGATTGTCACACTGTATTTTGTCTGGTGAAGAATTCACGTGGCAATAAAATGGCGATAGATTAGCCACCTATCACATATCATGAGAATTCTTTACATCGATTTGGCTTGCGCTGTAATGATGCCAAGAGCGATTTAACAGAATAATAAAAGCGCTGTTTCCCTGGAGGAATAACCAAAAAAGTTGGACAGCCATACTGTTCTATCCTGACAACTTTCGCGCCTCTTCTACATTCATACACTATAACACGAAAGTCTCGTCTCGTCGATTGCTCCGACTTCAAATATAATCACATTTTAGTAATTGATTGATTGAGTCATACCATCTGTTTATGCAGGATATCAACTTTTGTCCTGTGACGAAGACGACCAGCCTTCTCTCCATCTTAAGAGACGGCCCTCTGGAGTCTCGTGCATCACGACATTAGGAATTCTTGCTGGATCCATTCTCTCGATGTGGTCCCTCCAGAATCGTCTTCTCTGCCTACTCCATCTCACTATGTCTTCAATTTTGCAGGATTTGCGAATTTCTTCATTAGGTATCCTATCTCTAAGGGTTCTCCCCACAATAGGTCGCAATGTCCTCATTTCTGGTACTCTTAAGAGATGTTTGGTTCTGACAGTGTCTGCTCTTGCTTCGATTCCGTATGTATTTTTTATGAAGTAATTAATTTTTAGTGTGGCGTTATTAAAAATAATAAAACGATTTTGCTTGATTTTTTCATAACTGTATTTTTGTTTTAAAAAGTCGACCGGTTTCGCTTTTGCTGGAGTTTCGTCAGGGTTACAATACAAACTTAATTTATTTATTGTTTCTTGAACAATGATGTAAAACTTCATATTAAATTATTAATATGTATGAAAAAACGATAGTTTTTAAAGAGTTTTATTATAAAATTTATCTATATATAATGTAATAATATTTGATAATGCCTTAGAAGGGCGAAACATGTCATACATAAATTTTATAATAAAACTCCTTAAAAACTATCGTTTTTTCATACATATTAACAAACTTAATTTGTTTTTTAACTCTGACGAAGCTCGGAGAGAAACCGGTTGATTTGATAAAACAAAAATGAAGTTATGAAGAAACGAGTAGAAAGGTGTTTGAAAAATATTTTAAATAGTCTTAATCATTTAACCTCTAGTCTATTATCTTATAAAGAACAAATGGTCTACAACATCTTATTATACTTATTTATTCAATAAAGTACAACGGAGCATAGAAGTAAAATGGGGTAGATTAAATGTGGACTGGCACTCCCTTGTTGTTGCCGTCTTTAAATGTAAGTCCCAGATGGACCGGGGACAGGCCCAGGGAGTGTACGAACGAGGCTGACAAAAGGGCGCCGCTACGCCCTGTAACAGCCTCGGATATGTGGCGGGTACTTCTATGTTCCTTTATTAAAAAAATCATAATCATTCTTCCCTCATAAAGTGGTTCCACATGTCCAAAACTGAATAGTAGTTGTGTGTGAGTAGTGCCAGGGCCGCAGGAGCGATAGTAGGTCAGTTACTCGCGGCTGCCGGCTGCGGAATGTCGCGATGCGTTATTATCATCTCGTGTGTTGTGCACCTTATGCGCGGTGTACAGTCTGCGGGTATAATATTCGGCCGCGCCGCGCGGCAGGTGGGCGGGGATGTGCAACAGTTTGTCGCAAATAGATGGGCGCCGGGAACTTGATCGGTCTCACTTATTTCCGACGGTTTTCAAGAAATACTTTAAGAAAAGCGTCGTAAAATAGGTGGCTCGATACCTCGCGCCGGGGGGCAGTGAACCTAAAAGGAAAACCTTGTTGAGACATTCTGTTGGCAGTTCGTATTCTAGCCTCACATTGCACGTATTCCTGGTGCCTTGGATTACAACACGTATCATTAAAATGGAAAGCCATGGAAAACTACCACATTAAAAACGCTCATGTGGCATTCTGAGAACCAACAAAAGACATTGAACTTTGCTGCAAAGGATTGAAACATAAATAAAGTTTTTACAACATTTTGAATGTATACAAAATACTTGTAGACGAATACTGGATTTTACCCATTGCGGGTTATCAATTCAAGAATTAATTGTATCTTAATAGAGACGAAGATGCATATTGAAAACAGAATATCGTTGATCGAGGTGTCGAGGCAATCTTTTGCAACGATAATCTTAACTTGAAACTCCGACAAAGAATGACTAAATGTTATATATGGACTCTAAAAGTGTCTTAAAGTTGGTGGCGTTCGAGATGTAGATATACTGTAGAATGCTCCGTATACTGTGGACCGATAGGGTCAGTAATGCAGACAGTGTTATTCAGATTTTGTGGAAATATCAATGCGTAATTCCTACAAAAAATGATAAAACTTCTAGAAAAAATGTTTTTATTTGTATTTGTTATTTATTAGCTTATTAATACGTCTATGAAATTTGTCTTGATCGTGTCTGTCTTGTGCGGCAGGCTGATTTTCTTTCAAAACCCAATCAGCACACAATAAAATATTAAAACATGCGAACAAGTGCACACACGATAGTATTCAATTGTCATTCAATTTGTTGGCGTTATTTGCGGCTTCGACATAAAGGTATTATTCAAATGTGATGTATTTGATATTATTAGATTTAATTTTGTGGACGCGTAAAAACGACATTTTGATTTGTTTTAACAATTGACTTAAAGCCAACCGGATTTCATTCGAAGAGCAGGATCACTGAAGTGAAATTTCACTTCGGCGATAGCTCTGTATTGTAATTACGACGTTTTATTTGGGTTTATTAGTGCACTTTTCGTTTCTCGCCATCTTGGCTCGGCCCAATCAAAAAATTAAGTAACTATTCATTTGGATATTTAAACTATTTATAACAAGGGGCAAGGAAGGCCAAGGAAGGCGGCTCCATGCGTGGTGGTGTAACTATAACATCCGGTGCCCCTGGAAACAATACGAAGTCAACCGATTTTTCCGCTGCAATGGCAAGAAAAGAGGATAGAAAAAACCGCTTTCAAGGTTGCCAGTGATACGAAGAAGAAGATAAATATATAATTTATACGTAAACTATGAATGTCGTTTTTAAGATAATCAAATTATTTTACTGAAATGTCTTGATGAAAGTTCATTTTAAATAATAATTAAATAAAACGATGCTTTTTAAACTATTTCCCTAGTTAAAAAGCTTTAATTATTTCGACAGCGACCGGTTTGGCAGGCTCGCTGGTATCGACAGACTAGTCAGTCTGTCAGGTCACTGTCAAAATAAAGACAAAAATGGAAGTAGTTAAAAACGCCTTTTTATTTAATTATTATTTATTTATGTTGCTATTTGAAATTTCGTGGTCGAAGTTCATTGTAAATAAAGAAAATATGTATTTAATTTTTTTTAGTATTATATATAGATTTAGTTAAATTTTACTGAGGTTTAAGGCTTCGAATGGTTTCGACAGCAGCCCCTGAAAATGACAGCGAGCTGCCGAAACCGGTCGGAGCCATAAACCTAAGTGGAATTTGATCAAATATGCATTATACTATAAGGATCGTCCATCTGACGACAAGTGCACCATCTAAAAGAACATTATGTGTTAAATTATTTAAATTTGTTATTTTATTTTATATCATTGTATTTTATATAATTTGTTTTAGATTTATTTTGTGGAAGTTGGCAATCAAGAGATGCGCGGGAGATGCCTATTGGTGGCGATAAGGCTCGCAACCCATCACACTGCGTCTCTCGCGGGGGCGAAAAGAAATGGATGGAGTGCCCCATCGGTTAAAGTGTGGCAGTCCATTCTTTCTGCATACCCTTTCGGTGAGACGGCGTGAAAGTAAAAATTGTATATGAACCGTATATATCTTAAAAAAACTAGGCGTTTTAATTTATGAAGCGCCATTTTGTGAAAGATCCTCTTTGAAGGCGTTCACCGCCTGGGCTGTTCTTATTAAAAAGGAAAAAAAAATAGAGGGAATCTAGAAATTATCTTGATTTCTAATGTGATGAGGAATCCAGTGTGACGCAGCTGGTCTTAAGAAGCTAAAAACTGAAAGAAAATACCTTTTTACTACAGCGGAATAAATTTTTTAACATAAATATTCAGATTTTCTCTTGGGTACTATTTCGTTTGGCTTCCTTTGTTGGGACAAGTTCATATTTTTATTTTTGATTAAAGCACTTTTGAGTCTTCTTATTCAAAACTTTTTACCCTTGAACGTTTGGTTTGAAGGCAATGAACGGGGCATCAAAGGAAAACTTTTAACAATATGGACAACAAATATTACATAAATTTTCAAAGAAATCAGAATTTTATGATTAAAATCTTTTCAGCCCTGGAAACAATTTTCAAACAAATCACCTCAACCAGTAACTGATTCAAATGCGTCAGGGCTTTGACCTTTATTATCAAATAATTAGAAAAATACATGTTCTTCTGTTAAATGTTTTATTTATTTGTGAACAGATACCGGTGTGTTTGGTTTGGTGCCATGAAGAGGAAATTTCTCGGTTAAGTTCACGCCAGACAGCAGGAAATTCGACCGACATGGAGACGAGAGGAGTGCTTTTTTCAAGACGTTCGTTCATATTAGTGAAGGTACGTTTAAAAGACAAATACTTTTAACTTAAGAAATTATCTTGTATTCCTAAAGTTGAGCCATCTCTCATGCGTTCCTGGTATTATGTATTATATTTTACCGGTTCTACATAGATACTTAAGACTTTAATTTGGTATGTAATATCTTAGGAGAAAATAAACTGTTTTGATTTGATAACCTAGGTATTGAAAAACAACGATCTTAGTGAACATTTTTATTTATTTGAAGCATAAGTTCCCAACGGGGGCAGTATCGCCACCCAGTGGGCGCTGGAGCCTTCCAGGGGGGCGCTAGCGGGCCCATAGACAAATAGGGGGCGTTTAGGCAGTCAACGTGGGTGGCCGTGTCCTATCTATTTAAGAAAATAATAACAAAATACTTTTAAGGTACTATTTCCATGAATCAACATTTAATATATCTATTTACTATGAATACTGAATACTGATAACATTTAATATATCTATTTATGAATACTGGTTCTGATTTTGAAAATTTGGTTTGGTTTGGTTCATGCGGTGCTCCCGTAAATTTGGAGAAATTACGTGTATAAGTGAATTGTTTTGGTCAATTTGATTGTTGCCGCACTTTATAATAGTTAATTGTGACTCGTAATACGTTTGTACTGTTTTGATGTCAAAATTATACAAGTTTTTTCGTTTATATAAAGAACGACCTTCGTGGCAGAGTGGTTACGAGCTCTGACTTCCATGCCGAAGGTCCTGGGTTCGATTCCCGGTGTAATTTGACAGGTGTAACAATAAATTTTTCATTTGTTCCAATGACAATTTGAATAATTTCTTCGATATTCTTTTAAAGTTCTTGCTGGTGTTGGTTGGTTTTAAGTGCCTAATTACTGCTAATTAAAAAAAAGGTGGATACGTGGAACATTAATTAAATCATATAATTGACAATATGTGCACCATCTAAAAATATCATTTTGTGTTAAATTATTTTTATTTTATTTTGTTATTTTATTTTATATCATTGTATTTTATATTATTTGTTTTAGATTTATTTTGTGGGTGTTGGAAGATCGTAGTGTGCGCGGGAGATGCCTATTGGTGGCGATGAGGTTCGCAACCCATCACACCGCGTCTCCCGCGGGGCGAAAAGAGAAGGTTGGAGTGCCGCATCAGTTAAAGTGTGACAGTCCATTCTTTCTGCCTACCCTTTCGGGGAGACGGCGTGATGGTTAGTTAGTTAGTTATTTACTATGAATAAAAAGAATTATCTCGTAATAAAGTTTTTTTTTACTTCCATTAGGTCTAATTTTGTTTAGCATTGTCGGTGACATGTCTTTGCAGGTTCGTAAACAACGACGTAAATCACGCATCAAGCGTATTTTGGTAGATACAGAGATAAGATATAAATTATAATAAAACTCTCGAGTTTGAGAATGTCCTCGCAAGGCGAAACGGATTGAAATATTTTTTTCTAAATTAAAATCTCTGTATAACCAATTGAACAATCGTGTTTATATTATAATTTATAACGGAGTTTTACAAATTAAAAACCATTTAATAAGATAAAATATCGTTTAATAAGATTAAATAAATCAAATATTGAATGTCGGCCATGTGAGGAGTCACGAGAAATCGACACACGTGCATGACACGATGTATGAATGTTGAGGAAGCGAGAGAAATATGTCAGGAATGAAAAGTGTGGCAGTCCATTCTTTCTGCCTACCCCTTCGGGGAGACGGCGTGATGGTTAGTTAGTTAATTAAATTCGGTAAAATATTAAGAGAGATTTATTTTCTTGTAAAGGGGCGGTCAATGCCGTCTTAAAAGTATTTACCAGGCTGTAAGCACCATAAACAATTTTTCCAACGTGGAGATTTATGAGGCCGTATGTACCGCCATATCAGTATTGGAATCCGTGAGGTTACTCGCTGTCTCGTGCCGTGATCACATTTTATTTAGATTATAAATGTGAAATTAACGTAAAATACGACTACGATTTTATTATTTCTCCTTATATACGTGTTACAAATATTTCAATATAATAGATTTGTGCTTCCGCAATGTACACTGAAGATTCTACATAACATTTTCGAAGAATGTGATGTTATAATATTCCCATTTGTAAAGAACCAACAATATTAATCATATAACGTTAATTTCTTGAAAGTTAAGGCGTTAACACTGTGGAATTCCATTGTAATTACACTGGATTTTTCAAAAGAAAACACTGTTTAATATTCCACTATACTATATGTATAGACTACACAACATGTTTCGGAGTTACCTCCATCTTCAGGTGTAAATATACGACACATGGAGGTGCGACATGGAGGTAACTCCGAAACATGTTGTGTAGTCTATAAATATAATATAATGGAATACTAAACAGTGTTTTCTATTGAAAAAATCCAGTGTAATCATATAACGTTGTTAAAAATGATCATATTTATTAATTGTTTCGAAAAAGTCGCGATATTTTTAACAATTTTTTGATATTTGAAAGCTGTCAGATCAGATCGGCCCCACATTTAAATTAAAGTTACGGCCTGGTAAACAGTGATTTAAACAGGGGTGGTCCAGAAAAGGTTGCGAATCTATGGTCTAAAGCAAAATTAGGGGCACTGGGGACCAACAGCCGCCCCCGGGTAGGTACTAGTTCCAAGAAAGGGGAAAGATTGATTAATATTCTATTCTATTACCCTTTTAATTTTAAACCGAATTAAAATGTCGATACTGTCACAAGTCTGGAGCAAGTTCTAATAAAAAGTGAGGCATGTCCGAGCAGTGTCCGGTAAGGAGACACCTCGCTAGGCCGGGCCCGAAATAGCGCCCAACTCACGCAACTATCTCGAAACTCGGAATAAGTCTTATTTCAATTACGTGCTCGTGTCACGTACGTAATTCTCTGCATTGGACATGTTTACACGCAAACATATAGGCTGTTTTTAAACTGGCAACAATGTTTCTACAGACTGTCAATTTGACAGTTGACAGTTGATTTGTACTCAGTACATTTTGCCATTTCACCATGAATAGACTGACGTCAGATCAGCGCTTGCAAATTGTGCAAATTTATTTTGAAAATTAGGGTTGGGTTCGCCAAACTTATCGTGCACTACTTCCATTTTACGGTCGACATAATCGTCCATCCGAGCAAGTCATTCGGAAGACCATGGATCGTTTTCGCACCACGTACAATCTAGTGGATAATACGCATCCACAAATACGACAATTGTCGAAAATTGGACTTCACGACATTTAAACTACGCTTTTATCACTTGATGTCCCGCCGTACATACAAGATAATACAACAACAAGAGAAAATACAAGGCAATGATAGATATAATAGATAGCATGTTACAGAAAGAAAGAAAAGCACAGCAGGAGGCACAGGAAGGAGTGAGAAGCCAAAATGCAGGATGGGGGAAGAAGGAAATTTATTTAATATGTGGAATAGGGAAGGTAACAAGGAAGTTTATACTAAATATATTTAAGAGAAGATAAAAAAGAAAATAATTTAACCAAGGAGGGGGATGGGGAGGCCTGGTACTGAGGGTCTTCCTCCTTTCCCCCAGCAAGACAATCGCCACCCCCTCAAAGGGGCGAGTGACTTCACAAAAAAACGGCGACATTCGGTCGAGACGGTTGGCCGAGGTTAAAAACAAGAAATAATAAACAAATCTAAACAATACAATAGCAACTGAACTCCCTCGCGTAGAGAAACCTCAGAAATATTTTCTGAACCCTCTCCATCATGACTTTAAACGTATTTCTATACAAAACATTTATAAGGCCAGTCTTGATATACGGAGCGGAGACCTGGACGCTGAGTTTTGTGGATTCCCAGAGGTTGTATTTGAGCGCAAAATCCTAAGGAGAATTTTTGGCCCAGTTCGCCAGGATAATATAACGTATGGCGACGCTGGCATAACCCTGAGTTGTATGAACTATACAATCAACCAGACGTCGTCAAATTTATAAAACTGCAACGGCTTAGGTGGGCTGGGCATCTGGTGTGAAAGGAGGAGCTGTCAACACCCGGACAGTTTGCATTTACAAGACCGGCGAGAAGACGCAGCGTGAGAAGACCGCGGCTTTATTGGCGGGACGGTGTTCTGAAGGACATAATTATTGGGAATCAGACCCGAGGATAGTGTCGGCTGGAGAATTTTTTAGATTGGGTCGAAGTCCATCCAAGACTGTATAGCCAGACAAAACAAGAATAAGAAGAAGAATTAGCCATATTATCACTTATTCTTCTCCTTATAGACCTTTGGACTGTTCCTGAAATCAGGCTGGCCTCTCTTGGAAGGTTGACTCCCAACTATCCCTCCATCTCTTTGGCGGTCTTCCGGGGGGACGGTATCCGGCAAGAATCTGATGCGCCACAGCGTGTGGGATTCTGGTGGGATCCATCCTCTGCACGTGCGCATTCCAGTATATTCTGCGTTGTCTGCCCCATCTCACGACATCCTCCACCTTGCAGATCTCGCGGATATATTGCTATCACAGCAAGGAGAAACCAAAATAAAGTTCGCTAGTTGAAATATTATTTTAGTTTAAGTTTATGATTTCGCTTACTATAACGTCACAAGAGTAATTAACGTATTTGAGAAGAACAGACGAGCTGGCTTCATTTACATACGCTAAAAAACGAATATCCGCGTCTGTTTGTGAACGTAAATTGTTGCAATTGTACGAATCGGAATCCGACCATCTGTTTCCTCGTCCTGGAGACAATGGTATTATAATATACGTAGAGAAGCCCGGGTCTCGGTATACTAAACAAATACTAATTCTTAATAACGGCACTCGTAGAGGAGACATTTTTCATTATCTACTATAGTATAATAAGTACGCAATCGCAAAATAACGAAAATATTGTACACAATGGTTTTATAACGAAGCAGTAAGAGAACTAAGAAACAAAGCCGCCGTTTTGGCTAGATACTTGAAAAAATACTGTATGGAAAAAACATAAAACATCTCAATTCCATATGACATTTTAAATTCAGACGAGGCCTGATACCATCACAACAAAATGTCTCCCAATAACCACACAGAAATGAGGGCTCTCCGATTTATTACGGGAACGACACACTGAGACAGTCTGAAATAAGGAAGATTTGCGATGTCGAAGATGATGTTCGATGGGGTAGAACGAGAAGACGCTACTGGAGAGAGCATGTCCTACAGGAGTGATAAGTAATATGGCAAATAAAGTACCAACAGCCAGTCGACCTTTAGGAAGACCACTTACAAATGGCGCGTCAGCTGGACATCTACATCCCAAGAACGGGGTCCGAGAAATAACAGAACACAGTCCTAAATAAAGTGTTTATAACATAAGTTTTTTTATTTTTTATATTTGTAATGGGCTTTATCAGCTTCGTATTATCATTTAAAAATAATGAATAATTTAAGATATCTTTGCTGTTTTAGATATTATCTAAACCATCTCAGAGAGGCGTGCTTAGTGGATCAGTCACATTATGCGCCATGAGAGTCTTCTGCATAACATAGCAGGGGGATGATTGACGGGAGTATTTGAAACAGGTGTGCGAGGACCGATAACCGCGTGAGACGCGGGCCGATACTGTCCGAACAAATAGGGTTCTAAAAACATCTGAGCTGAAGGTCCTAAGATTCATTACTTGAAAAACTTTTCGAGATTGTGTCCGTAACGTAAAAAAAGAAAAACTCGCGAATACAGTACATCAGAGTAGATTCAGAAGAAGTTACTGGAAGGACCATGTAGCGAGAATGGATAGTGACAGACTCGCATATACAGCCGCTAAAAAGTCCTCTCGGACATCGTCCATCTGGGAGACCACCTAAGAGCTGGAGGGACAGTTGGACATCATCTTCTCAGGAGACATCATTTCTGTGTCACATCTCGTCAGATCTATTAATATAAAATGAAGAAGAAGGGATGTTTTTGAAACTGCAAACATAATCAACCTTACTCTGTTGATGCCTTTGAAATAGAAAAACCATCACCGATACATTTCCCTTACTAATGCAAAGTGTTGCGTTCTCTCCGGTGACAATTATGGCGATGGTTATTATATTCGGAGTTTTGATTACGAAACAGATCGCGGTGTACGTGTCTGTGGGCGAGTTCGTGGTCTCAAAATACGTATTTATACTTTGTTGCGGATTATACTATACTATAGCGGCACACTAATATTGTGAGTCACCCCTTCATGCTGTGATACTCGACTACTATTGAGTACTGCCATTATGTTTAAAGTGTCAGAGGGATAGTAGAGCCATTCAAGTATTCATTTCATACTTTCTTCTCGGCGCTACCTCCCGGTGTGGGGTTTGGCTCCTGTCTCTGTCCATCCCATTCCATTCTCCGGGTCTTTCCAGCTTACTCTAATCGTTGGTCCTTATGCCAGGATCTTTGTTCATTGGTTCCTTCATTCTACATTTTCTTTTCCATTCCTCCCTCTGTCCCACCCTCAACAATATCTGCCTGAAATAATTTTATGTTAGGCTAAATGTTTTTGAAGAAGTTCTTTGATAGTTACATTCCCTAATGTCTGAAACGCAAAATGTATGACCAATGCGTAATCCCAGTACTGATATATTAAGCAGAAACGCTAACCCTCACCAAGTCGACTATAAGGAGACTCCGTGTAGCACAGAGGAAACACGAAAGAGCCATGCTACATGTAAGGCTCTCAGACCAGATAAGAAATACTGAAATACGTAGAAGGTCGGGAGTAACAGATGTCGTGGAAAGGATAGCTAAGTTTAAATAGTCATATGCAGGACATGTTGCCAGATTGGCAGACGATAGATGAACCGGAAGGGTGGTGGAGTGGAGACCCCACGAAGATAAAAGAAACAGAGGGAGACCCCCCACACGATTCGAAGAATTGATGGCGATTGGATGCGAAAGGCAACAGAAATACGTGGAGAAGTATGGGGAAGGCCTATGTCCAGCAGTGGACGACAACGGCTGTTTAACAAAACAACAACAATCAACATATGTTTTTTAATTTACTGTCTTATAATCTCGGCATCTTGAAATGGCTGCATCGTAAAATGTTTTGCATATCCCTTGGATCGATATAGTCAGCAACATAAGTGTTCTCCAGAGAGCAAATGCTGAATTTGGGTCATGTGATATGCAGAGGAAAATATGATGGGAAATGAGAGGAAATGAGAGGAAATGAGGAAATGAGTAAAGAGGGTCGACGAGGTGTTGGCAGAAAGCAAATCTCCTGGCTCCACAACATAAGGGCTGGACTATCTTAAGGACCATCGAGGAGCTGTTTCGAGCTGCCAGGGACAGAAACACCTACTCTCGGCTGATTGTCAATGTCAAGAATAAGAAGAATCGTGCAGCATGTTTTGTGAGAATGGGACATAGAAGTGAAAAACAAATTAGATAAAATGTAGTCTGGGTTCCCTCTTGCTTTCGTTGGAATGTTGCATTCCCCAGTTAACGTGACTCCCGGATGGAGGGGGGACGGACATAGAGAATGCATGCGCGAAACTGACGAAAGGGCACCTCTGCGTCCTATAACAGCTAATAAGCGGTGGGTAGCCTTTTATGGTCATTGGAAGTCCGCATTTCGTTGTCATTCTGTTGGTGTTTGTAATCACGTTTTTTTTACCATGCAGGGGGTTAGCCCTGCGATGAAATATTAAATATTATTAAATGTAGGCGAATATATATAAGATTTTACTGTTTTTGTTAAGAACCATCGTTTGAATATTAAGGTCGATTGCTTCACTGACGCTCTAATGATGTAAATATTTGTTTAACTAACTAACTAACTAACCAACCATCACGCCGTTTCCCCGAAAGGGTAGGCAGAAATAATGGACTGCTACACTTTAACCGATGCGGCACTCCATCCTTTTCTTTTCACCCCCGCGAGAGACGCGGTGTGATGGGTTGCGAACATCATCGCCACCAATAGGCATCTCCCGCACAAATAATATAAAATACTTCTTCTTCTTCTTCTTTTGATAGATCTGACGATCTGTGACACAGAAATCATATCTCGTCGGATGATGAGATCCAGCTGTCCCTCCATCTCGTAGGCGGTCTTCCAGGTGGGCGGTGTCCGGAAGGGATTTCATAAGCGGCTGTATATGCGAGTCTGTCACCATCCATTCGGGCTACATGGTCCCTCCAGTATCTTCTTCTGGATCTACTCCACTGAACGATATCCTCTATTTCGCAGGTTTTCCTTATGTCTGCGTTGCGGACACGATCTCGGAGGGTTTTTCCAGTAATTGATCTTAGGACCCTCATTTCCGATGTTCTTAGTAGTCCCTTGGTTCGCACAGTGTCAGCCCGCGTCTCTACAGCGTACGTCATGATAGGTCGCACGCATGTTTTGTAGATTATGATCTTGCTGTCGATACGATATAAAATAAAT
Source organism: Lepidostoma basale (assembly GCA_022606425.2). Lineage (NCBI taxonomy): Eukaryota > Metazoa > Arthropoda > Insecta > Trichoptera > Lepidostomatidae > Lepidostoma > Lepidostoma basale. The sequence goes on along the minus strand of JAHDVF020000495.1, from coordinate 372,331 downwards.
GAACAAAATAATAATAATTTAAGACATAATGTTCTTTAAGATGGTGCACATGTTGTCAGCTGGACGATCCGGACTTTTGTGTTTATTTAATTTATGTAAAACATCACAGAATATAACCAAAGCGCTTATGACTGGTATTTTTAAAATTAACTGTAATTAGGCACTTAAAACAATCCAACACCAATAATTAAAAATAACAACAATAACTTAATACGCTGAAACAAACGGTGTTTTATTAATAGTCTTCTATTCAGTGGCGGTATTCCCATAGAAGCCCAGAAGCCCGGCTTACGTAAGAAATTTTGAATCAAAACCCCCAAATCTAAGTAATCATGCCCCCGCATAAACCAACAACCCACCAAATCACCTTCCAACAATGTTCCCATCAGACATAAGAGGAACAGCCACAAGAGCTGAACCTCTGTAAGCCAGAAGAGGTTTTGATTCAAAATTTCTTACGCAAGCCGGGCTTCTGGGCTTCTATGGGAGTACCGCCACTGCTTCAATTAATAATCACAGGCAATAGAATCACAAATAACTTTTCTTAATATCAATCTGCATTGAAACGGAACGAAAATAACCTGAATTGATATTTGAATGAAATTAAAGAGCCGGAATGAATACGTCTTTACTTGTATTTTTCCCACGCAGGTGAGACCTAAATATAGAAATTAAAAATAGTCGCTTGCAGCTAAATCGGGACTCTAAGGTGGGTGAATTAATTCCTGAAAACCACAGTACTGAATACCGCCCTACACAGCAACCGCAGTGCGCGCTTATGGATTACGTGGAATACGAGTAGCTTTGCACCTTGAGACAGATGTCTCATAAGTTTTTAAATAAAATAACTCTAAAAAATAATCTAAAAGATAACTCAAATGATTTTACTGAAATCTCTTGATGGAAGTTCATTTTAAATAATAATTAAATAAAACGATGTTTTTTTAACTACTTTCACTTTTGTCTTTATTTCGACAGCGACAGGTTTCGCCAGGCTCGCTGCCATCGACAGACTGGTTACAGACTGGTGACACTGTATATAAAGGACTCGGTTTGCAATAGTGTCACCAGTCTGTCGATGCCAGCGAGCCTGGCGAAACCTGTCGCTGTCGAAATAAAGACAAAAGTGGAAGTAGTTAAAAAACATCGTTTAATTTAATTTTTATTTAAAAGATAACTAACTAACTAACGATCACGCCGTTTCCCCAGAGAAGTAGATAGAGGGGATAGACTGCCATACTGCTCTGGCCTGACATATCTCTCTAGATTCCTCTACATTCATACATCGTAACACGCACGGCCGTCGATTGTTCCGACTTCGAATGTGGCCGCCTTTTAGTAATTGATTTAATTGGTCATGACATGTTTTCCTCGGGTTCTTGTTCCATTATCCACACTGCTTTTTTGGAAATTTTTAACCATTCTTCTTTCATCCATTCGTTCAATATGTCCAAACCATCTAAGTGATCCTTATATCTGGGGATTATATGGGTATATTATCTGGGGATATAGACTCTTCTCTATATCCTCTTTCACAACCAAGTAAAATAAATAAACAAAAAAAAACTGAATGTGCAGTTTCATTTTATGGCATATATATATAACGATACTGCATATAGTTTTTTTTGTGATTAATGCTTTCATCTTCAGCCTGTAATGGCCATCCGCTACTGGACGTAGACCTCCTGTTGTATTTTCCACTCCCTTTTATCCTGAGCCATCCGCATCCAGGCACTTCTCTGACTCTTTCGGGTATCGTCTCGCCAACGCAACTGTTTACGTACAGGCTACATAGAATCACTTTATCTGAAATGCCTAAATTTGCACACAAATAAGCGGAAACGCTCATTATAAATAAGAGTAACGTAGAGTCTATAAAAACAAAAAGCAACTGTTTGCGCCCAACTCCACGCTTTGCCGTCTTTGGGCACCAGCACAGCAGTCGCCTTAACCATTTTCCTTTTGGGTCACGAGCGACGCGTTTCGCCCATCGGTACTTAAGGGTTGCGGCCAACTTGATGACGTCGAAGACCTTTGTCCTGACTCGTATGTCCTCATTCCTGACTCTGTCCCGCAAGCTGATACCCAACATGGCTCTCTCCATTGCTCTGTCCATTAACGTTGATAGTTAAGCAAGGCACACATGACATTTTATTATTAATGTTCGATATATACACGCTGTACATGTAATACTAATATTTTTTTATACACGTTTTTTTACTTCACAGTTTAATAAATATTGTAGAAAACTGTCCCATTTCTGGCACTAAGTAACACACGAATATGATGAGAGTTTTCAACGCCGTTCCGGATGATGAGAACTGAAAGAGGTGCCAATATTTTTTTCTACGTTTCGTCATTTTTTCTATATTTTCTGCCAACATATTTACATTGAATAAACGATATTCCGTGTTTTAAAAGGAGACACTTACTGGAAATTTTTAAACACAGGTGTACCAGAAATTAGACGAAATATTTACAGAAAACATCACGCTTTTGCGCAGGGATTACTAATTGAATCTTCTTCTTCTTCCTCAGCCTATTCCCGTCCACTCCTGGACAAAGGCCTCTTCCATTTGCTTCCATGTAATTCTGTCATGTGCAGACCGCATCCAGGTAAATCCGACGTGTCTGTTTAGATCATCCTTCCACCGTAGTTGCGATCGCCCTGCACTTCTCTTCGCCGTCCACGGTCTCCAAGTCAGCAGTCTTCTTGTCCACTTTTCATCTGAGCTTCTGGCTACATGACCTGCCCATTGCCATTTTAGAGTCGCCACCCGGTGGATGATATCAATGACCTTTGTTTTTTCTCTCACCATACCGTTTCTGACTCTGTCTCTTAGGCTTATTCCCAACATGGCTCTTTCCGTGGCTCTTTGGGTCACTCGTAGTTTCTCGGCACTTTGTTTGGACAATGTAACAGTTTCAAGACCATAAGTACCAACTGGCAGAACGCAGGCTTCATTGACTTTCCGTTTCAGGTTGATCGGTATTTTCCGGTTTTTAAGGATGTAACTCATGTTTCCGAAAGCTGCCCAGCTTAGTCAAATTCTTCTTTTTCTTTGTACTTACTCAAGGAATGTTAAGTGGGGCAAGCTAATTTTTTCTATGGTTTGTAAGAAATATTTTTGATATCGTAGTAGTCATGTTCAGAAATAAGACAAAGTGCAGACGGGGCAAGGTGTTTATGTGATGGTAGCTATAATAATTTATGAATTGATGAGTGATTTTGCGTGCGCTGGAGTGGGAGGATCCGATTTCGTTTGTAAGTTATTACACAATGCTGTGTTTCCGCGTCCATTTCCCGATCGGTATTGTAAACAGCGCGGGTATCATTGTAGCGCCGGGGATACACACATATTTCGGCAGTGACATCATGCACGAGTGCAGTACACAACAACTTTATATAACTACGCACGGATTGTGAAGGTTCTTCAATAGAAAAATAAGTCAGTAAATATCGAAGAAAGCAAAAAACTAACTTATTTACAAATATTTTTTGTGAATGTATACTTATACTTGTATACGAATACTGGATTTCACCCACCGCGGGTTATCAATTCATGATTTAATTGTATCTCAATAGAGACGAAGATGCAAATTGGAAACTGATAATGCTTAATAAACATAAATCTCCATAGATGGCGTTAGTATGTAGATTATATATAGAGTAATCTTAAAAAGATTAACATATGTAATCAAAATCTTCATAAATGGCACATTGAAACTTACATGTGAAACCTGGCATAGATTTGTAACATATATACAACTTCCAAAAATTTGTCATACATGGTCATAAAGAAAAAGGTGGAATGGGGAATGTTGTAATTACATAAAGCGTGCGCTTAACTCAACCAATGACAGGTCATAAGTCCTGTAAACACCTTGATCAACCATATTCAGTTTCCAATTTGCATCTTCGTCTCTATTTACAAATATTTATAATACTGATTTGATATTAGTATACTTGACCGGTTTCGGTAGCTAGCTACAGCTCTAAACTAACGATTGAATGGAATAAATAAGAAAAACCCACTAGAAGTTGGCAGCGAACTGCCGAAGCCGATCAAAGTCATAAACCTAAGTCAAATTAAACTAAATATAATATAGTATATACTATAAAGATTTTTTTATTCTTCTTCTTTCGGTGCCGTGTCAGGTCCCCCCAACGTTGGCGATCATTGCAGAAAATATATCTCTATCCTGCGCCACTTGGAACAGGTCTGAACTCTCGTTATTCCTGTCCACTCTTTAATGTTCCGCAGCCAGGACAGCTGCCTTCTACCAACTCCCCGACATCCCTCCACTTTACCCATTAATATAAGTCGAAGGAGGTGATATTTTTCTCCCCTTAGCACATGTCCCAAATATGGGACCTTTCTAATTTTCACACTCGACAACAGTTCTCTATTGGCTCTGGCTCTCTGTAGTACGTCTGCATTACTGACCCTATCAGTCCACGGTATACGGAGCATTCTGCGGTATATCCACATCTCGAACGCTTCCAACCGGTTCATTACAAATGTACAGACAGACTAAATATAATGTTTTTTACTAAATACTAGTAATAAAAACAGCTTCACCTTTTCTTTCTTAAAAACTTCTTCTTCTCAGTCGTATTCCTCACGAGGGTCGTGTCCATACTGTAAACTATTGACCATGGCACGCCATGCGCTCCTGTCACCCGTCAGTCTCCAGGCTGCAGCTAATGAGAGACCAGACAGATCCCTGATTTCATCGGACCAGCGGCTCGGTGGTCGTCCTTGTGGTCGCCTTCTCTCCACTTTTCCCACGATGATGAACTTTTCAAGGTTGTCCTGATCTCTCCGGGCTATATGTCTAAAATATTTCAAGAATCTCTGAGAGCACATCCTCGAGAGTCTTGCCCTGATACCGTAAAAGAATAACAAACCGTCAATGATTGACTGGTTTGTTATTCTTGCCATCCAGGGTATACGCAGCATTCGTCGCCAGCATCACATTTCGAAAGCATCAATTTTGGACACCGATGTTCGCGTAGTCTAAGACTCGCAACCATAAAGGAATATGGAGTAAACAAGGATTTGAACCATTCTTAAAAACAGTTTTCTCTTGTTCATCAACTCCATTATTTAGAATGATGTTTTGTTGAATTATAAATTAATACGTGAATACTGAAAGGGGGTCTTTTAGAGACTTTGAAAAATCCATGAGAGTGTGTAATTGTGAGCCTCCCGCAATCAATGCGGACAACAAAAAAAATCCTCCCCGATAGCCCACTACTTACTCCGCCAAACAAAATGGTCTCACGCAGGATGCTATCTCCTACCACAACTCCATCCAGGCACTGCACCTCTTATCTTCCCCTCGGGAACAGACTTTTTTTATAAATACAATCCCAACCCTAACTGGTCTTCCATTCCTTGACAATAATGTATGACTTTATCATAAACCCAAAATCCCCCCTCGCCCTCTTTCGGAGGGACACTCCGGGCCATACATTTAGCCCCGTCATAAAACAACTACCAAATCGCATTCCAACAATGTTTCCTACAGACGTAAGAGGAATAGCCATTAGAGCTGAACCTCTGTAAGCCAGAAGTTCCAAGTCCAATTGATTATTTAGACTCTGACGTGAAATATGGCTGTTATCATAGAACAATGTGTCATTACTGTCCGCTGTCTGTGTATGCCTGTCACGACTAGCACTTTATTACTGTCAAGTGTCATGTTACGCAATAGAAGCGGGTTTCGGTGAAAAGCGATACGGAATCCATTTTGTTACATTTATTATTTGTAACAGTTTATTCTTTCGCTAATCCGGAAACATATCCTGGTAGTGGACGTCATCAATAATCAGCATTGTCTGAATGGGTTTTTTAATCTGGATAATGTTATCAAGAACTGCTTTATCAAGCGTAAAAGATTAATTTTTATAAATATTTGAGATGAGTGCTTGCGTTAACAATATAACTCTAAAAAATAGGTTATTAAGCACATTTGAATTAAGAACATCGAGAATATTTATTTTAACAACACTTTAGTGTTCGAAACTAGTAGTAGTGGTGTCTCATAATAAAAGTGTTGTGATACAAAAAAAAATAAAAAAAATAATTTTATTTTTAAAAACATTATTTAAAATGTCAACACAAAGTAAACTTCAAGAAGAATTATTCTTCAATAATATAATATTTGTTTTTACAATTCCAAGCGAATTTTAAATAAATATTATATCTGATCGTAGAATTATTAAAACCACTTTTTTAAAAACATTTTCAGACACCATTATCTGCCAATTTTCATTTACGAAACATTTTAATTTTGAAGCACTCATTATTGACGCAGTTTTTGCGAAACACTAGTTACATCTCGAGAAATACTCACGGAAGTAAATATTTTCTACCCTTTAAACTTCGTTCACTGTACAATCGTAATCAGTAATTAGTTTTGACTTTTAATGATTTTTTTTACACACACGTTAAAAATTTCAATACCAAATTGATATCCTTTTGTTTTCTACAGTACTGTCGTAAAACATAATCAGAACAAAAGTCAAAATAATCCAGAAAGTTTCGGGCACGCGCATCGAATGCATGTGCGAATCTTATTCAAAATATTATCGTACTCTTTCTTGATTACATTCGGGTTTTTGACTATTTATATTAATATTCGATTTATTTGAAAACTTGATTTATCCGTATTTTATATTATTTGTGCTAGATTTAATTTTTGGATATTGGACGATCGAAGTGTGCGCGGAAGATGTCTATTGGTGGCGATGAGGTTCGCAACCCATCACACTGCGTCTCCCGCGGGGCGAAAAGAGAAGGATGGAGTGCCGCATCGGTTAAAGTGTGACAGTCCATTCTTTCTGCCTACCCTTTTGGAGAGACGGCGTGATGGTTAGTTAGTTAGTTAGTTTATGATTTATCCGTTTATACTATTATGTATATTATGTGTTAGTTAGTTTATGATTTATCCGTTTATACTATTATGTATATCCGTGTACTATTATGAAGTAAATCAAAAGTTCCCGCAAATGACGCATATTCGGCACAATATTTTAATGTTATGTTGTTAACAGATGTCCAACCTTCCGATGATCATATTTTACATCATATGGTGGCGCCAACTTTTGTCAAACGGCAGAAGCTTATTTGTACAGCTGATAATAATAATATTATATAATATTTTTCAGATATAATACAAAATAAACAGCTTCATTAAAATGAGTTCCTTGATCGCCTAGCAGACAGGGGCGCCTCGTCTCGAGACGCTGAGATGAATGAATTATTATTACGATTAGAGTATATATAGACCTGGAACTCCTCCAATACTATTCTCCATTCTCTCCTCTTCTGTCCTCACTCCGCAGTGGGCCACTGGGTGAGGGCAGAGGAACACTAACCTAAACCTGAACTATCCACTCTTAAGGTAATAGACCCATCTGACATGAATTGAACTACTTACAAATACAAATGAAAACGTCTGTTTTCTAGAAGTTTTATTATGGTTTATGGAAATGACTGGTTTTGCCTGTGCATAACATGATCAAATGTCTGACATTTTGACATTTGATAATGCATTAGACAGGTGGAACATGTCATTCATATAAACTTTAATAAAACTTGTAAAACTTTATAAACGGACGTTTTCATTCGTATTAATTATTAATATGGAGTTTCGCATAATTGTTCAAGAAAAACTTACCTTATTTTAACTAACTAACCATCATGCCGTCTCCCCGAAGGGGTAGGCAGAAAGAATGGACTGTCACACTTTTTTTCCTGACATATTTCTCTTGCTTCCTCAACATTCATACATCGTGTCATGCACGCGCGTCGATTTCTCTGACTCCTTACATGGCCGACATTCAATATTTAATTTATTTGATCGTGCCACCTTATTTTACACCTCATTTTATAATATAATATTATATTAACTAACTATTTTAGACAACCAGTAGAACGGCTGATGCGTGGTATATATTATAAGTTAAATTAATTAATTTTTATGCATTAAAACCCTGGTTTTTCCACTTTTGAGTTTATTTTTCTTGAAATGTTTCGAAGACTTACACCTTCATCATCGGGAGAACGATATAAACCCGATATAAACTCGATCCTCATTATGGAATTCCACAGTGTTAACGCCTTAAGTTTATCTTAAATTAAATAAACACAAAATTCCGGATCGTCCAGCTGACGTGTGCACCTTAAAAAAGAACATTAGTCGTATGTGTTATGTTATTTTTATTTTATATCATTGTATTTTTTATATTATTTGTTTTATATATAGATTATTTTGTGGATACTGGACGATCGAATAGTGCGTGGGAGATGCCAATTGGTGGCGATGAGGTTCTTAACCCATAACACCGCGTCTCCCGCGGGGGCGAAAAGAGAATGATGGAGCGCCGCATCGGTTAAAGTGTGGCAGTCCATTCTTTCTGCCTACCCCTTCGAGGAGGCGGCGTGATGGTTAGTTAGTTAGTTAGACAATGCATTGTTCCAATCCACCAGACGGGCAGGCAGAGAAAATGGACCGCCACACTTCACTATCCTAACACACCTCTCAAGATTCCTCCTCATTCATACAGCGGGTCGTACACGCCCGTTGATTCCTACGACTTCTAGAATTGTCGACCTTTGAAATTTGTTAAGATCCCTTAGACGTATGTGTGTTAAACTGATGTGCGACAGAATTTCCAATGGTGATATCAGGAAGGAATGTAGAGCGGAAGAAAGTATTACTCGTATTAACAAATTTGGACATATAGAATTCATGGATAAAGAAAGGATGGTAAAGAATGTATACGTTATCGATGTGAATGGAGTACCTACAGAGTCGTACGGTGTGTGCTTGTAGAGGAAGCTAGAGAGGTATGTCAGTATGGCGGTCCTCTCAGCGTACCCCTCCGGGAAACGGTGTGATGGTTGTTTAGTTAGTTAGTTAGCGTGCACACTGAAGGGTTGACAATCCTTCTCGCGAAGTCATTTATTATAATTTGGGTTCGTTGGTATGTACAGGTAATAACAATATTTATGTAACGCGTAAAAGTCTTGCGTCATTTTAGCGCAAATTGGAAAGCTCTCTCCCGGAATCTGCCGACCGCGGCCGGAGATAGCCGATCTCGAAGCACGTGTTTATGACTCGGAGCTTATAATAATGGGATGGCAGTAGAGCGAGAACAGTCTTATTACGGCATCAGTATGACTTACTGGCTCCTTCAGATTGCGCCATTCGAAATTTATATTAATCAAATCAAATTTCATTGATTTTAAAAATATTATACAAACAATTAATTATCAGTCAGAATAATATTTCAAATCTTTGGAACTTATTCTTAATACTCGTATATATCAATTACTAAAAGGCGGCCACATTCGAAGTCGGAACAATCGACGTGCGTGCATGGTACGATGTATGGATGTAGAGGAATCTCGAGAGGTATGCCAGGACAGGCCAGTGTGGCGATCCATCCTCTCTGCCTACCCCTCCGGGGAAATGGCGTGATGGTTAGTTAGTTAGTTAGTTTTAATAATAAGCGTAGTCATACGAAACATGTATTTTTTTCTTCTTGGGTTTATGGGATTCTTCGAAGTCAAATTGAAATTTATTTTATTCACTTAGTTCTGGTCCCAACCATAATACTCGTATATGGAAGCGAAGCAGCAAACAAAAACCTATCCAAAAAAGCTAGAATGGCAGTGCACAATAGTGTTCTTCTACCGACCCTTATGTATGGAAACGAATCATGGAACTGGCAAAAGAAGGATGGAGGTAGAATAAATGCAGTAGAAATGAAATCTCTTAGACGAATGGATACTCTGCGTATGATAAGGTGTCGAATGAAATTAGAAGAAGTGAATGCGGTGCGAATGATGGTGTTATGAACAAAATAATTAAAGGACCATTAAGATGGTTTGGACATATGGAATGAATGAATGAAGAAAGAATGGTAAAAAAAATATATGTTAACGATGTAAATGGAACCAGAAATAGAGAAAGACCGAGGAAAACGTGGCTCGATCAAATAAATCAAATATTGAATGTCGGCCATGTGAGGAGTCAGAGAAATCGACGCGCGTGCGTGACACGATGTATGAATGTTGAGGAAGCGAGAGAAATATGTCAGGAAAGAAAAGTGTGGCAGTCCATTCTTTCTGCCTACCCCTTCGGGGAGACGGCGTGATGGTTAGTTAGTTTATAATAAAGCTTGTACATATAAAACAGACGTTTTCTTTCGGATTAATTATTTTATTATGGAGTTTTACATCATTGCTCAAGAAACAATAAATATGTTGCGATTATATAAGCGCTATAATTGTATTAAAACGAAGGCTGTATTTCATCTCGTAATGGTGCAGACAGATAGTTTGATTTACATAGACATAGACGGGGAATTCACCCCGAGCGGGAGGCTGTGCGATGTGTGTATCCGCTACAGGTCTATAGCCAATACAACGGTCATTGCTATCCACTGCCGGATGGGGGTAGTGGATTACATGGGACTAAACAGCGACTGTATGACACAATTCCATTTCAGTGCGACTTGTAAATTTAACGACACTTGTACATGTTATTTTGTTTCAATCAATAAATCTTTTCAACAATAACAAATAATCTACTATTTTAATTTTAATTTATTTTAAACTAATCAGAAGTAACTTATTGAAAGTTAAGGCATTAACACTGTGGAATTCCATAGTAATCTACTTTGGGAATTAAATAAAACATTGTTTAAACCACTTTTAATAAACAAATATTAAAATACACGACATGTTTCAGAGGATACCTCCATCTTCAGGTGTAAAAATATAACAAAAACTAAACAAAGAAAGATTTAGAAAGACAAAGAAGATTAGTCTTTTTTGTTTAGTTTTTGTTATATTTTTACACCTGAAGATGGAGGTATCCTCTGAAACATGTCGTGTATTTTGATATTTTTATTATTAAAAAGTGGTTTAAACAACGTTTCTTTTAATTCCCAAAGTATTTCAGAAGTAATATACTCAGAAAATTGAAAATAACTTTATTAAATCCACTAATTATTATAAAACACGACATGTTTCGGAGGACACCTCCATCTTCAGGTGTAAGAATATATTATATTTTTACACCTAAAGATGGAGGTATCCTCTGAAACATGTTGTGTTTTTTTAATAATTAGCGGATTAAACAAAATTATTTTCAATTTCTTAAGCATATTACTATGGAATTCCACATTGTCTTAGCGTTCAATAAGTTGATATTGCAAGTATTACAAAAATACATTCCAATACACCAATGATACATAATATTATTATTAAAAAGTTTGAGACACAACAGTAAATAATACACAATGAAATAATATGACGAACTCACAATTATAACAATGACAGAGACAGCGCCTCCCTCGGGTCAACTACACTATCACTAAATACGTCCACCTCCGAGGTGCAAATACATTGCTCTACCTACCATTGGAAAATGATTTTACCATTGGGAGAACCATTGGCAGATTGTTTCTGCATCGTGGGAGATAAAACAATAAGTGGTCCCTTTGTTGAAGATAATTATCAGGTACGAACCGACCTACATCACTCAGGATTTCTGAGTTATGTATACAACCGCATTAGTCGAAAGAAATGAACACCCAAGTGAATGTCTCGTTTTCTCCCGAGTGACTGGTAGCCTAGCATGAATTGTAATTTATGGTTGTGATTTTTATTTTGTAAAACTCCATTATTAATGTTCAAGTTATTATGATCATGCTTTCAGCGTTGCGGGTCCGTTAGCGTGGAATAGCCTCCATGTTAGTATTAAGTATGAGGGTGGTGAGGTTAAATTTAAGAAACTTCCAAATACTGCACTGTTCGGTCAGTCCTATCCTAGTGCGCCCTTGGAATAATTGATTTTACAAACAAGACGGCATACTTAAAATATAAATCATCATAAATAATAATAATAATAACACATTTAGAATAAAAACGCGATTGTTTAATTAGTTTTACAAAGATTTCAGGAGCTATGGAAATATAAATATTATTGACAAATTTCTTTCGCCTTGCGAGGACATTCTCAAACTTAACGTAATTGCCAAACATTGTGTCCTTTTGAAGATGATTTTAGAAAACTTAAAAGGTGGGGGAAATTATATAATGTAAATTTTGGATGGTACCATTAAGAATTGGGGAATAATTAATACGAATAAAAACTTATTTTCTAGAAGTTTTATTATATTTTATGCTGATGACGTGTTTCGCCTGTCTAAGACATTATCAAATGTAGCGAAAATCAAACGCGTTGTTGTTTATATACACGAGTTAAATACGGTAATTAAAGAATTGTTGTGGCGGAAATGAATTATTATACATTGTTGAAAATAATTCAGGGATAAAGCCCATAATACAGAAAAGTAGTACCTGGAAATAGTGAAATTTATGAATACAATGTTGACATAGGTAATGAATACTAAATGAAGTTATATAAATCAGAAAAGTATGAAAGTGTTTCTGAGTAAAACATCTCTTAACAAAATATGTTAGTATTATGTTGGTGACGAGTAGGGACACTTAGTACTGTAGAGGGTGGTGGTGTGGTGTTACCTCCGTTGCATTCTGTGTAGTGCAGGTCGAGCTGTAGCCCCTGGGGGCCCCCCGCCCCCGCCCCCTCCCCGGGGGGCCCCGGCGGGGGGGCGCGCGACAGTAGCCGCCGGACGCGGTCACGCATCTCATGTGAGAAGTCACGGCTACTCTCCCCCTTGCAACACCCCGAATATGTGGGGGGTCTCTCACTATCACTAAACGTGGACGCACTACTAGATACCTGGTTGGACCTTGTACGATCAAATTTTAGATTGTTTATGAGTACGTTTAGGACTCTCCACGATCACACTTTTAAATTGTTTACGGGTACGTGGTAGGACCTTTTACGATCACACTTTTAGATCTTTAACGGTTACGTGGTAGGACCTTTTTCGATTACACTTTTATATTGTTTACGGATACGTTATAGGACCTTTTACGATCACACTTTGAGATTGTTTACGGATACGTGGTAGGACCTTTTACGATCGCACTTTTAGATCTTTAACGGGTACGTTGTAGGACCTTTTACGATCGCACTTTTAGATCTTTAACGGGTACGTTGTAGGACCTTTTACGATCGCACTTTTAGGTTGTTTACGGGTACGTGGTAGGACCTTTTACGATTGCACTTTTAGATCTTTAACGGGTACGTGGTAGGATCATTTAAATTGTTTACGTGTACGTGGTAGGACCTTTTACGATCTTACTTTTAGATGTTTAATTTATTCAAGCTTTACACTCGAAGTTGGACCTGAATTATCCACGCCACGTTAAAATGTTCATATCAACAATCTTTTGTGTTTTTTTTATATTTTAATGGACTGTTTAGTTCCACCGTTCACAGTGTATTAGTTTTAATGTTGAAGTTATATTTCTTGATGTTCTCTTCATTTAGGATATTCACTTAAACTTCACTATTCCAATGTTTACTTTGAATCTTTGAAGAATGAATATTGTAGTTTCTAACTAGACAACTAGCGCTATTTTAATATTCGGTCTTCACTAGCCAGGAACATGTTTAAACATTTGTAAAATTCATTATTTTGAACGATTAAAGTCAGATAAAATCAGCAGAATCTACATATTCACTTGTTTGCACTACATATTGTCATAACTTTGAGTCCTTTGTCACATACTTAGTTTTTACTGTAAATATAACGAAGATTATATTATAATCGAATGTATTTTAAGAGATATTATTAATTTTTTGTTTCTTGAACAATCACGTAAAACTTCGTGTTAAATACTTAATACGAATGAAAAGGCCTGTTTCCTAGATGTTTTAATATATTTTATGCTAATGTCATTTGATAATGCCTTAGCAGGGCGAAATATGTCATTCCCACAAAACATAATAAATCTCCTAGAAAACGGAAAATTTCATTCGTATTAATTGACTAAAAACCTACATTAACTCTTTGTATAATGTACCTACACTAACCTACATTAACTCTATGTTTAATAATAATACTGACGAAGCTCCGGCGAGAGCAAAACCGGATGATGTTAATAACAAATGAAGTGGTTTAGATGTTAATATATGTATATTACAAGTGTATTATTATTTTATGTATTGTTTTTTGAACAATGATATAAAACTCCATATTAAACAATTTAATTATAAAACGTCAGTTTCGCCCTTCTAAGGCATTATCAAATGTCTTGTAAAACATTTGATAATACCTTAGAAGGGCGAAACATGTCATTCCCATAAAATATAATAAATCTTCTAGAAAACTGACGTTTTCATTCGTATTGATTATTATTATTTTATTTAATAATATCACACCACAAATGAAGTGCTTCATACGAAAGTTTATATATTTTTGTGTTGTAAAAGGTCGTAGATACATTCATTCAAGCTACAGTGAGGATTATATTTCATATCTTTTATAATGTTTGAGTGTTTTATCAAAAGATTGAAGCTGTCAAAGGAAACTACAAATACAAATACGATATTTATTTAATTTAGCAGCTATGACAGCGCTATAAATTTGATTCTCGTGCAATTCGTGTCTCCGTTTCAGAAGCGTGATTCGAGTCGCTAAAAATTTGTAGCAAAAAACCGACTGACGCGACGCCATTTGAATATTTGGCGACACAATATTGACATTTCGAGTTATCGCTCCAGACCACACTTCTCCCAGTATCGTGCAAAGCACAATTTACTATTTTCTCTATCCAAGTTTTACAAAATATAAAAATAAATAATCATGGAAGCTAAGATGACAGTGAAAAAATGTGTCTGTGTGTTTTTTATATACGAGTACTTATGCTAAACGAGTAACCGTGGGAAGCCTCTTATGAAATCAGCACAATCCAAACTACTTGGATCTATTTAGAAACATGATATTTCCCAAAGTCAATCCCTATACTATAATAAAAAAAACAACGTGGATTCAGGAAGGGGCGCTCTACTGAAACCAATCTCATGGTATTCAGAGAATACATTGCAAGGGCTTTGGACAGTATCAACCGAAGGCTTGACTTTATAAAGGTGCCAGAAGGTTTAAACATAAAGCATAGAAAATAATCAAAAACCCTTTTGTCTTTCATATGTCAAAGCAATCGGTAAATAACTTAGGAGATTGAACACGATCATTTATATTTTTATTTATAAAGATATAAGTAACGATATTGCATTGTCATTGTATTGTATTGTACACATATTGAGAGGATTTGTGGCACTGCACTGAGGATGTTGGGCTTCATTGTCCGGACCGGATGGTAGCTATCCGTGGCTCTATCCCCTTCTTTTGGGAATGCTTGGGGCCAACTCTCTGCAGCTTCGAAGAGATGGGCATCTCATAACCCATTTCTTTAGATTACTCGGGGGATATTTCGAGAACTCGGCCGTGCTGGAAGGTCTCCGGCTTTTTGTCCCTGATAGATATCTCCGACAGCGATAGCATAGATTGTTTTACCTACCGGCCGCCAGAAGCAACCTGCCTCTGGTGACACCGGTGGGAAGAGCAATTAATCTACTGACCACGGTCTCCTCGGAGATCGACGTCTTTCATATTAGTGAAAGTACGTTCAGAAGGCAAATACTCTTAATTCTGGAGAGTATCCTGTCTTCCTAATGTTGAACCATGTCACATGCGTTTCTGGTGTTATCCTATAGGTACACAATATACTCGTATTATTTAGATACCTCAATAGATACCTTAAAAACTTATTTTGTAATGTCTGTTGATGAAATAAATTGATTTGATTCGATTTGATTTTATTTGATTTGATTTGATTGTTTATGTTGATAACAAAATGTTATTTATTGTTTCGGCATTCACTTTGTGGTAGGACATGACTATATTGTAAATAAAACACTTGTTTTTCACCACTTGAGTATTATATTTTACATGACTAGT
Source organism: Lepidostoma basale (assembly GCA_022606425.2). Taxonomy (NCBI): domain Eukaryota; kingdom Metazoa; phylum Arthropoda; class Insecta; order Trichoptera; family Lepidostomatidae; genus Lepidostoma; species Lepidostoma basale. The sequence continues at coordinate 356,412 of JAHDVF020000495.1, read as the reverse complement.
TTCGGAAGCTACAGATGCTTCCATCTACAGATTGATAAAATTGAAATCTGTAGATGGAAGCATCTGCAGCTTCCGAAACAAGTCGTGCAAAATATAATACTCAAGCGGTGAAAAACAAGTGTTTTATTTATAATTTGATAACAAAATATGTTTCTGAGAAGTGCAAAAGTGTTTAGTGCCAAATATGTACATATTTTTTTTTAAATTAATTGAAATGTAAATCCACAAAACAAAGTAATGGCGAATATAAAAGAACGACTAAGAATTCGGTTTTCTCTTGACTATGGTCTATATCCGCGGTGGGTGTTCCTCCCAGACTCCCAGTCTCCCAGTTGGAGCAGTAAATCTTGCAAACTAAGTCGTATTCCCCAGAAAGTGGGCCAGAGACAAGCGGGAACTAGATTTCGACGTAACTTGTGCGTCCTCAGCGACTACCCCAGATTACGTGTACAACATTATGTGCACAGACTCTCGCCTACTTTCAATATTCCTGACACCGATTTACGAGGCCGCATTGAAATATTGTTAACGTAATGCCCACTGAGGGGTACTTTTTTAACAAACCCTTTTTTTATGGCAACACTTTTAACTAACTAACCATCACGCCGTCTCTCCGAAGGGGTAGGCAGAAAGAATGCACTGCCACATTTTTCTTTCCTGACATATTTCTCTGACTTCCTCAACATTAATATATCGAGTAATGCACGCCCGTCGATTTCTCTGACTCCTCACGTGGCCGACATTCAATATTTCGTTCGGCTTTTTGTTCCCAATAGATATCTCCGACAGCGACAGCACAGATTGTTTTACCTACCGGCCGCCAGAACCAATCTGCCTCTGGTGACACCGGTGGGAAGAGCAATTAGTCTGCTGAACGCGGTCTCCTCGGAGATCGACGTCTTTCATGTAAGTGAAAGTACGTTCAGAAGGCAAATACTCTTAATTCTGGAGAGTATCCTGTCTTCCTAATGTTGAACCATCTCTTATGCGTTTCTGGTAGTATACTATATGTAATATATTATTTTACCTGTTCTTAATAGATGCCTTAAAAATAATTTTTGTAATGTCTGTTGATGAAATAAACTGATTTGATTTGATTTGATATTTGATTTATTTGATCTTGCCACGTTTTCCTCGGTCATCCTCTAGTCCCATTTACATCGTCAACATATACTTTTTTTATCATTATTTCTTTCCATGTGTCCAAACCATCTTAATGATCCTTTCATTATTTTGTTCGTAACACCATCATTCGCACCGCATTCACTTATTATATTTTAATTCGACACTCTATCATACACAGTATCTGCATTTATTCTACTTTCATCCTTCTTTTGCCAGTTCCATGCTTCGTTTCTATACATAAGGGTACATACAAGAACACCATTGTGCAGTGCCATTTTATAATATTTTATAACTTTATTAAATAATCAAACGATTTTTCTGAAATCTCTTGATGGAAGTTCATTTTAAATAATAATTAAATAAAACGATAAGTTTTGACAACTTCGGTTTTTGTCTTTATTTCGACAGCGACCGGTTTCGCCAGGCTCGCTGGCATCGACAGAGTGGTGACCATGCCAGTCAGTCGATGCCAGCAAGCCTGGCGAAACCGATCCTTGTCGAAATAAAGACAAAAGCGGAAGTAGTTAAAAAACATCGTTTTATTTTATTATTATCTGTTAAATAAAATAAAAAGTAAATCAACGATAAATAATTCATTAATTCTTCCCACATTGCTGGTGAAAAATCTGTCATTGACAATACTTGTGGTTAAAAATATTACTGATTTTGTTTTGTTATACCAAAGTTTTATTTTAAATTCAGTAATCAAAATGGACGCTTCTCTTGTTAGTCTGTATTAAAGTCTTACGAATTGTTATTCTTAACATATATATGGCAAAACTCTCCCAAATTTGCTAAGAGCACAATAAGATTATGTTAAATATTATTCTCAGCTGTACGAAATAAATTTGCCTCAATTTTCTAGACTGCATTTACTTGGGTGTTCCGTAGCCAAGACATTTGTCATTAATAATATTTCTAAACAACAAGTCATAACTGGCGCTTTGGACACTTTTATTTTAGTATAATAATATATTTACTGCTTTTAGAGTTCATCTTACAGGAGCATTACAATAAATCAAATTAAATCCGTTTATTTCATCAATAAACATTACAAAATTAATTTTTAAGGCATCTATTAAGAACAGTGAAATAATATACTGCCAGTTCCTACTTATGGTCTTGAAACTGTTACATTGTCCAAACAAAGTGCCGAGAAACTACGAGTGACCCAAAGAGCCATGGAAAGAATCATGTTAGGAATAAGCCTAAGAGACATAGTCAGAAACGATACAGTGAGAGAAAAAACAAAGGTCACTGACATCATCCACCGGGTGGCGACTCTAAAATGGCAATAAGCGGGTCACGTAGCTAGAAGCTCAGATGAAAAATGGACAAGAAGACTGCTGACTTGGAGACCGTGGACGGCGAAGAGAAATGCAAGGCAACCGCAACTACGGTGGAAGGATGATCTAAACAGACACGTCGGAATAACCTGGATGCAGTCTGCATAGGACAGAATGACATGGAAGCAAATAGAGGAGGCCTTTGTCCAGGAGTGGACGGGAATAAGCTGAGGAAGACGAAGAAGAAGAAAATAATTTATTGTGTATAATAGTATACTACCAGAAACGCATGAGAGATGGTTCGACATTAGGAAGACAGGATACTCTCCAGAATTAAGACTATTTTCCTTCTGAACGTACTTTCACGAAAGATGTCGATCTCCGAGGAGACCGCGGTCAGCAGATTAATTGCTCTTCCCACCAGAGGCAGGTTGGTTCTGGCGACCGGTAGGTAAAACCAAATATGCTGTCGTTGTCGGAGATATCTATCAGGGACAAAAAGCCGAACACCCTCCAGCACTCGTATATTTGCAGTTCGTCTATAAATGTATCTTATAAACCTTTATATTTAGGTTCCTTACTTTAAAATTGTACATTATACACGTATTATGGTGAATTTGAACTATTTGTCTGAGCTGTAACTAACTAACTAACTAACTTACCATCACGCCGTCTCCCCGGAGGGATAGGCAGAAAGAATGGAACGCCACACTGTTCTGTCCTGACATACGTCTCTCGCTTCCTCTACATTCATACATCTTGTCATGCACGCACGTCGATTTTTCCGACTCCTCACGTGACAGACATTCAATATTTGATTGATTTGATCGTGCCACGTTTTCCTCGGCCTTCCTCTATTTCTAGCTCCGTTCACGCCGTTTACATATACCTTCTTTACCATTCTGTCTTCACTCATTCTTTCCATGTGTCCAAACCATCTTAATGCCCCTTTCCTTATTTTGTTCATAACACTTTCATTCGCACCACATTCACTTTTTATACTTGCATTTGTCACTCTATCATAAACAGATTTGCCACACATTCGTCTTAGAGATCTCATTTCTACTGCATTTATTCTACTTTCATCCTTCTTTTGCCAGTTCCATGCTTCACTTCCATACATAAGGGTCGGCACAAGAACACCATTGTGCACTGCCATCTTAGCTTTTTTGGATAGGCTTTTGTTTGTGATGACAACTTTAAGTGCACCATTTATTCTGTTGCCTGCCCCAACCCTTCTTTCAATATCCTTCTCCACCCTCCCATCCTTTGTAAACATACCTCCTAAATAAACAAATTCATCCACTTGTTCCAGATTTTCACCGTTTACACTAATGTTGCAGACTGTCATGCTTCCTTCTTTTTCGAAAATCATTACCTTAGACTTATTCACATTCATCATCAAATCGTATCGCTTGCATACCTCATACATACTAGACACCAGGGTTTGCAGTTCGTGCTCGTTGTCTGCAAGTAGCACAGCGTCGTCCGCATACAACAAACAGCTTACTGACACACCTTCCATTTTTGCACCTGCTTCCAACCCTTTCAGCTCTTTCATACACTTTTCCATATATAGATTAAACAACCATGGAGACATTACACACCCCTGTTTGACACCTTTATTGATATCAAACCAGGCTGTAAGATCCCCATTTACTCTGACACTAGCAGTGATTTCTGTGTACAGCGATGTCTACCGATGTCTGAGCTGTAAATCTACCCAAACCTATTTCAAGACCATTTTTTTTTCCTGCAAATGATACTTACCACACAATGGGTCGCTCGTCGATTGTTCCCACTTTGAACTTGATCGCCATTCAGTAATTAATTAGTTTGGTCATGTCACGTCTTCCTTGGCCTTCCTCGACTTATTTTTCCATTCACGCTACATGTATTAATACATATATGAATATGTTAGAGATAATAAAAATTAAAACCCATTGTATTAAATACGAACCTCCAAGAATACCTGTAATACCAATAGTTAAATTCAGAAAAATTTACATAAATATTTGAAGATTATTTTTGTATAGAATCATGTTTACCACCCCTGATCTGTATGTATATAAAGGACTAAGTTTACAATAGTGTTACCAGTCTGTCGATGCCAGCGAGCCTGGCGAAACCGGTCGCTGTCTAAATATAGACAAAAGTGGAAGTAGTTAAAAAACATCGTTTTATTTAATTATTATTTAAAATGAACTTCCAACAAGAGATTTCAGTAAAATCATTTGATTATATTAATACATATAATTGTTATCATTCTTCTCACATCCATTCGTTCCATATATCCAAAAGATCTAAGTTCTTTTTCTTCTTCTTCTTCTGATTGTAGATCTTGCGATCTGTTTATGCAGGATATCAACTTTCTTCCTGTGATGAAGACGACCAGCCTTCTCTCCATCTCTTTGGTGGTCGTCCTGGTGGTCGACGGCCTCTGGAGTCTCGTGCATCACGATATTAGGAATTCTTGCTGGATCCATTCTCTCGATGTGGTCCCTCCAGAAACGTCTTCTCTACCTACTCCATCTCACTATGTCTTAAATTCATTGGGTATCCTATCTCTAAGGGCTCTCAATGTTCTCATATCTGACAATAGGTCGCAATGTTCTCATTTCTGCTACTCTTAAGAGATCTTTGGTTTTGACAGTGTCTGCTCTTGCTTCGATTCCGTAGGTCATTATGGGCCTGATGCATGTTTTATCATCTAAGTTCCTCTTTCTTAAATTAGTTTAGGACGCATTCATCCGACTTACATTCCTTTCTTACGTTTTTATTAGATATTCTATCATACATTATTTTTCCGCATATCCTTATTAGAATCTAACTAACTAACCATCACGCCGTCTCCCGAAGAGGTAGGCAGAAAGAATGGACTGCCACACCTCTTCCTTCTCTCCCTTTGTCAACATTCATACATTAATTTCTCCGATTTCTTCTTAGTGATTTCATTTATCTACTTTCATCCTTAGTCTGCCAACTCCAAACTTTACTTCCATACATGCCCTTCCTGTAGATAATGAGTTAGGAAGTGTATAAATCGTTTTCTAATTCGAAACCGGGAGAGGGATTGACTTGTTGTAGGTATTGGACGGAGATCCAGGAGACTGATGGACAACTGTTTTATCTCCCAGCATGCATAACCGACCTGCCTCTGGTGATGCCGGTGGGGAGAGCAATCAAATTGCTGAACATTATCGCCTCGGAGATCGACATATTTCATATTCGTGAAAGTACGTTTAGAATACTATTGACTTTGGAGAGTTTCTTGTATTCCTAATGTCGAACCATCTCTCATGCGTTCCTGGTATTATATAGTTATTATATATTATCTGTTCTCAATAGATGCCTTAAACTATAATTGTTGTTTGTAATATCCTTTGAGAAAATAAACCGATTTGATTTGAACTCTCGTATCAAATCCCACCTCAAGCTATCGCTGTTATGATGGAATAATTGTATTTTCAATAGCTTTTAATCACGTGCGCCTGGTTGAGTGTGAATCACGTAAAGAACTTGGCAAAACATTTCTCGGGACATGTCAAGCTCTAATGCGACAAATTCATCTTTCCGTAATGTTTCTTGCTGGCTGTAGTTTCCATTGAAATAAACGGAGGCATAATACTTCAGTGTCACGTTTACATTCCTCGCAATTTTTCATACACTAGCTGCTGACCAATCGCTCAATATGACAGTGACGCATTAGGTCAAAATATATCAGCTAGAGAATCTTCTCAAGATATAGACGAATGCAGAGAATGTGCGAGTGTAACATCGAGAAGTAAATATTGGTCTTCTTATTATTCTCTTTTTTGTTCCACTTATATCGGAGATTGGACAACATGATGGCTTTTTCTACAGCACTTCTAAACAGGAATGTTTTGCTTCTTCTTCGTCAGCCTTCATCGGTCCACTGCTGGACATAGGCCTCTTCCCTTCCTTTCCATTCGTCTCTATTTCCTGCCAGCTGCAGCCACATTTTCCCCCCACGGCAGCAATGTCAGCTGCCTACCCCTCCGGGGAAATGGCGTGATGGTTAGTTAGTTAGTTATAAAATGGCGATAGACTAGCTACCTATCACATGTCATGAGAATCAATATAATAGATAAAATAAATTGTATACAGTAATTGAGTTTATACGACCTGTTTGTATACAAGGAAAAAAATAAAAACACGTGGCATGATCAAATCAATCAATTTGAAATGTCAGCCGTATGAGAAATCGGAGAATCGACGTACGTCCATGACACGATGTAGGCATGTTGAGGAATCGAGAGAAGTATGTCAGTAAAAACAGTATGGCATTCCATTCCTTCTAACTACCCTTTCGAGGAGACGCATTATAGTTCAAATCAATCAAATCAAATCAAATCAGTTTATTAACTCAATAGACATTACAAACAGGAAAATGTTTAAGGCATCTATTAAGTTAGTTAGTTACTTAGCTAGTTATACATGCTGTAAGTGTTTTTTTTACTGTCGTATGACGCATTTTTGCGAATTCTATTTTAATGCTAGTGTATGGTGTATCATGAGAAATGCCGCAAGGTGACGGCGTCAGAGATAACTCATGCTGCAAGGAGATAAGGTGCTCCAAGCGGACATCCGGTACAACATTATGTATTTACACGTGGCCATATCCCACTGTCCACCCTTAAATGGGGGTGAGTGCTAATGGAGGAAGCAAGCACCCTTTTCCTTCAATGTACGACGGAAAAAGGTGAGATGGGTTTCACAACCTCTATCGCCACCTCTTTGTACTTTTCTATACAATTAATATTTATATTGCTTTGTTTGCTTGACATGGAAGAAATATTTATTTTGTAGTACTAAAATTTTATGTTTATTTCCTTTTATTATATTTTCTTTTTCTAGGTGAGGGCTTTTGGCCTGTTACTCTCTGCGTCAAGTTTCTTCTGGAGAGCTGGATTGCGAGCTGGCCTTTCATCTTTTTGGAGGTCGTCCCTGAGATCTGCTTACATGAGGTAAACCGTTACTTGCTACTCTTACGGTCTTTGTTTCTGCCATTCTGCCAGAAGCTTCTTCTCTTCCATCCTCATTCCACAATATCCTCGACTAGTTTAATATTACAAATTAAATGAAAACTGGCAAACCAGATGATTCCTTTTATTGATTACAAATATACCAATTACTGGTTTAGTTAGTTTTTTATAATTCTTATTATTTTTTACATATCGGAATTAAAATTATGAATCACATTATTATACTTTCAATAATAGATCAACCAGTGATCGATGATTGAATTAATAAATTAATTATTTAGATTTGACTCAGTATATATACGAGTAAAGGGATTATTATAGGGGCAAGAAAGGTGCCTCCACGTCCGGCGCCTCTGGAAACGACCAGGTGAAGATCAAACCTTCCACTACAAATGCAAGAGATATGAGAGATAAGGCCTTTGGCATGAAGAAGAGGAAGATTATTACTCTTTTTTATGATTTTTTATAGGTTATTTGAATCCAATTACTGTATGCATTTTTTGAGCTATTGATTCTCATGAAAAGTAATAGGTAGTTAGTCTATCGGCATTTTTATTGTCACGTGAATTCTACTAGACCAAAGACAGCGTGATTTGTTCACACTGTCATCGCCGTGATCGAACTTGGAACTATCGGTGCGGTAGTCATAGCTGTTGCCACCCTGCCACGAAAATGTCCATTATTACTTGTGATTCAAGAGATTTTCAAAAATAAAAAGATGAAGTTTTTTTATATTTTATGGGAATGACATGTTTCGCCGTTTTCGACATTTGATATTCTTCTCCGGTCTCAATCTAATGATTGGTCTGCAGCAAGGCGACGCATCTCCTCTTCCACTCCGCTCGGTCCTCGGCAACTCTCTTCAACTCCGCATAAGAGGTGCAGCCCATATCTCGGCAAATCTGGTCTGGGTTCTCCTGGCTAGGTCGTCCTCTGCTAATCGATCCCTCGACCATTCCCTCCAATTCATCATGCAGGAAACATTCGTGTCGCAACACATGACCAATCCATGACCAATAACTAACGACATTTGATAATGCCTAAAAAAGGGCGAAACATGTCATTCCCATAAAATATATTAAAACTTCTAGAAAACTGACGTTTACATTCGTATTAATTATTTAATATGAAGTTTTACATCATTGTTCAAGAAACAATAAATGTGTGCTAACCATCGGTTCAGACAAATTACTCAATGAATCAAAGCGTAGTTATTACGAGTGACCACTAAATGGACACTGATTGTGAACATCAAATAGCGTGTCTCACAATCTCAATTACAACTGTCACTGTAGTTTTTTTTTCAATGTTTTCAATGGCATCGTGACAATCATTATCTACATCATTAATTCAATGCGTATTCTGTCAGACAATAGGTATATTCTTCCGCACACAGACAGCAGACAGCAGACAGACAGATAGACAGAAACACGCGCATGTGTATAGCCGTGGATAGTATACTCGTATAGTATAGATAGATAGAAAGGCGGGAAGAGTGCCACAGAAGTGTGAAGGCAGCTGCGTTGGGCGCCAGAAAATATTTTCCAATGATTAATCCTGCCACTACCGATTACATTAATTTATCTACGCTGATATTCGGGATATTGATTAAAATTACAGTCTCTGTCAGACTTCATTATACTCCCGATAATACGCATTCAATTAATTTCTTAACCCTTAATTTAGCGCGTATAAAAATTATGGTCATTTGGGGTGCGCAACACCCCAGATTTGTCTATAGAAATGAAATACAAAATACAAAATAAGGGTCAGTATAAGAACACTATTGTGCACTGCCATTTTAGCTTTTTTGGATTGGTTTTTGTTTGCGATGACAACTTTAAGTGCACCATTAACTTTGTTGCCTGCCCCAACCCTACTTATTATTTTAATATCTCTCTTCACTACCCAAATACACGAACACATCTACTTGCTCCAAATTTTCACCATCCACGCTAATGTTGCAGACTGCCATGATTTCTTATTTTCCAAAAATCATTACCTTGGACTTATTAACATTCATCATCAGATCATTTCGTATGCATACCTCATACATACTATTCACCAGGACTTGTAGTTCATGCTTGTTGTCTGCAAGTAGGACAGCGTCATTCACATATAAGAGACAGCTTACTGACACGCCGCTCATTTTGGCACCTACATCCAACCCTTTCAGCTATTTTATACACTTACGTATTTCATGCTCGTTGTCTGCATCAGGCTTTTATTCATGAGATCATTTACCAACCTTATATTTTCTGATTTAGTAATAAACAAATAAATAAATGTATTGTTTTTAAAAGAAAATTCTTATAAATACTCATTTTATTTCCCACATTTTTGACAGACAACAATCATGTGTTCATTGCATTTGAAAAATTGTCTTTGACATTATATCTTTAGTTCTTGGATATAAATGATACCCTTTATACGAAGGTAATCGGCCAGCTCCAGAGGAAGATTCGTGAATTACGTAAACAGTTTCTTGGGGTTTCGTGCACCCCAAACCCACTCTTCAAACACAACCACACACAGAATAGCGTTTCGCCACGCTAAGAGACGTGTATTGCCTTTGTAAAGCATTTTCAAATGACATTTAAGACCCTATAGAAACTTGCCACTAGTAAAAATGTGTTATGAACAACATAATGACAGGATCATTAAGATTCTTTGGACCCATGGAAGGAATAAATTAAGAAAGAACGGTAAAAACAGTATATGTAAACGACGCAAACGCGACTAAAAATAAAGGAAGACCGAGGAAAACGTTGCATGATTAAATAAATCAAAAATTAAATGTCAGCCGCGTGAAAAGTTGTAGAAATCAACGTGCGTGCAAGACACGATGAATAAGGAAGTGAGAGAAGTATGTCAGAAAAGAGTAAGTAGAATAGAAGTCCCTTCTTTCTGGCTACCCCTTCGGAAAGACGGCGTGATGGTTAGTTAATTAGTGTTATATTCCCTATTATCTTAAATATAATGGAAAGTTATGAAATAAATATCTATTTCATTATTGAAATCGAATACACCCTGTTAGATACAGCTCGGATTTCAGATAGAGCAAGAGCTTTAGAATCCGTATCTTCCCTTGTGTATAGGGAGTGTATCAAGGTATGTTTTATTACATCTTGGAAATGGGTCTGAATAAACCGGTTGGCTTGTGAATGTGAAGTTAAAATAATGTTACAATGGGATAGCGAAGACGAGAATAGTGGAAGGTCTTAGAACCTGGATTAACATCAAAATCTGGGATTTGAAAATAAACGAACTGATTGTGTATTTAAAGCACGATGGTCATTAATAAAGTGAAGCTAACCGAGTTTAAGTATGAAAAAGTTTTTAAAAAAATCATAAAACGGGCTAGCTATCCACACGGGTATTCTTTTATATAAATACGTTAGTAAACATTTTACGATGCGATGTCTAACTTCGACATGATTAGAGATTGTAGGAAATATTAAAGTAATGTCAACAGAACAATCGGGGGCAATTGGTGTTACTATAACTATAACGCCAGGCGCCCTCGGAAAACCTTTCACCGCAATGGCAAGTGATAAGAGATATTAAATCAAATTTTAAGGCCATCCTTGCGAAACTAACATAACTAAAATAACAATAATTTTGATAATTTATGAATTTCAATTCAATTTTTAATGAATTTCAAGAGCGCTGTAGAAAATGCTACATTTTATGAAATATTTAATTAAAAAAGTAATAACTAACTAACCATCACGCCATTTCCCCGGAGGGGTAGGCAGAGAGGATGGATCGCCACAATACTCTGTCCTGGCATACCTCTCGGGTTTCCTCTACATTCATACAACGTACCATGCACGCACGTCGATTATTCCGACTTCGAATGTGGCCGCCTTTTAATAATTGATTAATTTGGTCATGCCATATTTTCCTCGGTCGTCCTCGGCTTCTTTTCCCACTCACGCTGCTTGTGTACAACTTTTTAACCATTCTACTCTCATCCATTCGTTCCATATGTCCAAACCATCTCAGGGGTCCTTTTTTTAATTTTATCCATGATGCAGTCATCTGCCTTACATTTCTCTCTTATTACATCGTTTGGTATTTTATCATACGTTTTTCCGCACATTATTCTTAGTGATCTCATTTCTACGGCGTCTATTATTTAATTAAAAATAAACATATTCTGCATGAGAGCTGCACCTGACGCAGTCCATAAATATATACGAGTACATCAGGATAGGATCATTTGAAAAGGCGCGTTTGGAGGTTTGATCCAAACTCTGATAGGTTCTCAATGCACTATTCCAGACTGATGGGCCGGCTACTATGTACAATGGCTCGGTCGCCAAATTGTGTGCGAGGACAGCGTTTAAGCACAAAATTAACCATTTTATTATAATATTATTCAATGGGTATTTTGTTGTAAGTACTTTTTATACCTTTTTAAAAATTAAATCAAGAGTTTTCTCACGAATTTCGTCAGCAAAACTATAGGTGACAAACTGGTCCAGATGTCACTGATAAAACAACCTTGTTGACTATATTGTCACACGTTAATTTTTTTTTTTACATTATTTTCATTAGATTTGTAGAATAAACATTAAGATAAAATATTGCATTATTAGTTTAATTAATATTAATTTAAGAAATCACTTTTCTAGAAGTTTATAATAAGCGTACGTACTCATATCTTATGGGGATTAATATGTCGCCTTTCTTATATATCCAATGTTTTTAAACGCAAAATCTTAAGAAGCCGAAACATATGATAACATTAGAATATTATAACAAACTTATAGAAGAAATGGTATTCGCTCATATTAATGATTTGATTGAGTTTTACATCATTGTTCAGGAAACAATAAATATATTAACAGTTTCTTCTATATTCGCCATACTTTGTGTTGTAATTGCTGTATTTCTCTTTTTCTTTTTTATATACTTTCTGTATACAACACTCATATTAAAAATAAAAATTACATAGACATGTTTCGGACAACCAGTCCTTCTTCAGTGATACATATTATAAAGATACATATTTTAAAATTGTTTACATGATCTGACAAATGTTTTAAAGATTTATAACATCTTAAACAATTTTATAATAATTTATAAATAGCTATGTACGAGGTTTGTTTAAAAGAAAAGGTGAATTTCGAATTTTCTCGAAAAGTATTTATTTATTCATCAATATCCATTTTCTCCCCTTCAAAGTAATCCCTCTCAGATATAATGCACTTATGCCAGCGCTTCTTCCAATCCTCAAAGTACTTCTGGAATGCGCTTTTCGGTATGGCCATCAGCTCATTCTTCGATTCTGACTTTATCTCATCAATTGTGGCAAAACGCTTTCCTTTCATTGGTCTCTTCAGTTTCAGGAATAGAAAAAAGTCACAGAGAGCCAAATCTGGTGAATACGGTGGTTGAGGCATGATTACGGTGTCGTTTTTGGCCAAATAATCACTCCTGAGTGATACTAATGCGACGTTGCTTTTGCTTAAAATTTAGCAATTTCGGAACAAACTTCGCTGCCACACGTTTCATGCCCAAAACATTGCATGGAATGAGCCGATTGATATGCCAACATCCTCTGCAACTTCCCTAATAGTGATTCGACGATTTTCCAAAACCATCTTCTTCACTGTTTCGATGTTTTCTTCGTTTGTTGACGTGGTTGCAACTCCAGGACGCTCATCGTCATTAACATCTTCTCGGTCTTCTGTAAAGCGCTTGTACCACTTATAAACACTTTTTTGAGACAAAGTAGACTCGCCGAATGCCACAGTCAACATTTTAAGTGCGTTGAAGCACTTTATTCCATTTTTAACGCAAAATTCAATACATATTCTTTGATCCATTTTTTTTCAAAAGTAAAAAATCGAAGAACACACAAAAACGTGACTAACCTTTCCAGTTGTCAAAAACAAACCACTAATCCAAAATGGCTGATAATTCTAATATATGATTAACATATGTGTACCAACATAACAAAAAAATGAATTGGATAATCGAATGTACACAGCCCGCGAAAATTCAAAATTCACCTTTTCTTTTGAACAGGCCTCGTATATTTATAAAATGTATCACTGAAGAAGGACTGGTTGTCCGAAACATGTCTATGTAATTTAAATTTTTTTAATGTAAGTGTTGTATAAAAAAACAAAAATATTAATAGTTTTTACAAATAAATTATACACTAACATATTTTGTTTTTATACCACCTTATTTTGCTCATGTTCATCAGGGTAACAAAACAAACTGATGATAACAAGCAGCTTGTTTGGTTGGCCTGATGAAGCTCGGCTTGGAGTGGTACCGGTCAGTTAAAAATAAAATAAAGTGGTGTTAAAACAAAAAAAAGTGTTTAATTCAATTCTAAATTTGTCACGTAAGGGCTTCATACGAAAGTATTATACATTAAGAGTTTGTTCATCCATAAGATAACATCTCTGCAATTTAATTGCGAGAAGTTTTGATCGCGGCTTGAATTAAAAACTTTGTTTTTCCGCATTGAGTTGTTTAATTCGTTAGCTTCAATGTATCGGCCCAGTCCTTCGGAATGTCCGCGGTTGAGTTTATGACAGTCGAGACAAGACGGACCAGCGGCTCTCCGCAAATACACCAGAGGACACTTTCACCAAAATACACTTCACGAACTTCCACAAGATCCAAATTACATTTTGAAAAGCACGCACATCAAGCCCTACATCAGCAAATTTTAATTATATTATAATTACACAATGAAATAATAAAATAACTGTTATTAATATTTTTATACGCTGTGATTTTTTATGTTTAAAGTATTGTACTTTTTTCCTGGGACCTCGTGCGTTTATCGCAATGGGGTGTGCGAGACGTCCGGCGCGAGCAAATTTCGCGAGAAGACTGATTTTCAGTTTGTGGTATTTCTGGCACGCCGTGATTTCGCGCCGCGGCGCCGCGCGCGTCACGGCGCCCTGTCACCCGCCGCCACCTGCGCTGTCAGCCCGGCCGCGGTCCGACTGACTCATGAGGAACCACCAGTTGGGCGACCGACTGCACGAGCACTGCAGGTGGCAAAAGGCGTATCGTGATATTTTTACAAATCTTCTTCTTCTTCTTTTAATAGATCTGACGATCTGTGACACAGAAATCATATCTCGTCGGATGATGAGATCCAGCTGTCCCTCCATCTCTTAGGCGGTCTTCCAGGTGGGCGGTGTCCGGAGGGGATTTCATAAGCGGCTGTATATGCGAGTCTGTCACCATCCATTCGGGCTACATGGTCCCTCCAGTATCTTCTTCTGGATCTACTCCACTGAACGATATCCTCTATTTCACATGTTTTTCTTATGATTTTTTAAAATAATACAATTTATTGAATGTCAAGGCATTAACACTGGATTCCATTGTAAAAACATTGGAATTTGAATTTGAACAACACCCTATATTTTCCACTTTAATTTATTAAATATCTTCTTCTTCTTTTTTTGTTGTAGACCTATGTGGTCTGTTCTCCAGAGTGTTGCTCCTCCTGTGAGGTTGATTCCCAGCTGTCCTTCCATCTTTTTGGAGGTCTTCCGCGAGGACGTGTCCCATGAGGCTGATTATGCAATGCAATATAGGGAAGTCTGGTGGTGTCCATTCTTTGAACATGACCGTACCAGTCTCTTTTTCGCTGTCTGCTCCATCTTATAATATCCTCAACCTCACATATCTCTCTTATTCTGGTGTTCCTCACGCGATCTCTTAGTGTTTTGCCTGCTATCGTCCTCAGTGTCTTCGTTTCTGAAGTCCTCAAAGTCCCCAAAAAAGTTTTGAGGACTTTATTAAATATCTTTATACAAAAAGCAATAAAAGTTTCGGAGGTGACCTCCATCTTCATGTGTAAGTTTATAACTAAAATATAAACCGAGAAAGACTCATTACATATATTATAGGTAAAATATTATAACTAATCACTAAAAATTGCGAGGACTTATAACCGTGTAATCGCTCAACCCAACCAATGACAGGTCATAAGTCCTGTAAGCGCCTCGGCCACCACATTCTGTTCCCAGAAAACAATTTACATCTTCGTCTCTATTGAGATACAATTAATCCTTATAAAAAAAAATTATCCGCAATGGGTAAAATCCAGTATTTGTCTACAATAATTTGTATACATTCAAAATGTTGAAGAAGAAGATAAGCTGAAGAAGAAGAAAACGAGGATAATAGCTACACTTACATTTCCAGAAGTTTAATTGGAGCAGTTGTTTTCAGTGAAATCTTATCGACTTAATTAAAATCATGTTAATAATATTATCTGCTCTTGTAAGGTCTATTCTAGCGAAGGTCCCTTCCTCAAATATTTAGTGGTTTCTAATCAAAAGATTACAACTACTCCTGCTACCTGGTGTATGCTACAATACACACATATATCTTGTAGATTTACAATCCTTAAGATTTACAACCGAAGCACTGAACGTAATTACACCGTGTTCCGAAATTATCAATACTTCTACAAAGGGGAAAATCGTATCAATTAATTTAAGATGAAATTTATGATTTCAGTTAGTGCCACTGATTAATTGTAATTTACCTATTTTATCACTAACAATAACTTTGTTATTACATGCAATATCAATTATAATTGAAAATAATCCAACGGAATTTCGCAGCTTTATCAATGATAAAAACTTCCTATAATGTTATTAATTGATTTTTTGTTTTATTGCATTGGCAGCCTGTCTCCATCCCCTGCTGGACGTAAGCCTCTCCACCCCCACACGCCATCTCTCTCGGTCTCTCGCCAGTGTTCTCCAAGCCCTTCCCGCTGTCCGCACAATGTCATCGCTCTATCTGGTAGGCTTTATTTTCATTGATATAGCACTCTATTTTAATGACATTTGATAATGCCCTAGCAAGTAAACAAAAATAATTTCACAAATAACAGAAATTGAAATAATAATTAAATAAAACGATGTTTTTTTAACTACTTCCACTTTTGTCTTTATTTAGACAGCGACCGGTTTCGCCAGGCTCGCTGGCATACCAGTCTGTCGATGCCAGCGAGCCTGGCGAAACCGGTCGCTGTCTAAATAAAGACAAAAGTGGAAGTAATTAAAAAAACATCGTTTTATTTAATTATTATTTAAAACGAACTTCCATCAAGAGATTTCAGTAAAATCATTTGATTATCTTAGAAATTGAAATATTTAATTTTTACAGTGTTAAATTAAATAACTTGGTTTTTGTATCACAATTGTATTTTATTTTACGCGACAGCTGTTTCATCAACCTATGTTTTATTGAAAAAAAATTGACATTTGATATATTTATTATTGTAACACCTGATGATGTCAACATAGGTTGATGAAACAGCTGTCGCGTAAAATAAAATACAATTGTGATACAAAAACAAAGTTATTTAATTTAACAGTTTAAAATGTTAAGGTATCATAGTGTTTCGGCCAAAACATTGAACTATTTATTTAATTTCTTTAAACTTAATTAATAAAACACAGTTTTTTCAACTATTGAGTTTATTTTTATCTACATGTATCGAAGGTTTTATACCTTCATCATCAGAAGATCGAATCCCGATATATTTAATCGTTTTTCTAGTAAGTAAAAAGTATAGTGCCAATAACTTCATTCTATTCAAACAGCGTTACAAGAGTGATCGTCCTAATGAGGATACGGATAGTATCGAAACTGTAAGCAGGAAAATTGAAAGTGATACTATCATTGAATGAGAGATGTTTCAGAAATATTGAATATTATTCCTTGATTTAAATCAAGGACTTATATTCAAGATCAGAATCTATAAAACATGCGTGCGACCTATCATGACATACGCTGTAAAGACGCGGGCTGACACTGTGCGAACCAATGGACTACTAAGAACATCGGAGATGAAGGTCCTAAGATCAATTACTGGAAAAACCCTCCGAGATCGTGTCCGCAACGTAGACATAAGAAAAACCTGCGAAATAGAGGATATCGTTCAGTGGAGTAGATCCAGAAGAAGATACTGGAGGGACCATGTAGCCCGAATGGATGGTGACAGACTCGCATATACAGCCGCTTATGAAATCCCCTCCGGACACCGCCCACCCGGAAGACCACCTAAGAGATGGAGGGACAGCTGGATCTCATCATCCGACGAGATATGATTTCTGTGTCACAGATCGTCAGATCTATTAAAAGAAGAAGAAGAAGAAGATTTAAATATGTTGTGGAACCCCATTTGTCAAGAGTTTGTTGTAACGGATAGAGGGCTGTTTGACTTCATCCTCCGCAATATGTCGTTATCCTGCCTAGAAGAGTCAACACTCCACTCACCACACATGAGCTCCTTATCTCTAATTTATTAACTAGCATACCCAGGTGTATTAGGAACAATATGTTACACTATTTCATGAATGCTTCAGGCTAAGCAGAGTTCCATTCTACGACTTTACGAAGTTCAAATATCATAATAACACACAGATGTATTGAAGGATGTTTTAACCCTCCCTTCCCTGTGATGGGTATCTTCTACACGTTGCTTCTAATAACCATCAATATCTCTATAAATATGATAAATACAAGGTTAAGATTTTAGGTATTCCTTCATAATATATTTACGCATTGATTTAAAAAATAATATTAATAATAATCCGAATTTATCGGGTACATCGGAGGTATTTTGTGAAAATAGAAAACAATGTCGCGTATAAACAGCGACTTCACTATATTCGCATCTCACTCTTGCATATGTTCTAGCTCAATGTTCTCACTCTCACCGTCCCGCCGCGCTGGCAGTTGCTTTCGGGCTTGGGACCAGAGTGGATCTATGCCCGTTCCGTGAGCGTTGCCAGATGTTTTTTTAATGTTTTTAGCAATTAAATCTCAATTATTATAATTTTTTACTTCATTTATAATTATAGCTATGAAGGTTCCTATTTTTCCGATTTAAAATCGCTAATTTTTTAACGCGTACTCACTACCCTACACCGGAACGCACGTTTTATTTTTAGCACCGTAAGGGAAAGGTTTTAACAGAGTTTTTATTAAACTATTGATAAACGGTTAATAGTATCACTCTATTGAACCCTTTTAATGTTATTTGCTTCCCTGTTTATTTGTCTTAATTTACTATTTTTTCCCATCTTTATAAGGATCCTTGAGATGGTTTGGACATATGGAACGAATGGATGAGAGAAGAATGGTTAAAAAGTTGTACACAAGCAGCGTGAGTGGAAAAAGAAGCCGAGGACGACCGAGGAAAACATGGCATGACCAAATGAATCAATTACTAAAAGCCGGCCACATTCGAAGTCGGAATAATCGACGTGCGTTCATGGTACGATGTATGAATGTAGAGAAATCCCGAGAGTCCATCCTCTCTGCCTACCCCTCCGGGGAAATGGCGTGATGGTTAGTTAGTTAGTAGTTAGTTTTCCCATCTTTATTATAATTGTTTACAAAATTTTGCGTAGTTTCTTCCTAATTTTGTATTTAAACTAAGTCTTTCTGTTGTATTTTTTAGTTAATTGTAAGACCTGATAATGCTAACATCGGTTAGCGAAACAGCTCTCAAGTCAAAATATAAGATGTGGAAATGTGCGAGGAATGTTAGATTTTTATATGTTTTTGAAGGCGAAAGGTACCTATTATGTTTTAAATAACCACATAGACGTAACAATTGCGCTTCTCTAACTAGGCTTAATGTGAACAGTTAGCTCCTTCTCGCTAAACAGTTCCTGAAGAGCGGCGCTTTGTGTCTTCCTTGAACGAGCTCTCTGTTGCCACACCAATTATCGATTCCCTCAACTATTATATTTATACAGCCTGCATGGCGCCCCAGGGTAGAGCGAGGTAGGTGGGATTAATAGAATATATATTTAATTGTAATTTTTAGATCGTGCCGAGGAAAACGTGGCACGATCAAATAAATCAAATATTGAATGTCGTCTACTTGAGAAGTCAGATAAATCGACGCGCGTGCATGACACGATTTATGAATGTTGAGAAATCGAGAGAAATATGTCAGGAAAGAAAAGGTGTGGCAGTCCATTCTTTCTGCTTACCCATTCGGAGAGACGTCGTAATGGTTAGCTTGTTAGTAAGTAATTTTCAATCATACTAGAATATAAACATAACAGAACGAACAAAACACAACATATTTTATAGAAACACAACAATTATATTTACTTCTATATTCGCCACAACTTTGTGATACTGTTTTGTTAGTTTTTTGTTGTACGAGTATTTACCATATAAATATTCAACAAATTCATAATTTTAATTCAACAAAAAAAATACACTGATGAAGGATTTTTGAGTTTGAAACATGTTTGTATTTTAATTTTAGTTTTTCATAAAGTTAGTGATGTTTACAAAGTAATATACATTGATCAATTATATTTTCTCTCTTATTTTTTTTTGCTTCTTCATTCATTCTTCCTCAGCCAATTCCCATCCACTTCTGGACAAAGGCCTCCTCCATTCGCTTCCATGTCACTCTGTCTTGTGTAGTCTGCATCCAGGTTATTCCGACGTGTCTGTTCAGATCATCCTTCCACCGTAGTTGCGGTCGCTCTGCACTTCTCTTTGCCGTCCACGGTCTCCAAGTCAGCAGTCTTCTTGTCCATTTTTCATCTGATCTTCTGGCTACGTAACCTGCCCATTGCCATTTTAGAGTCGCTACCCGGTGGATGATGTCGGTGACCTTTGTTTTTTCTCTCACCGTATCGTTTCTGACTCTGTCTCTTAGGCTTATTCCTAACATGGCTCTTTCCATGGCTCTTTGGGTCACTAACCACATAGCCACCTCAACATTTACAATTTGGTATTGTAATTATTACTATTTATAAAAATATATATTTTGCAGATCTCCTGTGCGTCGATGTGACCAGATTAAGGAGAAGACTGGAGGAGACCTCTACTCGGCGGTGCAGACTGCGGAGAACAGAGAGGATTGGAGGCCTTTTGTTTTAGCCACGGGCAGCTCCATGGATTACGACCCTCAGTAATGAGGTAACGAAGAAATATGACTATTTTCCATACATTTTTTATTGTTTTTGTGTTGTATTCACTACAACGGTTTTTTATTTTGACACTATCTTCACCAAATTAGTAAAATCCTATTTTAATGTAAGAAAATAATTATATATTTATAATAATAAATCTATGAAGCCTGCGTTCTGCCAGTTGGTACTTATGGTCTTGAGACTGTAACATTGTCCAAACAAAGTGCCGAGAAACTACGAGTGACCCAAAGAGCCATGTTAGGAATAAGCCTAAGATACAGAGTCAGAAACGATACGGTGGGAGAAAAAACAAAGGTCACTGACATCATCCACCGGGAACTCAGATGAAAAGTGGACAAGAAGACTGCTGACTTGGAAACCGTGGACGGCAAAGAGAAGTGCAGGGAGACCGCATCTACGGTGGAAGGATGATCTGAACAGACACGTCGGGATAACCTAGATGCAGTCTGCACAAGACAGAATGACGTGGAAGCAAATGGAGGAGGCCTTTGTCCAGGATGGGACGGGAATAGGCTGAAGTAAAAGAAGAAGAAGCATGACACGATGTATAAATGTTGAAGGAGCAAAGTAAGCATGTCAGGATAGAACAGTGGGCCGATCCATTTTTTCTAGCTAACCCCCGTAATTTGTTTTCGGGGAGACGGCGTGATAATTAGTTATATTGTATTTGTCATACCGCACTTTTCCTTCTAAACCATCTGAATGACATCTCGCAGTGCTTACCTCCAGCGTGTGACGTCACCGGAGGTCATGATCGCGTGACGTCACGCTGTTGACACCTCCCGCCGGGGCTGGGCCGCAAATATTGTCTCGGCTGATGGGCGCTGATGAGGCTCGCAAACATCCTATTCGCGAGGTGCCTCATGCGCAGAGATACTCATTTTGACCGAAAACCTCAATAATCAAACCGCGACGAAATTAACAAACATATTTTCAATACAATGTATTGACATTTTAGTCATGTCAACTATACTGTATGTTTATGCATATGTAAACGATTTAGAGCTAAATATCATGAAATCAAATCATAGCTTATCTGATGTCCATAGCATAACAGGCGCAGTATACTTTGACCAGGGGTACATATTGTAGTAGTCATGTTAATGGCATTAAAATATAAAATATAAATAATATCCTAGAAATCGTTGAAGAAATTATATCTATAATAATCTTGTAAATCTATGCACAAATCTAATACGCTTAGCTTACATTTTTGAAATTGATTCTTATTATATAAAATCCATTGTTATGGCGGAAACACTTTGATATTTTAACGTTACTAACTGTTTAATTTAAACATTGATATACTCGTATAATATCACAATTGATTTTCTCTTCTTCTTCTTCTTCCTCAGCCTATTCCCGTCCACTCCTGGACAAAGGCCTCCTCCATTCGCTTCCATATCACTCTGTCCTGCGCAGACAGCATCCAGGTTATTCCTACGTGTCTGTTCAGATCATCCTTCCACCGTATTTGCGGTCGCCCTGCACTTCTCTTTGCCGTTCACGGTCTCCAAGTCAGCAGTCTTCTTGTCCACTTTTCGTCTGAGTTTCTGGCTAGGTGACCTGCCCATTGCCATTTTAGAGTCGCCATCCGGTGGATGATGTCAGTGACCTTTGTTTTTTCTCTCACCTTATCGTTTCTGACTCTGTCTCTTAGACTTATTCCTAACATGGCTACTTCCATGGCTCTTTGGGTCACTCGTAGTTTCATGGCACTTTGTTTGGACAGTGTAACATATTCAAGATCAAGATTTTACTTCTACGAAATTGGCGCGTAATTATTAGTTATTATTTTTAGTTGATTGTAACACCCTATGATGTTTGGTTAGCGAAACAACTGTTGCGACAATTCTATAGAGAGTAAATTAATTTTGATCTTATATAACAGCGTTACAATTAAACAGTTAATGATTCTTATTGTTAAAACAAATATTTTTGAATTGTAATGTGTATATATTTTTTATAATTAGCATCTATTCAAAAAATGAAAAGTTTAGCGTAATTAGATGTGTGCGTTGATCTTCAAGGTTATTTCAAGATTATTTCTTTGTCGTGTAGTAAATAAATAGTTTGAAATATCGTTTACTTAATTTTAGAAAGAAATAAACATACGGTGCACGAATGATCGAATCAGGAATATTATGATATAATCAGGATCCAAGGGAGGGATGTATTATAGCATTGAATTTGAAGGTTAATTGAAGGGGGCTACAGCTACCGGCACGACCGCAGGTAGCTATAGCAGCTACCCTGCAGTCTGCCGGGGGTGGCGTAGTAAACAGAGCCCGCTGGAGGGGATGGCGGCCGGGGTGGAGGAGGCTGGGTTTGAATGGAGGACGGCGCATGCGCAGGAAAATCGCTACGGAATAATTCATATCTCGTTTTTTTAGTACATACTAAAAATAAGGACAGAGACACGTGGAGACGGCCGGCGTTTAGATTATGTTTGTGTACTTTGCTAGATTCATCTTCACTCTCTAATAATTGCGTGTTTTGGTTTTGTGAACATAAATTACAAATTTATTTTATATCGTTAACAAAACAATATTCATGAAAACATCGTTAAGCAAGAGAGAAATAAGAAAGGAATGTACAGCGGAAGAAGGTATTATGGTAAAGGATCGCTGCGATGGTTCGGACATATGGAACGCATGGATGGAGAGAGAATGGTTAAGAAAGTATACGTTAATGATGTAAATGGAGTACGGAGTCGAGACAGAACGAGGAAAACATGGCATGACCAAATTAATCAAATTTCAAAGGTTGGTCATGTTAGAAGTCGGAGGAATCGACGTGCGTGTATGACTCGTTGTATGAATGTGGAGGAATCTAGAAAGGTTTGTCAGGATAGAGTAGTGTGGCGGTCCATACTTTCTCTGCCTACCCCTACGGGGAAACGGCGTGATGGTTTGTTGTTGTTGTTGTTGCTTATCCGATTCAACGTTTGTTTTTTGCTTTTGGATTACGAATTAAATACATTACTTTGTGTTTAAGATCGAAATTTCCCGATTTGATTAAGTTTTCACAAATATTTAATTTTTTAAAGTGCCATCCATGATCGTGAAATATAAAATTCACGAAAACTTTCTTTAGATTTCTGTTAATCTGATCTGAATTAAATAAGGGTTAAATCACCCCTTCGGGGAATCGACGTGATGGTTAGTTCGTTAGTTAGTTTATTATTCTTCTTACGTTACAAGAAGAACCATACCGGTTATAAGGTTAGAATTTGGTACAGAGACCTGAAGAAAGTTATTAGTGACGATGCAATTGTAGGCCGTAATAACGCATGTACCGGGGGCGGGGGCGGGGGCGGGCAGGGCGAGGGCGGTAGATCGATAGGGCGGCAATGTCACCCCTGGCCGTAGCCGCTACGACGCAACACCACTTCCCTTGTCCCGCGCCAGACACCAGATGCACAATCTCCTGTTATCACACGTTTTAAGTCAACACCATTATTGCATATTTATTGTTTTTCTTGGACTTATTATTAACATTCATCAATAAATGAAAGATCTGATGATGAATGTGAATAAGTCCAAGGTACAAGGTAGGTCTGCAACATTAGTGTAAACGGTGAAAATCTGGTACAAGTGGATGAATTTGTTTATTTAGGAAGTATGTTTACAAAGGATGGGAGGGTGGAGAAGGATATTGAAAGAAGGGTTGGGGCAGGCAACAAAGTGAATGGTGCACTTAAAGTTGTCATCGCAAACAAAAACCTATCAAAAAAAGCTAGAATGGCAGTGCACAATGGTGTTCTTCTACTGACCCTTATGTATGGAAGCGAAGCATGGAACTGGCAAAAGAAGGATGAAAGTAGAATAAATGTAGTAGAAATGAGATCTCTTAGACGAATGTGTGGATACTCTGTGTATGATAGAGTTTCGAATGAAAATATAAGAAGTGAATGCGGTGCGAATGATGGTGTTATGAACAAAATAATGAAAGGATCATTAAGATGGTTTAGACATATGGAAAGAATGAATGAAGAAAGAATGGTAAAAAAATTATATGTTAACGATGTAAATGGAACCAGAAATAGGGGAAGACCGAGGAAAACGTGGAAGGATCAAATAAATCAAATATTGAATGTCGGCCATGTGAGGAGTCAGAGAAATCGACGCGCGTGCATGACACGATGTATGAATATTGAGGAAGCGAGAGAAATATGTCAGGAAAGAAAAGTGTGGCAGTCCATTCTTTCTGCCTACCCCTTCGGGGAGACGGCGTGATGGTTAGTTAGTTAGTTTTGTTTTTCTTCATCTTCGCGTCATTGGCAAGGTAGTCTCGTAAGCTCTCGCATAAATCATTCATCCAACGAGAATCAAAACCGTTCTGGAATCCCTCGGAATTACCAGACTTCTTTGTCATAAATTCGGCGGCATAATCTCATTATTTCAATTCTCACTTTGATCAATTGATTGCATTTAGCATCGTTGATTTCTGCTTAAAAATTGCAATGTAAAGCACGGGTCACAACTCTGGTATGAAAACAAACGGCAAACATCAATTGAAGACAACAGGGGAAAAACAAGGAATGTCAGTAGAAGGTTAATTTGAATAAATTGAGAATAAAGCTAATCAAAGTCTATATATTTCTTAGCAATTAGCAATCCATTATCTGGCCATAGTCGATGACACACATGATTTTTGAATATGAAAATTTTACTGTGGATAGATACGTACAAATGCCGCTAGATGGCATTATTACATTTATTTTGAATTTTAACCGACATTCCTTGTTTTTCCCCTGTAGTCTTCAATTATTGTCTCCGAGTCTGTTCAAATTAATCTTCTTTTGGCAATCGGGATCAGTTTTTGATTAACTTATCTGGCAAATTCGTTTCATCGGAAGATTATGCAGTTGAAGATATTGGAAGACATTTATATTCACAAATAGACGCAGTATTGTTAATGGACTTTCATATACATCTCTTGTGAATTTGTTTACTATATAAAAAATCTCAAATATGATTCTTTCGAATGGAAAATGAATTTTTTGAGATGATGAAGATATCTATATTGTTCCCATTAAAATATTCAACGATCTTTTAAAAAGATAAATCTATCTATGTTAGTTAGTCTTAGTTAGTTAGAAAGTTTCAATCCTGGGATCCGTTTGCAGCAATTTCTTCTATTCTTCTCTTCCATTCTTCCCTGTCTTGTGCGGCTCTTTTGAAATCTGCATATGATGAGCAGCGCACGTCCACCAACAGGTCCTCCAGATACTCTCGTCGTGGGCGTCCCCTAGAGTTTGTCCCCTCGGTCATACCCCCCATTATGGCATGCAAGAGACCTTCTTGACGTATTACATGACCGATCCATCTTGCACGCTTTTCGGACAAGGTCCTGAGCAGGTGCCTTCCTCCTTCGATTCCTCGAAGAACTTCCTCATTCGTGATGTGGTCTCTCCAGGAAATTCCTAATAGTCTTCTATAGGACCACATCTCAAAAGCCTCTAGTCTCCGCTTATCTCTTTCGGACAGGCATTATGTCTCGCAGCCGTACATCAAGATACTCCATACATAGGTCTTGATGAGGAGTATTCTCAGTTTTAGGTCTATATTATTTGATTATATTATTTTCTGATGGTCTTAGTAGCGTTTTATTTCTTCTATTTCTCTTGCCATTGTAGTGGAGATTTAGTCGACTTTTCATCGTTTCTAGGATTGCCGGGTATCATACATATTAATTCCACACTTGGAGGACCTTATTTGTGCTTGTCCAATATATTATTTATTGGAATGCTTATTCGATCATAGGCTTTTTGCAAGATATACGACAGAATCTCAAATGCTGATATAAGAAAGGAATGTAGAGCGGAAGAATGTATTATGAACAAAATTATGAAAGGATCGCTGCGATGGTTCGGACATATGGAACGCATGGGTGAAAAAAAAATGGTAAAAAAAGTATACGTTAATGATGTAAATAGAGTACGGAGTCGAGGCAGAACGAGGAAAACATGGCAGGACCAAATTAATCAAATTTTAAAGGTTGGTCATGTTAGAAGTCTGAAGAATCGACGTGCGTGTATGATTCGCTGTATGAATGTGGAGGAATCTAGAGAGGTGTGCCAGGATAGAGTTGTGTCCATTCTCTCTGCCTACTCCTACGTGGAAACAGCGTGATGGTTTGTTGTTGTTGTTGTTGCTTATCCGATTCAACGTTTGTTTTTGGTTTTGGATTACGAATTAAATTACATTACTTTGAGTTTAAGATCGAAATTTCACGATTTGATGAAGTTTTCTTCAATATTTAATTGTTTAAAGTGCCATCCATGATCGTAAAATATAAAGTTCACAGAAAACTTTCTTAACATTTTTGTTAATCTGATCTGAATTAAATAAGGGTTAAATCATTCGTGGTAGGGATGGAATGGTTGTGTGGTGAATGTCTTTTATAAAAAGCACGCTAAAATATGAAATTAGGTGTAGGGGTGTTTTTTTAGAGGTATACAATACGAGTACATATTCAAAATGAAGAAAAAAGCACATTAAATTATATTTGTGTTATAATAACATTAAGTTAATGTCTATGATATTGGCTTTATTTAATAGATAATTTTATACCATTTTTGTTTAAATATGATTTCGGGCATATGAGTGCCACGGCTAGCTCGAATGAAGCGCAATTGTGAAATCAAATCTTCGACAATTGTCGTCTTTGTGGATGGGTATTATCCACTAGATTGTACGTGGTGCGAAAACGATCCACGGTCTTCCGAATAACTTTCTCGGATAGACGATTATGTCGACCGTAAAATGGAGGTAGTGCACGATAAGTTTGGCGAACCGATCCAGGATTTACAAAATAAATTTGCACAATTTGCAGACGCTGTTCTGACGTCACTCTATTCATGGTAAAATGGCAAAATGTATTGACTACAAATCAACTGTCAACTGTCAAATTGACATCTGTAGAAACAATGTTGCAGGTATAAAAACCAAACCTATAAAAAAACACCCTATATTATTGTCGCTTAATCTGTTATAAAAACGATGCAAAACTCCATATTAAATAATTAAAGTTGCTTAAATATAGTCTAAGGCATTATAAAATGACATTTGATAATGCCTTAGACAGATGAAACATGTCATTCACATAAAATATAGTAAAACTTATATAAAACCGACGTTTAAATATCCTTATGTATGGTAGCGAAGCATGGAACTGGCAAAAGAAGGATGAAAGTAGAATAAATGCAGTTGAAATGAGATCTCTTAGAAGAATGTGTGGATACTCTGTGTATGATAGAGTGTCGAATGAAAATATAAGAAGTGAATGCGGTGCGAATGATGGTGTCATGAACAAAATAATGAAAGGATCATTAAGATGGTTTGGACATATTGAAAGAATGAATGAAGAAAGAATGGTAAAAAAATTGTATGTTAATGATGTAAATGGAACCAGAAATAGAGGAAGACCGAGGAAAACGTGGCACGATCAAATAAATCAAATATTGAATGTCGGCCATGTGAGGAGTCAGAGAAATCGACGCGCGTGCATGATACGATGTATGAATGTTGAGGAAGCGAGAGAAATATGTCAGGAAAGAAAAGTGTGGCAGTCCATTCTTTCTGCCTACCCCTTCGGGGAGACGGCGTGATGGTTAGTTAGTTAGTTAGTTTTTAAATATCCACGTTTATTATTGATAATATTGAAGATAACGTAAAAAAAGGATTTACTATAAGTATCTACGCTTAAACCTACGGATTTCTAGTATTAAAATAAATAAAAACCAATCTTCTTAAGTAATGATAAAGGTTTCATCACCTTTTCCGAGAATTCTATAAATACACTTAGTAGAAACAAACCGTAGGAAAATTCCACCCTCGTCTAGTCCCTCGGTATACTCGTAATGACATTACACTTGTACGAGGACATCGGAATCTTAAATGCGAAATCCAGTGTCATGACAAAATGTATGCAAGTCCTGGGGCCACGTGACCTAGTTGAATACCTAATTAATTATGCGCCTCGCTTTGATATTATCACCTTTATCATCTCATTAAAACTAAGAATATGAAATACATTATGATAACGGGAGTGTTTTATTCTCAAACAAGAATTTTAAAATGCCCTCGCAAGGCGAAATAAACAAGTATTTATATGACGAATTTTTATGAATTAAAACGCCGTTTTTTCCACTTTTGAGTTTATTTTTCACGACATGTTCGACCTTTATATTTTTGTGAATGTATACTTATACTTGTATACGAATCCTGGATTTCACCCATGGTGGGTGGTTAATTCAAATTTAATTGTATCTCAATAGAGACGAAGACGCAAACTGGAAACTGAATATGGACGATCAAGGTGTTTACAAGACTTATGACCTGTCATTGGTTGGGTTAAGCGCACGCTTTATGTAATTACAACATTCTCCATTCCACATTCTGTTATTATGATCATGCATGATAAATTTTGGAAGTTGTATATATACTCCAAATCCAAAGCTAAAAATCATTCTCCATAGATGGCGTTAGTGGGTGGATTATATAGGTTAATTTTAAAAAGATTGACAAGTGTAATCAAATCTACATAGATGGCCAATTAAAACTGACACGTGAAGATAAGTATGGATTTGGAGTAAATATACAACCTCCAAAATTTATCATGCATGATCATAATAACAAAAGGTGGAATGGGGAATGTTGTAATTACATAAAGCGTGCGCTTAACCCAACCAATAAGTCATAAGTCCTGTAAACACCTTGATCATCCATATTCAGTTTCCAGTTTGCGTCTTCGTCTCTATTTAGATACAATTAAAAAAGCTTACACCTTTGTTTATATCGTTCTCCCAATGATGAAGGTGTAAGCCTTCGAAACATGTTGAAAAAAAAACTCAAAAGTTGAAAAAACAGTTTTTTTTTTTTTTTTTTTAAAGACTAACATCAAAGATTTAAATCAATGATATTAGAATTTATTTTACAATCTTCAATATGAGCAGAAAATAGCTCATTATTGTGAAGAAGGAATCTGGTCGTGTCCAGGCTCAAACCCAAGTACCCTAGATTAGGAGTCAAGCCACCACCCGACTTTGATTTT
Source organism: Lepidostoma basale (assembly GCA_022606425.2). NCBI lineage: Eukaryota > Metazoa > Arthropoda > Insecta > Trichoptera > Lepidostomatidae > Lepidostoma > Lepidostoma basale. The sequence continues at coordinate 326,955 of JAHDVF020000495.1, read as the reverse complement.
AATTCACAAAAATTCGTCATTATGAAACTCCACAGTGTTAACGCCTTAAGTTTATCTAAAATTAAGTATTTATATATTTTTAAAAATAAATAATAAAAAAATCACTCTAAAATCGACAAAACAATCGCGTTTTCATTATATATTTTATAATGGAGTTTTACAAAATAAAAACCTCAACCATCCATAAGAGTATGAAGCTCACACGAAAGGAAGGGATGGGCAGAAAGAATGGACCGCCACATTGTTGTTTTCTGACATTCTAGTAGATTAACTTATACGGTATTTTTTTTAACCCAACAAAATAAATATAATTCAATGCTAAATCATGAAATAAGAAATTACAACACATTCTACTTAGGAACCACTACAAAAAATCATTATTAAGCAATTTAGAGGGAAAAAATAAATGTTTTTCATAAATAGTCTACCATCGGTCTGTCAGAACAGATCATTAATTTATTTAACACAATTGGGATTGTGTCAAGATAATTTAGAATTACAAAATCTTAAATAATAATTAAATAAAAAGATGTTTTTTTAACTACTTCTACTTTTAGTAGTTATAATAATAAACGTGAATGTTTAATGGTTTTACTATGTTTTTTATTCATATAATCTCTTATACAAATATCAGTTACAAATTTGTTTCGCCTTGCGAGGGCATTTTCAAACTCCTAATTAATTAATATACTTCTACTTTTGTCTTTATTTAGACAGCGACCGGTTTCGCCAGGCTCGCTGGTATCGACAGACTGGTGACAAGTAAATAGGCGCAACCGTACTAGTACTGTCATACCACCGAACAGATAAAGCAACAACGGGACATTAATTACCCAGTTAGACACCTTTATTGATATCAAACCAGGCTGTAAGATATTAATTTACTAAGTTTTATTTTTAATTTAATCTTGAATTTCTTTTAACCTTATCCAGGAAGAAGTTGTTCCCTCGTGGTCTGGCAAGACGGTCTGGCCTCCCCAGCCGGCCACGTGGACCTGCCCGATCACAAAGAGAGAGCTATTTTAAATCGCCAACATTCGCAATAATCGATAGGCCGCCGCTCCCCGCCGTCCGCCGGACATTCGATACACTACGGAATTACACCGCCTCTCTTTGTACCATCACGCAATAATCCCCGGGTATTGCGGCTAGCGCGAGGGACATTAATCTTATTTCATTTTGAGGGATTACATGACCCGTAGGGAACATCGTACACCGATCATCAGGCCACTCTAACTAACTAACTTATCATCACGGCGTCTCCTCGGAGGGGTAGGCGGATAGAATGGACTACCACATTGTTGTTCTGTCCTGACATACTTCTCTCGATTCCTCAGCATTCATATATGCACCCACGTCGATTTCTCCGATTCCTCTTACTCTTCTTCTCCGGTCTCAATCTAACGATTGGTCTGCAGCAAGGCGACGCATCTCCTCTTCCACTCCGCTTGGTCCTCGGCAACTCTTTTCAACTCCGCATAAGAGGTGCAGCCCATATCTCGGAAAATCTAGTCTAGGTACTCTTGGCGAGGTCGTCCTCTGCCAATCGATCCCTCAAACATTCCCTCCATTATGCAGGAAACATTCGTGTCGCAACACATGACCAATCCATCTTGCGCGCCTCTCCGCTGTGTTCAACACGTGCCTACTCTCTTTAACTCTGCTGAGAACTTTTTCATTTGTACATTCCCTCCATGAAACATGGGCAACTCGTCGGTTGGTCCATATCTCTTACTAAGTACTGATTAACCTGGAAACAGTAGTGAGATTCTCTAAGTCTCAACGCCTACGGTGGGCTGACCACGTAGAAAGAATCCCAGAGGGTAGAACACCAATTATATCCAGATGGGTGCCCCGCGAAAAGAGACCAAGAGGCAGACCGAGGAAAAGATGGGTGAATTGCGTGGAAGAAGATTGGAGACAATGGAAAGAGCTGGGGAATGGAGAGAACAGAAGTCAGTGGTGGACCGTTGTGAAGGAGGCCAAGTCCCACACCGGGATGTAGCGCCGAGAAGTAGTAGTATCCTCAGAGCATTATACTCCACATATGTCAGTGGCGGTACTCTCATAGAAGCCAGAAGGCCGGCTTGCGTAAGAAATTTGTAATCAAAACCCCAAATCTAAATTAATCATGCCCCCACAAAAACCAACAACCCACCCAATCACCTTCCAACGATGTTTCCATCAGATGTAAGAGGAAAAGCCACAAGAGCTGAATCTCTGTAAGCCAGAAGAGGTTTTGATTCAAAATTTCTAACGCAAGCCGGGCTTCTGGGCTTCTATGGGAGTACCGCCACTGATGTCAAGTATTATACTCCAAGAGCCACTATTTGAGTTAGTTAGAAAGTTTCAATCCTGGGATTGGTTTACAGCAATTTCTTCTATTTTTCTCTTCCATTCTTCCCTGTCTTGGGCGGCTCTTTTGAAATCTGCATATGATGAGCAGTGCACGTCCACCAACAGGTCCTCCAGGTACTCTCGGCGTGGACGTCCCCTAGAGTTTCTCCCCTCGGTCATACCCTCCATTATGGCATGCAAGAGACCGTCTTGACGTATTACATGGCCGATCCATCTTGCACGCCTTTCGGACAAGGTCCTAAGCAGTTGCCTTCCTCTTTCGATTCCTTGAAGAACTTCCTCATTCGTGATGTGGTCTCTCCAGGAAATTCCTAATAGTCTTCTATAGGACCACATCTCAAAAGCCTCCAGTCACCGCTTATCTCTTTCGGATAGGCACCATGTCTCGCAGCCGTACATCAAGATACTCCATACATAGGTCTTGATGAGGAGTATTCTCAGTTTTAGGTCTATATTATTTGATTATATTATTTTCGACCTTTTATTAAATGCAAGCCTTGCCTGATGTATACGGGTGTCGACCTCCCTTTTAGACCGACCGTCCCATGTTATTTTGCTCCCGAGGTAGACAAACTCCTTTGTGTTCTTTAGTGGAACTCCTGACATCACTACTCTCATCTGATGTTGCGTTCGGCCTACAGTCAGCAGCTTTGTTTGGTCTTTATGTGAGTCTATTTGAGTACGCAGTTTATTTTGTTTTTGGATAACGAATGCGCGCCCTTCTGACGTCTTAATAATGAATTGATTCGCCTTGCGGGGGCGGGGCGGAGCGCGCCGAAGGACACGCTCGGCCCGCCATACAATTCGATTCTCCGTACATTAATTAGTTAACTACCTCATTACGTGGCAGCTGCCATTGGCACCACTGCGTAAATACTACCAACCGTTTTAGAACTCACGTGACGGCTCCCTCGTAAATTTGACACCCAAACGGCGCCTAAAATGTATTTTTAATTAAGACACTCGACCCGCAAACAATTTGCTTTTATCGTATTTCAACGCAATGAGACTTACGATGAAGCCGCCCGGTTGGAAAGGGAATTGTCACAAATAAACCAACTACAATAACAATCAAATCGATGTTACTGCTTCTTCTTCATCTTCCACGGTATGTCATCTATTCTCCTGAGGGTTGCTCCTCCTGTGAGGTGAATTCCCAACTGTCCTTCCATATTATTGGAGGTCTTCCACGAGGACGAGTTCCGTGAGGCTGAATATGTAGTGCAATATAGGGGGAGCTGATCTACGGGAAGAAATACAAGGCTGCTGAAATCTCTGGGGCTCTGAAATCCACAATATGGAAAAACAAAGACATGGCCATTAAGAGTAAGATGAGAATCTATAAAGAATGCGTAAGACCAATAATAACATATGGCGTCGAAGCAAGGGCAGACACAGTAAGGACCAAACAAGTTTTGAGGACTTCCGAAATGAAGACACTGAGGACGATAGCAGGCAAGACACTGAGGGATCGCGTGAGGAACACCAGAATAAGAGAGATATGTGAGGTTGAGGATATTATAAGATGGAGCAGACAGCGAAAAAGGGACTGGTACGGTCATGTTCAAAGAATGGTCACCACCAGATAAGAAGAAGAAGAAGAAATATAAGAAATTCACGCTAGGACTCGATCTCAAAGGGTTTAGTTTTCTTCGTCGTTTTTACATGCTAATCGAATCTAACTATTTGTTCCACTTATTTCTAATAAAATCGCGGTTTTCTGGCGCCTAAAGTAATTTTATCCAAATCTCTGTAACACACTTTATAGTCGCTTCTAAGGCTTGTTTATGATATGAGACGTAATGGTTTCCCGCCGGCCCCGCTCTGCCGCAGCTGCGAACCTGCGTACGTGAGTACCGCGCCGTATATTTAGGCGGCCATTGAGCGGGAAATGAATGGCCCTCCGCGGGGCTGGCGGGAAATGCGCGGCACGTGGCCGTGACGTCACACGACGCCCGCGACACGACGTCGACAGTGCGCACTTGATATGACAAGTCTTAATTGTGCGAGTAGCATTGACAACCCCTGAGGGGGGGATTTAAAAATTCGCTTAAATGTGCTGTGAAATCAGATTATCATATTGCATAAAATATAGTTTTATTAATCCAGTTTTTGTTTGTCTTTTATTTCACGTCTTTATATTTAATTTAAATAGTTCATAGAATTTACATTGTATAGCATCTCATCGTGAACATTACTCACACCCATAGTTGCTTTTTAATTACAGAGAAACTAAAAATAAATTATATTACAAAAAATAAAATAGCTAATTAACTAACTAACTGATGCGGCACTCCATCCTTCTCTTTTCGCCTCGCGGGAGACGCGGTGTGATGGGTTGCGAACCTCATCGCCAGTAATAGGCATCTCCCGCGCACACTTCGATCGTCCAACATCCACAAAAAATCTAAAACAAATAAAATAAAATGCAATGATATAAAATAAAATAACAAAATAAAAATAATTCAACACAAAATGTTCTTTTTAGATGGTGCACATAATGTCTATTTAATTTATATTCTACGTATCCACATTTTTTTTTAAATAGCAGTAATTAGGCACTTTAAACAAACCAACACCAGCAAGAACTTAAAAATAATATTGAAGAGATTATTCAGGTTGTCATTGGAACAAATAAAAATATTATTTTTACACTTCAATCGTATTGATATAACTGTTAAAAGTTTCGAAATAACATGGCGCGTGCTTCAATAGTCGCCTTGTAAATTGTCTGTCTGTACTGGATTAACTAGAATTTCTAAATTCAATAGAATTTTTTTTATGGAACGTTATCTACAGACTAAACAGAAGGCTAAAATTACATTTTTACAGAGTAAGTGGAGATCTTACAGCCTGGTTTGATATCAATAAAGGTGTCAAACAAGGTTGAGTAATGTCCCCGTGGTTATTTAATATGTATATGGACAATTGTATGAAATAGCTGAAAGGGTTGGATGTAGGTGCCAAAATGAGCGGAGTGTCAGTAAGCTGTCTCTTGTATGTGGATGACGCTGTCCTACTTGCTGACAACGAACATGAACTACAAGTCCTGGTGAATTGTATGTATGGTGTATGCATGCGAAATGATCTGATGATGAATGTTAATAAGTCCAAGGTAATGATTTTGGAAAAGGAAGAAACCAAGACAGTCTGCAACATTAGCGCGAATGGTGAAAATTTGGAGCAAGTAGTTGAGTTTGTGTATTTAGGTAGTATGTTTACAAGAGATGGGAGAGTGGAGAGGGATATTGAAAGAAGGGTTGGGGCAGGCAACAAAGTGAATGGTGCACTTAAAGTTGTCATCGCAAACAAAAACCTATCCAAAAGAGCTAGAATGGCAGTGCACAATGGTGTTCTTCTACCGACCCTTATGTATGGAAGCGAAGCATGGAACTGGCAAAGGAAGGATGAAAGTAGAATAAATGCAGTAGAAATGAGATCTCTTAGACGAATGTGTGGATATTCTGTGTATGATAGAGTGTCGAATGAAAATATAAGAAGTGAATGCGGTGCGAATGATGGTGTCATGAACAAAATAATGAAAGGATCATTAAGATGGTTTGGACATATGGAAAGAATGAATGAAGAAAGAATGGTAAAAAAATTATATGTTAATGATGTAAATGGAACCAGAAATAGAGGAAGACCGAGGAAAACGTGGCACGATCAAATAAATCAAATATTGAATGTCGGCCATGTGAGGAGTCAGAGAAATCGACGCGCGTGCATGACACGATGTATGAATGTTGAGGAAGCGAGAGAAATATGTCAGGAAAGAAAGGTGTGGCAGTCCATTCTTTCTGCCTACCCCTTCGGGGAGACGGCGTGATGGTTAGTTAGTTAGTTAGTTATATTTTATCTCAATTACTCGTCTTATTTCTTATTATTTGTCCAAGAATCAAAACATTATTGCAAGTGTCGTGAAAGGGGCGGTTCTGTCTATTTCCCAAGGAAAAATATCATAACCGGCCGTGGGCGTAAGTTGTAAGTAAGTGGTGGCGGTTCTTTTCTCAAACGAATTAATAATTTAGTATATTCGTGCGGCCCCGGCCCTAACCTTTATTATTTACATTTATATTCGGACTCAAGGCCGACCCGCCACTACGGTCTTAGCACGTGTATATACTACCCCACGACCCCCGACCAGGGATGGGACTGCCGCCTCTAAAAGGTATCGTTTGATTACCGATACCCTGTATCACCGAAGATATACTCGTAGTCTTGAGGTAATAAATCTCCATAGATGGCGTTAGTCTGTAGATTATATATAGAGTAATCTTAAAAAGATTAACATATGTAATCAAAATCTTCATAGATGGCGCATTGAAACTGACATGTGAAATCTGGCATAGGACTTTAACATATATAAAACTACCAAAAATTTATCAGACATGGTCATAAAGAAAGGTGGAATGGGGAATGTTGTAATTACATTAAGCGTGCGCTTAACCCAACCAATGACATGTCATAAGTCCAGTTAACACCTTGATCAACCATATTCAGTTTCCAATTTACATCTTCGTCTCTATTGAGATACAAAAAAATCTTGAATTGATAAACCACGGTGGGTGAAACCCAGTATTCGTATACAAGTATAAGTATACATTCACACAAAATATTGAGATAAATAGTAGCATTTTTATTTCTTCTTCTTCTTCCTCCTCAGCCTATTCCCGTCCACTCCTGGACAAAGGCTCCTCCATTCGCTTCCATGTCACTCTGTCCAGTGCAGACTGCATCCAAGTTATTCCAACGTGTCTGTTCAGATTTCTACAGCTTCGAAGAGATGGACATCTAATTACCCATTTCTTTAGATTAATTAGGGGATACTTGGAGAACTCGGCCGTACTGGAGGGTGTTGGGCTTTTTGTCTCCGATAGATATCTCCGACAGCGACAGCACAGATTGTTTTACCTACAGGCCGCCAGAACCAATCTGCCTCTGGTGACACCGGTGGGAAGAGCAATTAGCCTGCTGAACGCGGTCTCCTCGGAGATCGACGTCTTTCATGTTAGTGAAAGTACGTTCAGAAGGCAAATACTCTTAATTCTGGAGAGTATTCCTAATGTTGAACCATCTCTCATGCGTTTCTGGTAGTATACTATACATAATATATTATTTTACCTGTTCTCAATAGATGCCTTAAAATAAATTTTGTAGTGTCTGTTGATGAAATAAACTGATTTGATTGATTGATTTGATTGATTGATTGATTGATTGATTGATCATACTTCCACCGTAGTTGCATTCGCCCTGCGCTTATCTTTGCCGTCCACGGTCTCCAAGTCAGCAGTTTCTTGTCCATTTTTTTTTAGGTGGATCGGCAGTAATATAGGTTAGAAGTTATAAACAATTTATAAATCAATTTGTTATTGATCTGTTAAATAAATAAATAAATTGCATATATTTTGGATAAACCTGTGTTTGTAGAAAAAAAATATTGATTAGATTTCATTTGTTGTAATTTTATTAATTAATCTGTATGCATTATTTTGTAGGTAGATCCTGGGGGTAGCCTGTAACCAGCTAGACACTTCACATGGATGGCATGGCTGATGCAGCAATTCTCGTCAAGCTTACTTGAAGAGTAGGAGTCATATAAAATAGCTTCCGCAGACCAACAGGTATTTATGAACTCTGATGGAACTATGTGGGACATGAATTTCAAGTCCTTTCATGGTTATGATAAGCGAAATATCGATTTGTCTTTAAGAAATGCAAATTAATTTGATTTTATCATCTCTATTCTGAAAACTTTTAATACGACGAATAAATAATGAAAAACGCATACGAAAATGATATGACGATTTTTTATGAATTAAAACACCGTTTGGTCCACTTTTGAGTTTTTTTTTCTTGACAAGTTTTATAGGTTTTACACCCTCATCATCTGGAGAAAAATAAACTCAAAAATCGAAGAAAATAAATGGTATTTTAATTTATTTGAAAAATTCATTGTGTTGAAGTCTTAATCAAATATTAGTAAATATTCGAAGATATTAATTAAATGGCACCAAAAAACGATAAATATTTGAAAGTCTATCATGTAAGAAGATAAAAATAACGTAATTGCATGAAACCCCATATAAATGTAGAAGAGCTTACAGAAGTGATTTAGAAAAGTACTGTTATTTTTCTTCTATGTTCGCCTTCACATTGTGTTGTGGATTCATATTTGAATAAATATAATTACACTTAGTATTACAACACATTATTTCACTTAACACAGACATGTTTCGGTTATAATATAACCTTTATCATTGTAAAAATTGTGTACATTGATAAAGATTATGTTATAACCGAATATCTATATGTCTCATCATCATCATCAGCCGTCTGTCATCCACTGCTGAATGTTGGCCTCTCCCAAAGCACACCATTGCCGCTCCCATCCATCCATGTCCAGCAATCCTCTTCAGATCGTCGGTCCATCGGGCAGGGGGACATCCAATTCTGCTGAATCCTGTACGCGGTCTCCACTCCAGAACCCGTCTCCCCCATCGGCCGTCGGTTTTCCGACAGATATGGCCAGCCCATCGCCACTTCAGCCCGCCCATCCTCAGAGCCACCTCAGTCACCTTGGTTTGTTGACGAATAAATTCGTTGCTAAATTTGTCCCTCAAGGTTATTCCAAGCATGGCTCTTTCCATGGCGAGTTGGGCGACCTTGTTTAATAAAATAAAGTGTTGTAATACCTATTATATGTTGTCTACTTTCTCCACCAGATAAAAGGCGTGTGGATCAGTTGATTAGTTTGTTTATGAACATGGTCCCTAGTTCAATTGGTTTGTGTATTTTATTTTATTTTATTTTATTTTTTATTATCGAGGGTAACAAACAGCAATTACAGTATATGAGTATAAACACATAGAGACAACAAAACAAGGCCAATTACATGCTACCACAAATATTATATAACAACTGACATAAGGTTAAATATATAAGAGTAATAAAGTAACACTTTTATAAGATAAAGAGAAAACTATTAGTAATAATGAATTAAAAATAAAATACTATTTTAAAATGTAAAAGAAAAAAGAAAAAGACAAGAAAAGAAAAAAAAAAAAAATAGAGTAACTAATTTCATTCGCCCCGAAGGGTTGCTCCAACCATTTTTTTAAAATCACTTTCATTAAGATGGAACACATCGATGTTACTAAAGCACTTATTGTACGTGTCGCACGTCCGGTACACCGCCGCACTCTGAGCGTAGTTAGTCCGATAAGCAGGAAGGTGGAATATTTGGTTCGCAGTGTGTCTTGTGCGAAGCATAGGGGTATTCAGTAATAATTTACTAAGAAGTTCGGAGTTGTCTATTTTGAAGTGAATGATTTTGTGAAGCAACATCATATCATTAATTGTTCGCCTATTTTCGAGAGAGTCCAAGGAATAAAATTTAAGGGCAGAATTATAATTCGCAAATGACCTGCACATTTTGAAATTAATGTGTTTAATGAAAATTTTTTGGACTCTTTCGATGCGTTGAATATGCGCTGCATAGTAAGGAGACCAAACGGGAGATACGTATTCGAGTAGTGAGCGAACCATGGTTGTATAAAGAACTTTGAGGGCTGTGATGTTCTGAAAGGGTTTGCATGTACGCAATATGAATCCTAATGTCCTGTAGGATTTGTCTAAAATGCCATCAATGTGACTTACAAAAGTGAGTTTCGAGTCCATTGTGACTCCGAGATCTCGCACGCGATCTGAGTTAGATAATCTTGTGTTATTAATAAAATAGTCATGATTGTGCGGGTTGATTTTACGAGAAAACGAAACTTTGAGACATTTGTCAGCATTGAGGGTCAGTTTATTTATCTTACAATAATCAGAGAGTCTGTCGAGATCAGACTGAAGTTTATGGCAATCGGATATGTCAGAAATATTCAGAAAGACCTTCATGTCATCAGCAAAAAGGAGGTGTTTGGAGTAGAGGAAACAGTTGCCAATATCATGAATATAAAGAATAAAGAAGAGGGGTCCCAGATGGGAGCCTTGAGGAACTCCGGATGGAATTCCCACGAAGTCTGACTTGAAGCCACCAATCACCACAGCCTGTCTTCGATTTTTGATATATGAATTTATCCATCTTAGAAGGTCACCGTGGATTCCAAGTCTGCCAAGTTTATCTAGGAGTACGCTGTGGTTTACCTTATCAAAAGCTTTGGCGTAGTCAGTGTATATGGCATTAGTTTGGAGTCCGCGGTGCATGTTCGAAATAATATAGTCAGTGAACGGTATCAGATTGGATAAAACAGATTTATTACGGAGGAAACCATGTTGTTGATCACTCAGAACACATTTAAGAGAGTATTTGTTTATTTAATTGCGTATTAGAATTATAATCGATTAATTACTCGATGGCGATTGAGTGGATCACTCCCACCTCTAGCTATAGCTGTCACGCGAGTCACGCCACCCCCTACTAACAGCCGCTGTTTGCTCGGAGAACTCTTTAACAACACTTTCCATCTATTGGGGGGGGCCTTTCTTTACACTTTCGTGGAATTTGACTAACTTTAGAACGATGTGATAACTATCTCCCCCTCCCCTAACTAACTGACTTGCCCTAGAAACTTTTATAGAATAGTTTATAACGACCAAGATTAACGGACACTATTTTTAGTTTATGGTTTCTTGAACAATGATGTCAAACTCTATATTAAATAATTATGAAAACATCTTATGAAAACACAACGAGACCGTGTCCGCAACGCAGACATAAGGAAAACCTGCGAAATAGAGGATATCGTTCAGTGGAGTAGATCCAGAAGAAGATACTGGAGGGACCATGTAGCCCGAATGGATGGTGACAGACTCGCATATACAGCCGCCTATGAAATCCCTTCCGGACACCGCCCACCTGGAAGACCGCCTAAGAGATGGAGGGACAGCTGGATCTCATCATCCGACGAGATATGATTTCTGTGTCACAGATCGTCAGATCTATCAAAAGAAGAAGAAGAAGAAGAAGAAAACATCTGTTTTCTAGAAGTTTTATTATTATTTTTTATTTTATTATAAGGATTAATTGTATCTCAATAGAGACGAAGATGTAAATTGTTTTCTGGGAGCAGAATATGGTGGCCGAGGCGCTTACAGGACCTTTGACCTGTCATTGGTTAGGTTAAGCAATCGTTTTATGTTTAACAACATTCCCCATTCCGCCTTTCTTACGACCACCACGTCTGACAAAATTTTGAAAGATGTATATATGCTAGAATGCTGCGCTGCACTTCACATTTTTTAGTTCAATCTATACTAGCGCTATCCATTAAGATTGGGAAGCATTAAGCAGAAAATCTTTAATGCACTGTGAAAAGCTTTGCAATTATCATACAGTACTAGATTACGCCTGGAGATGTCTCTCCAATTTTTATGCTTTTCATTTGGACTATTTTTTTTATATTCTGGACCAGTTATTTTATATTCTGGACTAGTTATAATTATTCTGTTCCCAGAAAACAATTTACATCTTCGTCTCTATTGAGATACAATTAATCCTTATAAATAAAATGTTTATCCGCAATGGGTAAAATCCAGTATTTGTCTACAAGTATTTGTATACATTTAAAATGTTGTTTTATTATATGTTTTGTATGAATGACGTGTTTCGCCCGTCTACGGTATTATCAAACATTTGACACTGCTTTAGACACTGTAGATATTTCTCTTTTTCTTTTTTATATACTTTGTATATACAACACTTATATTAAAAAAATAAAATTACATAGACATGTTTCGGACAACTAGTCCTTCTTCAGTGATACATATTATAAAGATACATATTTAAAATATTATAAAATTGTTTCAATTATTATTTTAAAAATTTAGTTAAATCATAATATTTATTATAACAAAAGCATAAACGTTCCAAAATACATTTTTATAACATCTGTGAGATCATGTAAACAATTTTATAATATTTTAAATATGCACCTTTATAATATGTATCACTGAAGAAGGACTGGTTGTCCGAAACACGTCTATGTAATTTCAATTTTTTATATATGTAAGTGTTGTATATACAAAGTATATAAAAAAAGAGAAATAAAGCATCTACAACACAAAGTATGGCGAATATAGAAGAGAAACTATAGATATTATTTAAGAAGCAATATTTACAAATTTTATTATATTTTATGGGAATGACATATTCCGCCCTGCTAAGGCATTATCAAATGTAGTAAGAATCAAGCGCTGCTGTAAATATCTTCTCCTTGGGGCCATTTCAAGTCCCCTCAACGTTGTCGTTCACTACAGCGAAAGCATCTCTGTCCTGCGCTACTTGGAACAGGTTCTCAACTCTCCAAATATTTGTCCAATCTCTTATATTCTACATCCTGAACATTCCCTTCTGCCAGCTTCCCGCCGTCCCTCTATCTTGCCTTTGATTATCAACCGAAGAATGTGGTATCTTTCTCCCCTTAGCACATGATCCAAACATGATATTTTTCTAATCTTCACACTCGACTACAGCTCTAGATTGTTGTTATCGTATAATAATAATAATAATAAATTGGATAATTTATAGAGCGCCATTTTTATGAATTACTCATCTCAAGGGCGCTGAAGAAAATGCTCCGTTTTATGAACTAGATAAAAAATAAATAAAACAAATAATAATAAAAAACAATAATAATAATAAACATATTTAGTATTAGGGCTGCACCTGACTTAGTCGATCAGCCCTTGTCGGGAAATGATAATTTGAAAATGTGCGTTTAGAGTCTCGATCTAAACTCTGACTGATCTATGCACTTAAGGTCTGCTGGAAGATTGTTCCAGGCTGAAGGGCCGGCTATCGTGAAGGCTCGGTCGCCAAAGTTTGTTTATGTGCCCGAGTTAAGGGAGCAGAATACGGTAATTTCATTTTAACATTCTACCTCTCTTTCTTATTCAGCCTTCTTCTCTCCACTGCTGGATATCGGCCCCTTTCATTTTCCTCTACTCTACTCGTCCCTGTCTTATCCCTTCGGACACATCCAGGTCGTCCTAACTATTCAAATAATGTCATCAGTCCATCTTTTAGGTGGCCTCCCGACACCAAAAAAAATCAATCTATTATATTATATTATAAAACTAAAAAAAATGAAATATTAATGTTGGAAACAAACATTCTTGTTTCCACAGATTCTTGATTTGATCGACACGCTGTACATAAACATTCTGCTTCTTTTGTTCATTAACATTGCCAATTGAATATGGGAATAAGGTGGTCATCGTAAAGATAGAAACGTTTGTGGATCTTTGAGGCCATATATTGTCATCCATCCGTTTAAATAACATATAACTGTCATTTTCATTTCTACTCTTATTGTTCCTTGAACAATTATGTTAAACTCCGTATTAAATATTAATTAAAATGTCAGTTTTATACAAACTTCATTATACTTTATGGGAATTTTAATGTTACTCATATAAAATATAATTAAAATTCTCGGAAACACATTTTTTAATAGATATGATAATACAAAAAAGCTATGTGTGCGTCGTACTGGCTTAAATAGCTTCAGAGTATCAGCTAAAAGAAAAGAGAAAATATTTATAATAATGTAATGAAAGATAATCAAAATACTCGTAATATAATGAGTGAACGAAACATATTTCCTGAAAATTCGAAGAACGAACGTATGCACAAAAATTATTTCAATTATAAAGTCTGCTCGAATCCCAACGATTCAGAGGGATAGAGGATAGCCTATAGTGACATAGAAATCTTCTATCGATACCAATCTCAAGAAATGTGGAGATCAGAGAGTTGATCTAAGGCAGAGTGTCCTTAGAAAATCGCCACTCTATTTAAAATGCCAAATGGCAAAGAAAAAAAGAAGAAGACAAAAATCCATTGAATTTTAGCTTCGGAATATTTCCTATTCCACATTCGAATAGATTTCGTCCAATTTATTATTATTATTACTTTTAAGTGAGAGGAACACCAGAATTAGAGAGATATGTGAGGTTGAGGATATTATAAGATAGAGCAGACAGTGTAGAAGGGACTGATACGGTCATATCCAAAGAATAGACACCACCAGACTCCCCTATATAGCACTAAATAATCAGCCTCCCGGAACTCGTCCTCGCGGAAGACCTCCTAAACGATGGAAGGACAGCTGGGAGTCTATCTCACAGGAGGAGCACTCTAGAGAACAGACTACATAGGTCTACAACAATCAAGAAGAAGAAGACGAAGACTTTTAAGTTTCAATCCTAGGAATTGGTTTGCATCACAGTGTAACATTTTGTTTTTGAATGGCGTAGTTTCCCATTGATTTCCACATTCTGTGTACAACAGATTATTTGAACCCAATTGTATATTGATTCTTATGACTTATGCTTGATAGCTTGTCTATCGCCATTGTTATTGTTATGTGAATTCTACCAGACCAAAGAATTCAGAATTCTGTTGGGTTGGGCGGCCTTTGGAAAATTACGTCGTGTTCTCACCTCTAAAATACCACAATACCTCAATACTCAAGTCTTCAACCAGTGCGTCTTGCCAGTCATGACGTACGGAGCCGAGACGTGAACACTGACGAAAGGTCTAGTCTACAGATTCAAGGTCGCCCAACGAGCCATGAAAAGAGCCATGCTTGGAATAACCTTGAGGGACAGATTTAGAAAATATTTTATTCGTCAACAAACCAAGGTGACTGAGGTGGCTCTGAGGATGGGCGGGCTGAAGTGGTGATGGGCTGGCCATATCTGTCGGAGAACCAACGGCCGATGGGGGAGACGGGTTCTGGAGTGGAGACCGCGTACAGGATTCCGTAGAGTTGGACGTTCCCCTGCCCGCTGGACCGACGATCTGAAGAGGATTGCTGGACATGGATGGATGGAAGGGCAATGGATAGGGGGCGGTGGCGTGCTTTGGGAGAGGCCTACATTCAGCAGTGGATGACAGACGGCTGATAGATGATGATTATGAAAGACAACGGATTTTTTTTCATACTCATTGCCGGGAATCGAACCCGGGACCTCTGTGCTGCAATCATTGCCTTTGCCACTCTGCCACGAAACCCGACGAATTTATTATAATATTATAAGTATATTTTTTACAATATTAATCGTAATAACCATCCCTTTTGTAGGCTTAGATTAAATTTTAATTCCCTCCGCTATGCCCAAAAGGATTATTTAAGAACGGAATAAGTTTTTTATAATACAAACTTTAATATTCCCCATTAAACACACTAGGGAAAGTTGGGTCGCATATTTCCTTTATGCCCTGAGTGACCTTGTGAAGGTCGTCCTAAAGTATAGTTCGACCGGCAGCTGTTTACACCCCTCCCGGCCATTATAATATTATGTGAACACACGGTGTATCCAATCCGCCCTGAGAGATGATATTCTATTTCATATTATCGGTAAACTGTTTACGTATAGCACACATGTTATTGCTTATGTTGCCTTATAGATTTCCA
The DNA here is from genome assembly GCA_022606425.2 of Lepidostoma basale. NCBI lineage: Eukaryota > Metazoa > Arthropoda > Insecta > Trichoptera > Lepidostomatidae > Lepidostoma > Lepidostoma basale. Next base: position 311,170 of record JAHDVF020000495.1, on the reverse strand, counting down.
ATAATATAAAGTGATTTGAGAAGGAAGAGGGAATGGCGAATTGTAACAGAAGTGCAAAAGGGCGGGAAATTGGAACAACATTCCGAATTTATCTTTCTGGGACGCATGTTTACAAGTGAAAGATATCCAAATAAGGGTGGTGCTAGGAACATTGTAAGTCTTACACACTTACCCATTTCTGACTTATCAGGAGATTCTTTGAGAATTCTGCCATCTTGGAGTGTATCCATCTTTATGTTTCGGATGGTTATCTTCGACAGCGTCAGCACAGACTGTTTTATGCCGAACATGCAGAACCCACCTGCCTCTGGTGGGAGAGCAATCAAACTGCTGAACATGATCGCTTCGGAAATCGACGTCTTTCATATTAGTGAAAGCACGTTCAGAAGACAAATACTCTTGACTTTAGAGAGTATCTTGTATTCCTAAAGTCGAACCATCTCTCATGCGTTCCTGGTATTATATATTTTATTTTTACCTGCTCTCAATAGATGCCTTAAATTATAATTGTTGCTTGTAATATCTTTTGAGAAAATAAACTTTGATTTTTTTATTTGATTTGAAAAAAAGTCAACACTGCCAATAAAAATATATCCACTGAAGCAATGACATTTACACTTCGTATTGAATTTATTAAAAATAGATTTTCCATTATTGCTTTGTGTCGTAGATTCACAATGCAATAACTTTTGAAAAAATAAACAATACTTTATTATACACTTCACAAATAGGTTTCTCAATTCACCAATGTTTACACTGATGAAGGATGAGAACCATCCGAAAGGTGTTTCTGAAGAGTGTCATAAAACGTTGCGATAATACATCGCTTTCAAAATATATTCGAATTTAATAATTAGGTACGATTCATTTCAGTCGTTTCATAAGTATCATACATTTCGCATCACTGTGTACTAGATATTTGATAATGCCTTAGCAAGCCGAAATATGTGAATTCGTAAAATATAATACATCATCTAAAAAAAATATATATATATATAATATTTTTGCCTGACCGCCACGCTTTAACCGATGCGGCACTCCATGCTTCGCTTTTTGCCACCGCGGGAGACGCGGTGTGATAGGTTGCGAACCTCATTGCTACCAATAGGCATTCTAGAGCACAATTCGTTCGTCCAACGTCCACAAAATAAATCTAAAACAAATTATATGAAATACAATGATATAAAATAAAATAACAAAATAAAAATAATTTAACAAATAATATATGGAAGCGATGCATGGAACTAGCAAAAGAAGGTGGAAAGTAGAATAAAAGCACTAGAAATGAGATCTCTTAGACGAATGTGGAGATACCCTGTGTATGATAGAGTGTCGAATGAAAATATAAGAAGTGAATGCGGTGTGAATGATGTTGTTATAAACAAAGTAATGAAAGGATCATTAAGATGGTTAGGACACAGGGAAAGAATGAATGAAGAAGGAATGGTAAAAAAAGTATATCGCACCGTGAGTGTAAAACCGAAACAAGTGCAAATATACAGTTTGGAGATATGGGAGTTTAAAGACTTCATATTGCTTGGAAAAACTGTTTTTTTCAAATAAACCAATGATTTTCAGTTTAAAGTAATATACCTATAAACCGAAAATCATTGGTTTATTTAAAAAAAAACAGTTCTTCCAAGCAATATGAAGTCTATTAACTCCCATATCTCCAAACTGTATATTTGCATTTGTTTCGGCTTTACACTCACGGTGCGATATGTTAACGATGTTAATGGAACTAGAAAAAGAGGAAGACTGAGGAAAACGTGGCACGATCAAATAAATCAAATATTGAATGTCGGCCACGTGAGGAGTCAGATAAATCGACGCGCGTGCATGACACGATGTATGAATGTTGAGGAAGCGAAAGAAATATGTCAGGAAAGAAAAGTAGGGCAGTCCATTCTTTCTGCCTACCTCTTCGGGAGACGGTGTGATGGTTAGTTGGTTAGTTAGTTTTAACAAATAATGTTATTTTAGATTTAAGAGCGGTATAATATCGATAAACCAAATCAATCATTCAGGCTGCAGTTATCTCCGGATATCTAAGGCCCACTGTCTGGGACAATAAGCATATGCTAGTAGAAAGCAAAGTTAGAATTTATAAAACATGCATCAGGCCCATAATTACATACGGAATCGAAGCAAGAGTAGACACTGTCAGAACCTCTTAATATCTTAAGAGTAGCAGAAATGAGAACATTGCGACCTATTGTGGGGAGAACCCTTGGAGATAGGAAACCCAAGGAAGAAATTCGCAAATCCTTCAAAATTTAAGACACAGTGAGATGGAGTAGGGAAAGAAGATGGAGAAGTCTGGAGGGACCACATCGAGAGAATGGATCCAGCAAGAATTCCTAAGATCGTGATGCACGAGACTCCAGAGGGCCGTCGACCACCAAAGAGATGGAGAGAAGGCTGGTCGTCTTCATCACAGGAAGAAAGTTGATATCCTGCATTAACAGATCGCAAGATCTACAATCAGAAGAATAAGAAGCAGAATCATTCAGAGATGGAATAATATCAGTCGTATTGTATAAAATGAATGTGGAAGAGACTAGAATATGAAAGAGGAAAGAGGAGCATGGACCCATCCTATCTGTGCACCCCTCCGAGGTAATGGCGTAATGTTTAGTCAGTTTGTTCCCTGAAAAATATTGTTGGAAGTATCGATCCTTCTTAAATCCGAGAATTTCTCCCTCCCATTCGATAAGTACAATTCATTTCGCATCACCGTGTACTAGGCATGTTACGTCACAGATTACAAATTCCTTTTCAGCAAGATCCTCCTATAAAGTCCTTTTTGTAACCAATATTCGTTTTACAGTCACTCCGTACACACGAGAACATGTTTCCGCTAGCTTTTTATACGCAAAATCGTTTCAAGAGACAGTATGGAATATTTATTGTGAGTTTCCGTTATACATTCCATTATAAAAACCTATTTTAAGCTCTCCTTGAAATTTTAGTATTTTATAACTATATTTTTATGTTTGGTCGGTGTCCTTGTACGGAGCTGGGTCATGGACCTTCTAAATCAAGGTTAACCTATTTGCATTGGTAGCCGTCATATCACGTGTAAGATTTCCTTACCGTGAACATCGGTATCCGTGATATATCGTTTTGCGACTCTGCAATACTTGTAGTGACTCAATTGTAAGAATTTGGAACCACAAATGACTCCAGTACTTACTTATCTATCCAGAAATCGTTGAAGACAATAAATTAAATGTATTTTACATCGTCATATTTACGGTTTACATGCGCGCTATCGATAAATCACATCTGTGAAGTATCCCACCGGCCGCCATTATACTATATTCGTTTGTTCTGCGTCACGCGCACATTTGATTTTCGACGTTTCATTGTATTTATTATCTGTTATTTATTATAAATTGTGATGAATTCTACTCTGAATATTTTTTATCAATTTCAATTATTTTTGTGTGGTGCAGAAATCAAACAGTGATTTGTGAATGTGTGTTAATATATAAAAAACTTTTATATTCATCATCTGATAGCAAAAAGATAATCGAATAAATATAATTTGCGAAAATAGCCCCAGTAAGTACATTTATCATTCAAATATAAGTTTTTAACAAAAAAATTGGTTAGAAATATTCGCGCGGTATTTGACGGTACGATTCGTATTTGACCGAGCCGTAACGAAAGGGTTAAGGGCATTCGAAAAGAGGATACATCGTATAATGCTACTCATTCCATGAACGATGCGCTGTTTAGAACTGCACCAGTCTGTTGATGCCAGCGAGTCTGGCGAATCCGGTCATAAAGACAAATGTGGAAAAAGTTATAAAAAACATCGTCTTATATAATTATCATGTAAGTTTTACCTTTAAATGAAACTAAGAAACTGGAAATAGAAAGATGAAAGTAGAATAAATGCGGTGATGACGATAATAATATGATTTTTATGGTGGTTAGGATACATGGAAAGAAATAATAGTGAAGACATTATATGTTTACCTAATGAAGTAAAGTGGAAAATGGCGGAAAACTGAAGAATATGTGACAAGTTTTTAATTGTTGACGGAAAGACACACTCAATAAATAATTAATACGAATAAAAATCTCGATTTTCTAGAAGTTTTATTATATTTTAGGGAAATGACATGTTTCGAATTGCTAAGGCATTATCAAATTTCTGAATAAATGTTGGGTCTAGAGAAGTGTCAAGATGGAAAGTGAGGTAGTTCCACTTACCTGCCTATTCCATCGAGGAACTCTGTGATTGTGAATTAGTTACTAAATATATATGTTATATAATTTTTGAATCCAAGGATAGAAGCATTCAAAAAAAGGTCTATGCATACCGACTTCAGGCACATGCGCACCTGTTTATTATTGGTATTGATTTGTTTGTCGAACATTTGCGATGTTCAAAAATGTGTTTAAAAAAATGTCTAAGAAAACGTATCGCCGGTTACCGACCCCTGGTATAATGTAAAATCTTCGAATTTGCCTTAAATTAGATTGAAATACTTTTAGTAACTTTTATCTACAGGCTCCAGTAGCCGCAAGCCGAGTGTTTGCCGATATTACAGTATTTATGGCTTTAAGGTTTCGTTTAAGGCGGCGTAGTACTCGGCTATATATATTATGAGTTAAAAACTGTAAGCTAATTTACTAAATTTATTTAAATTTTTAATTGTATCTCAATAGAGACGAAGAAGTAAACTGGAAACTGAACATGGATGATCAAGGTGTTTACAGGACTTATGACCTGTCATTGGTTGGGTTAAGCGCACGCTTTATGTAATTACAACATTTCCCATTCCACTTTTGTTATTGTGATCATGCATGACAAATTTTTGGAAGATGTATATATATTTCAAAATCTATATTTTATCTTCACGTGTCAGTTTCAGTCAGCCATCTATGTAGATTTGGTTGCACTTGTGAATTTTTTCAAGAATTAACCTATACAACCGACCCACTAACGCCATCTATGGAGAATGATTTTCGGCATTTAGCAAACTACCTTATTAACACAATGCGAAGGCTGTCGCCTAACATATTGTTAGAAGCCGCTAGGAGTTTAAATTTAAATTTATTTACTTAAATACGCTAAATTTATTTACTTAAATACTACACGAGAACTCAATACAAATACCAACACTAAAATAAGAGTAGACGGAGAACTGTCCAAACCCATAAAAACTTCAACAGGGATAAAACAAGGAGACAGTTTGAGCCCATTTCTTTTCAACCTCATTATGGATGAAATAATAGGAGATATCACATCACTTGGTTTGGGATACTGCATAGGAAAGGATGTAGTGAGCGTCATATGCTACGCGGACGATGCTGCACTGATAGTAGAGTCGGAAGACGAACTGCAAAGACTTTTAAATAGATTTCAGACATCGGCCGCCAACTTCAATATGATGATCTCAGTTGAGAAAACAAAAACCATGACATTCTCAAAAGAACCCTTAGGATGCAGGTTATCCTTAAATAACAGAATGCTGGAACAAGTCGCAAAGTTTAGATATCTGAGAGTGGATCTGCTCAGTCAAAATGATCTTGTCAGTGAAATAATAGGACAAGTTAACAAGGCTTCGGCGGTATCAGGTTGTCTTAAGGATATATATGGAAAAACAAGTATATGAGAACTGACAGTAAGGTCAGAATATATAAAACCTGCGTAAGACCTATACTGACATATACCATTGAGACCAGAGCGGATACCACAAGAACGAAGGCTAAAGCACGGGGGACAGAGATGAGGACGCTGAGGATGATAGCAGGAAGGACTATTCGAGATAGTGTGAGGAAAACGGCTATCCGCGAAATCTGTCAGGTGGAGGATGTCGTGAGATGGGGCAGACAACGCAGAATATACTGGAATGCGCACGTGCAGAGGATGGACCCCACCAGAATCCCACACGCTGTGGCGCATCAGATTCCTGCCGGTTGCTATCCCCCCGGAAGACCGTCGAAGAGATGGAGAGATAGTTGGGAGTCAACCTTCCAAGAGAGACCAGCCTGACTTCAGGAACAGACCAAAAGTCTATAAGAAGATGAAGAAGAAGCCATAAGATTTTTGGCCAATATGAAATCCCGCAACGTACCAAAACTATGTAATGTGGTTAGGAGAGAACATATAAATTGCTACACCTGATCTTTACGGGTAAAACAGAGGGTTAATGAACTGTTGGAAGGAGGCGAATTTCCTGGCTACAAAACTTAAGGGACTGGATTGGCTTAAGAAACGTTCAGGAGCTGTTTCGAGCTGCCATTGCCAGGGAGAAAAGACGGTAACTCTCAAATGACTTTCAACGTCGGGGGACCTGACATAACAATGCTTTAAACAATCGATTCAAATTAGTAGTAAATTTTTTAATGACACTATGACAGACATAACAATTTACATATTTGTACACACAAAAACCTTCACAATAAATAAATATTGATTGGGGTAACTACGAGTACTAATGAAATGTTTTGTCTAGTGTATTATTAAAATGAAGGTGAATGAACTCGGGGTAAAGACAATGGTTCAATTAAGTTCAACCCATTAAATGAACTATTTCTACAAACTAACTGTAAAAATGAAATGAATTTGTCCATCTTGGATCACTGATAACTGACCAGGGGGGACGCTAGAGGGAGATTAGACGCAGAACTCAAATGGCTAAAACTGCCATGACAAAGCTCACCAAGATATGGCAAAACTAAAATATCTTTAACAAGACCAAGATGAGACTGGTTTAAACCCTTGTTTTCTCCATATTCCTTTATGGTTGCGAGTCTTGGACAATGCGAACATTAGGTCCGAAATTGATGCTTTTGAGTTATGTTGCTGGCAACGAATGCTGCGTATACCCTGGACGGCAAGAAGAACAAACCAGTCAATCATTGACTAGCTGGGTATTAGGGCAAGACTCTCGAGGATGTGCTCTCAGAGAGTTTTGAAATATTTTAGATATATAGTCCGGAGAGATCAGGACAACCTCGAAAAGCTCATCTTCATGGGCAAAGTAGAGGGAAGGCGACCACAAGGACGACCACCGAGCCGCTGGTCCGATCGAATCTGGGATCTGACTGATCTCTCATTAGCTGCAGCCTGGAGACTGGCGGGTGACAGGAGCGCATGACGTGCTATAGTCAATAGTTTACAGGATGAATACGACCCTCAATCATGAGGAATACGACTAAAAATTTTAAGTAAAAATATGCAAACGGTTTAAACGATTCTGTTTTACGTGAAACGTAATTGTTCCCGTTAATTTGAAAAAATGTGCGCTTTACGGCATGGGTGGCAAAAAAATACACCCGCAAACAATGTGCTAACACATCGTGTGCCATAAACGTAAAAGTACGTGAAATTTAATATTATCTCAATAGAGACGAAGATGCAAATTGGAAACTGAATATGGTTGATCAAGGTGTTTACAGGACTTATGAGGATTGGTTGGGTTAAGCGCACGCTTTATGTAATTACAACATTCCCCATTCCACCTATTTCTTTATGACCATGTAAGTGTTTCATTATGACCATGTAAATGTAAGTGTAATTTGTAATCATTCTGGTAAATTCTTTGGCATATAGATAGGAGTGATATCTCCAGGCGGCTTCTAAACAATGCGCTAATGGCATTGTGTTAATAAAGTAGTTTGCTAAATGCTAAAAATTAATCTCCATAGATGGCGTTAGTGTGTGGATTATATAGATTAATCTTAAAAAGATTAACATATGTAATCAAATCTACATAGATGGCGTATGGAAACTGACATGTGAAGATAAACATAGATTTGTTAAATATATACAACCTCCAAAAAATTGTCTTACATGGTCATAAAGAAATGGGTGGAATGGGGAATGTTGTAATTACATAAAGCGTGCGCTTAACCCAACCAATGACAGGTCATAAGTCCTGTAAACACCTCGATCACCATATTCAGTTTCCAGTTTGCATCTTCGTCTCTATTGAGATACGATTAAATATCATGAATTAATCACCCACCATGGGTGAAATCCAGTATTCGTATACAAGTATAAGTATACATTCACAAAAAATATTTGTAAAAGTACGTGTTTATGACGCTTGAAATCTAAACTGGCATTTTTTAATAAAATTTTGTAATAAATATTATAGCACTCTTGATGGATCTCTAAAAAATGAATGAACAGCTGGGAATAAGCTCACAGGAGGAGCAACTCTCTGGAGAACAGACCACATAGGTCTCTAAGTAGAGTGATGAAGGACTCAAATGACTGTAAGCGGTACGGTGGGACATAACCAACTCTCTGCTCTGTGGCGTCCTAGACTAGTCCTCGTGATTCCGGACAGTAGGCAGAGCAACATCTTGGCTAAATCGTGTCACCTCGGACTTTTACGTTTTTTTGGATAGTGTAGCTCACCTGAGAGAAGTACTGTCTTTATTTTAATTGTATATTCATTTTATTTATTTGTCTTGTATCTCATGTTTCTCGCTCTCTTTATTATTTTATTATGTATCTCTAACTTGTATCTTTAGTGTATTGGAAAATAATTCTCGAATTCTTCGGATATATATAAATATAAAAAAATGAAAATGAAAATGAAAAATCAAAGTTCGTCCTGAAATTGGAAAAAGACTTTATGGAAATGGATTATTTTCTCTTTATATAAATACACAATGGTATTATACACAATTACTGAATATTTTGTATACCTGAATGGAAATTTAATACGACTTACTGAGTGAAATATGGCTGCGACTTTTCTCCCGCAGAAAACTTTAGTGAAATCATGTCGACTTACCTGGAAACAAAGAAAATATATTGATTATTAAATATGAAATATTAATACTTATGTACCCGTATATGTGTCGAGTACGAGTCGATGTTTTATGTTGTTTTTTTATATATAAAATAAATTGAGATACTCTAAGTCATTCTGTGGAGTTCCACTCACCGTTCTACCATACTAATTTATTTATTTATTTATACGATTTAATATGGGAGTATCGTGAGAGGACTCTCATAACTGATACCCCACTATTTATGACATGATTTTTTTATACATTATACCAGTAATTATACTTATTGTAGATTGTGAAAATTTATACATAGAATTACTTAAAATTAACTAAACTTAACAATCGAGCAAATAATAAATTACGGCAAGTAAAAATTTCATTCAAATTTAAATTTTTAAAAGTTAAATATAAATTACTATGATAATACATCTATAATATTGTATTTACTACACAGATAATAAACGGAGAGAGAAATGAAGAAATATATAAATTCTCGGCTTGAAACAGAAAAGCAGGGAGAGTTTTGAAAATATCACGAAATAGTTTATACAAAACAAAGATAGAATATGAGTTAGAAAATTAATATGATTTTAAATAAATTGGGATATTATAATAGTATTCCAAAGTAAACAGTTTAGAATGTGATCATATTAAGTTAAAAATCATAAAAGAAATCTGATTAAGGATATATAATTTAAGTGGGTTTTTTTTGTTTCATCTTTAAGGTGTTCCGGAAGTCTATTAAGTGCAGAAAAAGCTATGAATTTAAGAGATTTCATACCGTATTTAGTGGTGAATACTTTAGGGATATACAGGTTGTTTGCTTGTGTAGTGTTATGGTCATGTTTGCTATTGTTGAGATTAAAGGTTGTATTAAAATGTAATGATTTTTTAATTAATTGCTCGATTGTACAGGTTATTTCGTATAGCGGCAGAATTTTTATTGGGAGGATTCTTGTCTTTTTGTAGATATCTTTAGTGAGGATGTCAACTGAGAGTGTAAGTATGTTTTTTATTGCCCTGTTCTGTAGTACCTGTAGTTGGTGATCACATTGCCATGTTGTTTCTTACTATTCTCCCCCCCCCCCTCCCCCCAACCATTTACATGTTTATAATTTTTAAAGTATAAAACAAAAACTGGTCCAAGTCAGCATATAAATTGGAGTGACATATCCAGGCGTTATCTAGCAGTGCGTTAATAGGCGGTAGCCTTTCACATTGCGTTATAAAGATCTTCTGCTTAATGCTTAAATCTAATCTTCATAGATGGTGCATTGAAACTGACATGTGAATTGTGGTGTTGGATATTAACATATATACAACTTCCAAAAATTTGTCAGACATGGTGGTCATAAGAAAGGTGGAATGGGGAATGTTGTAATTACATAAAGCGTGCGCTTAACCCAACCAATGACAGGTCATAAGTCATGTAAACACCTCGATCACCATATTCAGTTTCCAGTTGGCATCTTCGTCTCTATTGAGATAAAAATGAATCCTTCTATTTTGTAACCGGTTGGTGTTAAAAAAATAAAGTGGTGTTAAATGTAGTAAAAGTGTTTTATATTTATTTTTAATAAAGCCTCACCACAAATAAAGTGCTTCATGCGAAAGTAATATTAAAAGTGAAATCACTTTGCTTTTATCTTTTAATGGTTCTGATTATTATATTATGTATGTTATCAAAGTGTTTAATGTCTGCTGTTCCCTGTTCATAGTGTCAGGTGGGGAATTATTATTTTTAAGGTTCATTTATTATGTAAAGCACCATTAGCAGAGAACAGCTCACATGGAATACCATTTAGAATCACTTTACTATAACATCAACCAATTTAGAAATTATTGTAACATTATTATTGATATATTATTGTAACACCTGATGATGTCAACATAGGTTGATGAAACAGCTGTCGCGTAAATTAAAATACAATTTTGATACAAAAAACAAAGTTATTTAATTAAACAGTTTTAAATTTAGAAATTATTTATTGTTTCTTGAACAATGATGTATGTGTATGTGTCTGTCTTCTAGTAGTTTTATTATATTTTATATGGAATGATATGTTTCGCCCTTCTAAGACATTATCGAAGGTTAAGGTTTTGATAATCTAAAGTATAATAAAAGTTAATTTGAGTGCATTATATATTTTGTTCCCAGCACCAACCCTTCTTTCGATGTCTTTCTGAATTTTCTCGTCTCTTGTAAACATGCTTCGCAGATAAATAAATTCCTTAACTTGGTTTAATTTCTCAATTATAATTTGAAGGAGGTTCAAAAATATTACCTAATGGAAGTTTCGTCTGCTGAACGCGGTCTCCTCGGAGATCGACGTCTTTCATATTAGTAAAGGTACGTTCAGGGGACAAATACTCTTGTCTTCCTAATGTCGAACCATCTCTCATGCGTTCCTGGTATTATGTTTTATATGTAATATTTTACCTGCACTCAATAGATGCCTTAAACATTTATGATGTTTGTAATGTGTTTTGAGTAAATAAACTGAAATGATTTGATTTGATTTTTTTCTTTTCTTTCTTTCAGTTTATTTTCTCAAAAGATATTACAAACAATTTTTATAGTTTGAGACATCTATTGAAAACAGGTCAAATATAATAAATATATAATACCAGGAACGCATGAGAGATGGTTCGACATTAGGAATACAAGATACTCTCCAAAGTCAAGAGTATTTGTCTTCTGAACGTACTTTTACGAAAATGAAAGACATCGATCTCCGATGCGATCATGTTCAGCAGTTTGATTGCTCTCCCCACCGGCATCAACAGAGGCAAGTTGGTTCCTTCCTCATTTGAACATCCCTGTATGATGGCGCCATTACATTATTCCAGTGTGCTTCCATAGCTAGCCAGCGAATTGCTGGCACAGTTTTCTGTCAGAAAATTCTGATACTTAGTTCAAAAGTAAATTGATTATAAGTTAGTATGCCGCCTTAAGAGCTCCCCTTCATATCGGGAAGAAGAGTTATGTCCCGACGTCGAGTAGAAGTTTAGTTCTTGAAAACAAATTTGGCCACAATAAAAAATAGACAAAGGAATGTGTTTATTACTAGCGGCCGCCGTGATGTATGGAGACCTTGAATCTTAAATATATTTTTCGTATCTCAAAGAAAAATCTACTTTTGTTATCAATTGTATTGTAGTAGCTACGCTGAATATATGGAGTATTCTATTACCTCACAGATAAAACTAGTTTCTATGTTTAATAATCTCGAATGTTACCAATATTTGCCTACAAATATTGGTAACATACAAGAAAAACCAGAAACTGGTCCAAGTTTAAAAAAGCATAAAAATTGGAGAAGTATTCTCCTGGCGTTGTCACATTGCATTAATAAAAGATTTTCTGCTTAATGCTTACACCTGATCTTCATAGATGGCGCTAGTGTAGATTGAATTAAAAAATTTGAAGTGTTATCCAACATAGTAGCATACCTATATACTCGTACATCTTCCAAAAATTTGTCAGACGTGGTGGTCGTAAGAAGGGCGGAATGGGGAATGTTGTTAACATAAAGCGATCGCTTAACCCAACCAATGACATGTCATAAGTCCTGTAAACGCCTCGACCACCATATTCTGTTTCCAAAAAACAATTTACATCTTCGTCTGTATTGTATTGTATGAATGTGGAGGAAGCTAGAGAGGTATGTCAGGATAGAGTAGTGTGGCGGTCCATTCTCTCTGCCTACCCCTGCGGGGAAGCGGCGATATATAAGGTTAAAAGAATAGATTAAATGTGGTCTGTCACCCTTTTGATTGATGACAAGAAAAGGCTAAATTAAATGAACGTAAGTCCCGGATGGACAAGGAACAGGCCTAAATAGTGCAGCGAGACTGACGAAAGAGCGTCGCTGCGTCCTATAACAGTCTCGGATGGTGGTGGGAACCTTATATATGATAGATTTAATAATGCCTTAGCACTTAAACTTTGAAACATGTCACTCTCATATAATTTCCAAATGTTTTTTTTATAATGAAGTCGTGCTTAAATCGAATCCAGGTCCCCGACAATCGTTTTTTGCCGACTCTACGACGTCCCTTTGAACGGATAACATATTATCAATATAATTTTACTATTGTTTCATTATCAAAGTAATTACCTAGAAATAAAGTAATAGAAAGACGTAACATGTGACCGCAAAGTTAGAGCTAATATCGAAAAAAAGAAATTGTTTTATAAAAGTGGAAGATGTTCTCCAATAAATCAGAGGAAATGACGGGAACGTGGGAGAAGGAAGGCGAAATTGAGGAAATCCTTCCGAATTGAGTTTATGATTTCAAATAAAATATCAATTTGGTGACAAGTAGCTCTCGAGGGTCAAAGTCTCGAATAAAAATCAGGCATTGCGGCTGTGGGACTTGAAAAAAGGCTGTATGTCACCTTATAATATTTTTTAAAAAATTCGTCATAAATAAAAATGGATTTCAATATTAAAATATTTAGATAGTAAAAATGTCGATTTCTCCGACTCCTCGCGTGGCCGACATTTTATATTTGATTGATTTGATTGTGCCACGTTTTCCTCGGTTTTCCTTTTTTCTAGTTCCGTTTACGTCGTTTATATATACTTTTTTCCCCTTTTTTATTGTTTCCCGAACAATGATATAAAACTCCATATTAAATAATTAATACGAATGAAAACATATGTTTTATGAAAGTTTGACGAATGTGTGGCAAATCTGTATATGATAGAGTGACAAATGCAAGTATAAGAAGTGAATGTGGTGCGAATTAAAGTGTTATGAACAAAATAAGGAAAAGGTCATTAAGATGATTTGGACACATGGAAAGAATGAGTGAAGACAGAATGGTAAAGAATGTATATTTAAACGGCGTGAACGGAGTTAGAAATAGAGGAAGGCGGAGGAAAACGTGGCAGATCAAATCAATCAAATATTAAATGTCGGTCACGTGATGAGTTGGAGAAATCGACGCGCGTGCATGACAAGATGTATGAATGTAGAGGAAGCGAAAGAAGTATGTCAGGACAGGACAGTGTGGCGTCCCATTCTTTCTGCCTACTTCTCCGTGGAGACGGCGTGATGATAAGTTAGTTAGTTAGTTTATTATATTTTACGTGAATTACATGTTTCGCCTCTCTAAGGCATTATCAAATGTGATATGGACATTTGATAATGCCAGACAGGCGAAACAAGCCATTCACTTAAAAAATAATAAAATTTCTCAAAAACAGACGTTTACATTCGTATTAATAACTTTTTTACATTTCTTTCTTCCCATGTTCCCATCTTTTCGTTATTTTGTTCATAACACTTTCGTTCTCACTGCATTCACTTATTATTTGCATTTGACACTCCATCACATACAGATTTACCACACATTCGTCTTAGATATTTAATTTCTTTACATTTATTCTACTTTCATCCTTTTACCAGTTCAGTTCCTCGATTCAATTGAAAAAGTTAATTTATTCAGATTAATTTGGTGAATAACATCCCCCCGGGAAATTACTTTATCTTGTGCGAGGGCGATTAAAAAAAAATAAAAAACTCACTGAATTAACATTAAAAAAATCTTTATCTATAGTGCTCAATCCATACAATATACCATTTATGTGTGAAAATTATTATGGATATTAAAAAACGAACTAATTACCCCTTGCCACGTTTTCACAAAAATGTTTGGTAGAGCTTCCTCTAGGATGAGCTTTCAAGCTTCTTTTACATTAATACTGAATTGATTAATTTGATCATGTCATATCTTTCTTGACCTTTCTTGACTTCTTCTTCCATTCACATTAAGTTGTGTAAATCATCATCGTCATCATCAGCCTACATTTGTCCACTCCTGGACGTAGGCCTCCTCCATCTGCTTCCATGCCTGTCGATCCTGGGCTTTTCTGGTCTTTTTAATGTCGTCACTCCATCGAAGTTGAGGAAGTCCTGGGTATCGGGTTGCAGTTCTAGGACACCAGGAAAGGAGTCTTGTCCATCTTAAATCTTATTATATTGTTTCTTTTTACTTCTTTATTTAATTGTAATTATAAATGAATTGGAAAATGTTACTCTGTAACACAGCTATTGCTACCTCGGTAGTATGATAGCAGGCTCGGGAGGTACGGAGGAAGATGTTGCCAGCAGACTCAACAAGGCAAGGGGAGATTTCGCTATGCTTCGCCCTGTATGGCGTTCCAGTATCATTTCGAGAAAGCTCAAGCTCCAATAATTCAGCAGAAATGTTAAAAGCATACTACTGTACGGATGTGAGACTTGAAAACTCCAGGTGTTTATAAATAGGTGCCTTCGCTCAATATTCAAGATCTATTGGCCCCAAACAGTGTCAAATGCTGTTCTCTGGACCATGGCAGGCGAAAAGGCAATTAGAGAACAAGTCGCTAGACGCAAATGGCAGTGGATCGGTCATACCCTGAGACGGAATCGCTCAGGGCGCACTAGACTGGTCCCCTATGGGGGGAAAGAGGAAGCGAGGCAGACCTAGAGCCACCTGGAGAAGAGCCCTGCCGGACGAGGTTAAGGCAGCAGGCCTCACTTGGGATGATGTTAGGCATCAGGCATGCGATAGACTCGGGTGGAGAAGGTTCCCTGAGGCCCTATACACCACGGAGGTGTTACAGGACAAATAGAAGAAGAAGACTCTGTAATGTGTATATTTTTTTTAATAAATTGAAATTGAAAGAATGGAAAGACAGCTGGGAATCCATCTCACAGGAGAACAGACCGCATAGGTCAACAACAAGGAAGAAGAAGAAATTTATACAAAGGAGTGAAATAAAGAAATCTGCCTCATCTCTCCCTGAGAATTAGAATCCGCGACAGCCGGATTAGGTTAGAGGTCACAGGAGTCAAGTGCCATGCCCTTCTGATGCCCCGCCCACGGTCGTCTCGGGGGGGTTTGGAGGGGGATCTATATGTATGCAAGACGGAAAAACATCGCGTATTTCAATTTGTTGTTCTAATGGAATTTCAACCTGGAGCCGCCATACGGTGTGTAGGTACGAGTATTACATTAACTTGAAACGAACGCAATTTCCGTAAACATAATATTAGAGCAACTAACTAACTTACCATCCCGCCGTTTCCTCGGAGGGGTAGGACTGATGGATGAACCGCCACACTGCTCTCACCTGACATACCTCTCTAGATCCCTCTACATCAGAGGTTCCCAAACAATTTTGTCCCGTAGACCCCTTGCCAATTTCTTCTGTTTTAGTGTAGACCCCCTGCTTTCCTAAAATAGATTTTTTTCCTTTTGGCTTTTTTTTAGCTCATTGGGAAAATTTGCCGGTCGAAATCTTCGGCGACCTTTTATTGTTTAGCTCATTTGGGGAAATCGAATGTCCGATATTTGCCGAATGAGCTACAAAAAAAAGATCGCGAAGATTTCAATCGTCCGATTTCCCCAATTGACCTAAAAAAAAGGTCGCCAACGATTTCGATATTGGTTTTGCGTTTCAATATTCGGCTTCAATTTGTGCAGTTGAACCATCTCGTGGACCCCCATATACATCTCATGGACCCCCAATTCATTTTACAATTGTCGTAGACCCCTTGCAAGTTATCGTAGACCCCTGGGGGTCTATATAGACCACTTTGGGAATCACTGCTCTACATTCATACAATACATTGTAAAATGTACACTCGTCGATTTTTCCGACTTCAAACGTGGCCGCCTTTTATTCTTCTTCTTCTTCCCTTTTTGTAGACTCAGGAGTCTGTTATTTCAGGCGGGTCCTCTTGAGATGCTGAACTCCAGCTTTCTCTCCACCGTTTCGGGGGTCTTCCTGGTCGGCGTTGTCCGTTTGGCGTTCCATGGAGAGCTATGTGTGGTATTCTATTTGAGCTCATCCTTTCTACGTGTTCATGCCAGTATCGCCGTCTTTGACGTCCCCATCTGACCACATCTTCGACCTCGCAGATTTCTCGGATTGCTGTATTCCTAACTCGATCACGTAGGGTCTTGCCAGCTATAGCGCGGAGCGTTTTCATCTCGGTTGTCCTGAGCATGCTCTTTGTCTTGACAGTATCTGCCCTCGATTCAATGCCATATGTGAGGATTGGTCGCACACAGGTCTTGTAGATGCGTACCTTGCTGTCAGTCCTCATGTCCCTGTTTCTCCATATGACATCCCTCAGGCAGCCTGCAACTGCTGCAGCCCTATCCACCTGTGACCTTACTTCTCTGGGGAGGTCATTAGAGCTGGTTATTATTAGATTAATTTAGTCATGTATATTTGTATACAACATTTTCAAATCAAATCAAATCAAACCAGTTTATTAACTCAAAAGGCATTACAAACAGCAAAATGTTTAAGGCATCTATTGAGTACAGGTAAAATATTATATTATAAAAATACAACATAATACCAGGAACGCATTAGAGATGGTTCGACATTAGGAAGACAAGATACTTTCTAAAGTCAAGAGTATTTGTCTCCTGTCTATCTCCGAGGAGACCGCGTTCAGCAGACTAATTGCTCTTCCCACCGGTGTCACCAGAGGCAGATTGGTTCTGGTGGCCGGTAGGTAAAACATTTTTAACCATTCTTCTATCATCCTTTCGTTCCACATTGCCAAACCATCTCAGAGTGCTTTTTTAATTTTACTTATGATGCAATCATCTGCTTTACATTTTTTCCTTATTTTTTCGTTCGGTATTCTATCATACTCGTATATCGTTTTCCGCATATTTTTCTCAGTGATGTCATTTCTACGGCAATACTTTCACCCTTCTTTTACCAGTTCCAAGTTTCGTTTCTGTACATAATGGTTCGCACTAGAACTCCATTATGTACTGCCATCTTTGCTTCGGTGGATATATTTCTATTTGTAGTGATGACTTTGAGAGCAAGAAGAAGGAAGGCCTAGACAGCGCCTCATGGACAATTTTCTGGCTGATCTGGTTAGGTTGGGCGAATTGGACTGCTGGGAGCAAAAGGCGCAGGATCGAGGAGCTTAAAATAACATCATCAAGGAGGCTAAAACTCTCGAAGTAAGTTCTCATATAAATATGATTATTTTATTTCGCATTTTTAAAGAGATTTAATAACTAACTAACTTCACGACGCGTCGTCTCCCTAAAGGGGTAGGTAGAACGAATGGACCGTCACACTGTTCATTACTGACACACTTCTCTCGATTCCTCAACATTCATACATAGTGTCATGCATGCACGTCAATTTCTCTGACTCCTCACATGGCTGACATTCAACATTTGATTTAATATGATCGTACCACGTTTTCCTCGACCTTCTTCTATTTCTTATTACATCGTTAACATATACTTTATTTACCATTCGTTCTACATAGGGGTGTTAGTTGAAGTTTGCTGGTTTTACTCATAGATGTCGCTAGAGATATGCATACATTTCTATGATTTGGCATCTATGTCATATTTTTCTATGGACATTAACCTTCAAAAATACACAAGTTACATTCTGCCAAAATAATAGTGTCATTGAATTGGGAAATATTATCACACCCGCCGTACTCTCCAGACCTTGCCCTGTCCGACTATCACCTTTTCGCATCGATGGGACACTCACTCGCAGAGCAGCACTTCGCCAATTTTGAAAAAGTCGAAAAATGGCTCGTCGAATGGTTTGCCTCGAAAGAGAACATTTTTTTTTGGAATGGTATCCATGATTTGCCTCAAAGATGAGCAAAATGTATAGAATCCGATGGTCAATACTTTGAATAAAAATTTTTTTAGATTCCCTTGAGAATTAAACGTTTTCTTTATTAAAAAAAACGGCAAACTTCAACTAACACCCCTGGTACATTCATTATTTCCATCTGTCTTATCCATGTTAATAATCCTTTCAATATTTTGTTCATAACACTTTAATTCGCACTGCATTCACTTGTAATATTTTTATTCGACACTCTTTTAAAGAATACATTGATTTCCTACACATTCATCTGAGAGATTTTATTTCTTCTGCATTTATTCTACTTTCATCCTTCTTTTGCGAGTTCCAAGCATCACTTCCATACATAATAGTCGGCACAAAAACATCATTGAATTAGAGAATTATATCTTGTGATAATATCGACACGAGGATAATAATAAGATATA
Source organism: Lepidostoma basale (assembly GCA_022606425.2). Classification (NCBI taxonomy): domain Eukaryota; kingdom Metazoa; phylum Arthropoda; class Insecta; order Trichoptera; family Lepidostomatidae; genus Lepidostoma; species Lepidostoma basale. The sequence continues at coordinate 292,323 of JAHDVF020000495.1, read as the reverse complement.
CTATATAATATTTGATTTATTTGATCGTGCCACGTTTTCTTCGGTCTTCCTTTATTTCTGGTTCCATTTACATCATTAACATATAATTTTTTTACCATTCTTTCTTCATTCATTCTTTCCATATGTCCAAACCATCTTAATGATCCTTTCATTATTTTGTTCATGACACCATCATTCGCACCGCATTCACTTCTTATATTTTCATTCGAAACTCTATCATACACAGAGTATGCACACATTCGTCTAAGAGATCTCATCGGCCATGTGAGGAGTCAGAGAAATCGACGCGCGTGCATGACACGATGTATGAATGTTGAGGAAGCGAGAGAAATATGTCAGGAAAGAAAAGTGTGGCAGTCCATTCTTTCTGCCTACCCCTTCGGGGAGACGGCGTGATGGTTAGTTAGTTAGTTAGTTACTATATAATAGGATAAGATATTAATGACCACATACACATCTCAGTGAACAAACTTATTTCAACAACAACAAACCATCACGCCGTTTCAGACAGAGAGAATGGACCGCCACACTACTCTATCCTGACATACCTCTCTAGCTTCCTCCCCATTCATACAACGAGTCATTCACGCACGTCGATTCTTCCGGCTTCTGACATGACCAACATTTAATATTTGATTAATTTGGTCATGCCATGTTTTCCTCGGTCTACCTCGACTCCTTACTCCATTTACACCGTTAACGTATACTTTTTAAACCATTCTTTCTTCACCCATGCGCTCCATATGTCCGAACCAACGCAGCGATCCTTTCATATTTTTTTTCATAATACTTTCTTTCGCTCTACATTCCTTCCTAATATCAACATTTGAGATTCTGTCGTACATCGTTCTACCACACATACGTCTTAGGGACCTCATCTCTACCGCATTTACTCTGCTCTCATCTTTCTTCTGCCAATTCCATGCTTCGCTTCCATACATAAGGGTTGGGACCAGAACTTATTTCAAATATTTCATATCATGTAGATTCACCAGATGGCCCTTGTGGCAGAGTGGCGAGAGCTATGACAGCCACACCGAAGCTCCCGGGTTCGATTCCCGGCGACGACAGTTTGATTCTCACATTGTCTTTGGTCTGGTATAGAATTCGAAAAAAAAAAAAAACGAAAGTCAATAGCTTAAAAGTTGTAACACATTAAAATTAGTAAAAATGTGAATAGACTTTCGTGCGAACCAATCTCTAGGATTGAAATTTAGAATAATAAATAAAATTCACCATAAAAATCTGAAACCACGTGTGAAAAACACTCAATGTATTACGAATTTCTTAGATTTGTTTTCTAGTGTTTACTTGCGTGTCTTGGGGGCGGCCCTACCTGTCAGCGCTGCATTAGGGGATGATGTTGACAGGACATATCTGTTTCCTTCTGTCCTCCCCCTCACCCCCACACATTGTGTATTAAAACCCACGAGCAAAGAGTTTTAGAAAGATTGTTTGATCTTACAAATATAATCCAATAGATATCTATGCTAAAAAGACATTGTACTACAATGTACTTAAATATAATATTATTTTACACTGATTATTTACAGTTGCAACCCTAGCTAAGATTGCAAGCTAAGGTGGCAGTGCACAATGGTGTTCTTGTGACGACCCTTATGTATAGAAGTAAAGAAAAGAACTGGCAAAAGAAGGATGAAAGTAGAATAAATGCAGTAGAAATGAGATCTCTAAGACGAATGGGTGGTAAATCTGTATATGATAGAGTGTCTAACTAACTAACTAACCATCACGCCATCTCCCCGAAGAGAATGGACGTGGCCGACATTCAATATTTGATTTATTTGATCGTGCCACGTTTTCTTTGGTCTTCATCTATTTCTACTTCCATTTACCTCGTTAACATATAATTTTTTACTATTTTTTCTTGTTTCGCTCTTCTAAGGCATCACGAAATCTTTCATTCACTGTCGGTCTCAGACACATTCTTATATTTCTGAGTGCATTTTTCAAGATGACTCTGCACTGTGCCACCGAGCAAAAACTGTAAGTATTATTTTTTCCTGACACTGTGATTTATAATGTTCACAAAACAATATTAAAAAAATATAACACTGTTAAAATAATTTTTAGGTCAAAGAATATATGAAAATTCATGGGATTCCAACACTGGATTGGCCCGGAAATAGCCCTGACCTAAACCCTATCGAGAACTTGTGGCATAAAATGGCAATTGAAATAAATAAACTGAAGCCTCCGTCAAAGGAAAACCTTAAAAACTTCATCGAAAAAGTGTGATTGAAAAATTTATCCAAGACTACATACATCATTTGATGAAATCCATGCCTAAATGTATTGAAGCAGTTATTTAAAAAAAAAAAGAGGAACAACAAAGTACTGATTTTGTTAGTTTTTGATAATTGTTAGTGTTATATACCTATGTAATTTTATTTGAAATAAATATGTGTTTATTTAAATTATGTGAGCATTTTTAATTTTTGTGACAAAAAATCGAAAATCTACAAATTAACTCTAAAGACGAGAAGAAAAAAAACTTTTGATCCCTAAGAAGGCACTTTTCTCGCAGATCATCTTTAAACAGTGTTGCTTAATAATTTGGAGTGAAAAGCTATCAAGGAATCACAAAAAAAAATTATTAATGTAATTATAAAAAAACGATATTTTTAGTGTGAAAAGATTTCTATGCTCGTTACTATAGCTACAAGTTGTTTTTGATGTTGAAGACTAGGAAAATGTGTCTTATAGCTTCTAGATTACTACTGTTTATAATCACAATTTTAAATACATCAAGACAATCATCTAGTCTCCTCTACACGTGCCATTTCTTCAACAATTGTTTTATAACAGCGCCAACGGGCGGCCCAGCAATTAACTCGTCAATTAATCCACTATACCCACGTGGGCTCGCCATTGACCATAGAGAACAGAAATGCGCCATAGATTAACTCCTTTAATATTTATGGCGATTGAAATTTATTTCTTTTTAATTAAAGTACTTGATTATGTAATATTGTACCATGATACTTTTTTGAGATAAGAAAACATTAGAGGAGCGAAATCTGTAGTAATATTATATAATATTGTCATTCGCTGCTTGTGAATCTTATCACTCTTTGGTAATACAAATCACATTTTTGCTCAAGTACAAATATTAGAAAAATTCTAACTAACTAACCATCACGCCGTCTCCCCGAAGGGGTTGGCAGAAAGAATTGACTGCCACGATTTTCTTTCCTGACATATTTCACTCGCTTCCTCAACATTCATACATTGTCTCATGCACGCGCGTCGATTTCTCTGACTCCTCAAATGACCGACATTCAATATTTGATTTATTTGATCGTGTCATGTTTTCCGCGGTCTTCCTCTATTTATGGTTCCATTTATATCATTAACATATATTTTTTTTCGATCGCTGCGCTGGTTCGGACATATGGAGCGCATAGATGGAGAAATAATGGTTAAGAAAGTATACGTTAATGATTTAAATGGAGTATGGAGTCGAGGCAGACCGAGGAAAACATGGCATGACCAAATTAATCTAATTTTAAAGGTTGGTCAAGTTAGAAGTCGGAAGAATCGACGTTCGTTTATGACTCGCTGTATAAATGTGGAGGAAGCTAGAGAGGTGTGCCAGGACAGAGTAGTGTGGCGGTCCATTCTCTCTGCCTACCCCTGCGGGGAAACGGCATGATGGTTTGTTTGTTTGTATATTATAATAAATATGAATATAATAAAACACAACTTTTAATTACTAACAAATCATCATGCTGTCTCTCTGAAGGGGTAGGCTGAAAGATTGAACCACCACACTGTTTTATCCTTCTCTCGATCCTCAACATTCATACATCGTCTTTTGCACACACATCGATTTCTCTGACTTCTATTTACATTGATTGGATCGTGGTACATTTTCCTAGGTCAACATCTTTTTTATGTTCTATTTACATAGTTAACGTACACTTTCATTCTTCATTTATTCTTTTCGTATCCAAACCATTTTGTATCCCTTTCATTATTTTGTTAACAGTAACATTGACCGGTCTGTAGATGCCAGGGAGCCTGACCAAACAGGTCGCTGTCGAAATAAAAGCAAAAGTGGACGTAATTAAAAAGCATTACTTGATTTAATTATTATTTAAAATGATCTGCCATCAAGATATTTCAGTAAAATCATTCGATTGTTAATTCATATTTGACACTCTATCTTATACATATTTACCACGCATTCGTCTAAGAGATCTAATTCCTTCTACATTTCATCCTTTCACCCTTCTTTGACCAATTCCATGCACCATTCATAAGAATGTATAGGTGTGAGCCTCCCAGAAACGCGAGGCCCGCGGCACACGCTACTCGTTCTATTTGGCTAATCCGGCACTGAATACCGCGCAAAATATTTCGCATTACATTTTCACGCGGCATCGAATAGTTTTCTGCTCCGACGAAATGAGTTACCATGGATACGAGTTCCCGGGCAAGTATTGAATGTGCGCTTATTATTTTTGTAGTTAAGTCAACAGAGTTCGCATTTCTTTACCCAAACAGCTTAACGCCTGCCGAACTTGTCGGCTAACCTCGAGGTGAAGTCAGGCCCGGATAAGTCATATTTAACACCCGATCGTAAATAAACATTTATTAATGTGACTAAAAACGTCTGTTTTCTAGGAATTTTCGTCAGCCTCGCTAGTTCAGCCTCGCCTTCCTAGGTCTCCGCCCACCCTTCGTACAACAACTCCGTATAATTATTTCATTTAAGGGGTTAGGGGTAGTCAGAGCTCTAAAAAATCAAGTGTTTTTTTTTGGTGCGTAATTAAATTTACTTTATAAAACCAACAATACAAAATTATCATATTATATTCTAACTTGATTTGACCCAAATTTGAAATAAATGTATTATATAAATTATATATGAAGTTATCTCCACATTTGTTGGACCTTGTTCCATAATATGGTGACCATTATAACTTCTTACAGGTTCATTTTAAATCATTCAAATTAAAAAAAACAATAGTTAATCTAGTGCCAGCTCGAAGGATTTTTTTTTCTTTTTAACTGTTGCGATTTTACTTGAAAATCCGGAATTCATATATCAGAGGCCGCCATTTCGTTAATTTTAAAAATAAAATAAAAACTTCGATCTGTTATTATCAATTTTTAAAATATTTTTATTTTTATTTGAATGATTTTAGATGAACCTGTAAGAAGTTATAATGGCCGCCGCAAAGCACTACTTATGGAACAGGGTCCAACAAATGTGGCGATAACTTCATATATAATTTATATATATATTTTTAATTCGGGTCAAATCAATTTAAAAAATAATTTAATAATTTGATATTGTTGGTTTTATGAAATAATTTAAATTACTGACAAAAAAATTATATAGAACATACTTGTTTTTTCATACCTCTGACTGCCCCTAACCCCTTAAGCAAATCAAAAGGGACACCGGGCCACATATAACCTACTCTATTTATTTATTGTTTCTTAAACAATGATGTAAAACTCCATATTAAATTATTAATATGTATGAAAAAACGATAGTTTTCAAGGAGTGCTATTATAATATTTATGTATGACATGCTTCGCCCTTCTAAGGCATCAATCAAATGTGATTTTTTTCATTTGATAATGCCTTAGGAGGGCGAAACATGTCGTACATAAATATTATAATAAACTCCTAGAAAACTATAGTTTTTTCATACATATTAATAACCTACTCTATTATTTTTCCGTCTATGCTCTGCACTCACAAATACAAATTAATAGATGGTAAAAAACAACAATAGAATCATGTAAACTGTAATATTTATAATGTATAGCAAAAATCTTAATGTTAATACTATAAGGAAGGCGGGACAAAGTTAGGGTGGAAGAGAGTGAATGTTGGATCTGGGGTAAAAACAGTAGAAGAAGTAGATAGAGGAAAAAGTTTTTCAGTGTGCATGACAAGTTAGAAAATATATATATGAGCTCCGCACCTCACAAGAGGGCAGTTTAGACTACGGGTCAGAACAGTCGACCAGGAACCAGGGATATATTATGTCCTTTGTATATTATATCTAGGAAGGCACCTGCTCAGGACCTTGTCCGAAAGGCGTGCAAGATGGATCGGCCATGTAATACGTCAAGAAGGTCTCTTGCATGCCATAATGGAGGGTATGACCGAGGGGACAAACTCTAGAGGACGCCCACGCCGAGAGTACCTGGAGGACCTTTTGGTGGACGTGCGCTGCTCATCATATGCAGATTTCAAAAGAGCCGCACAAGACAGGGTAGAATGGAAGAGAATAATAGAGGAAATTGCTGCAAACCAATCCCAGGATTGAAACCAGAGAAGAAGATATTATATTCTGAGACTTCACAACGAACCCAACATAGTGAAGTTTATAAAAATAAGTCGTCTTAGATGTTTGGGACACACCTCCAGCGAATAATAGAAGACCAAATCTCAGGGAAGATTTTCAATACACGACCAGATGGAAAGCGAAATGTGGAAAGACCAAAACTGAGGTACATGGATGGTGTGGAGGGGTATTTATTTATTTATTGTAGGGTAACATACAGTGATTGTTAATACAAATGCAAATGAACAAACTATTAATTAAATAAAGACATAGGTTACCCGCCGCTTACCCGAAGCTGTTATAGGACGCAGCGGCGCCCCTTCGTCAGCTTCGCTCAAACGATCCCTAGGCCTGCCCCCCATCCGCGCAGGACTTACATTAGCTGGAGAATGCACCATTTCAGAAAAAAAGGCAGAAGGGTATCTAGGCCACATTGAATCCAGTTTAATTTCAATCCACTTCTATGTCCCAGTCTAACAAAACAAAGCAAAATATGGTACATGATTTTATGGGCTATTATAAAATTGTGACAGAGTGTGGGATGGGAGAGAAAACTTGGAATGATGAAAGAAATAAAAAAATCTTAAGTAAAAAGAGAAAATAGTCATGGAAACTAGGGACAGGAACACAGGGAACCTAACATTTGAATGTGTATAATTTGCGTAGGGGTGTTACAAACTGGAGAATACGAGCGATGGACCGGGGAGAGTGGAGAAGAATTCTAGAGGAGGCCGGGACCGATAGTGGGCTGTAGCGCCACTGTCGATTGATAATGTATCTTTTGAGCAACAGAAAGTAAACTTGTCGTTGTTATTATTTGAGTTATGGTATATTTGGCGCCGTGTTATGACCGGCCGGCCACAACAATGTAGGCGCGATATGGGCAACTCTGTAGGAGCACCTCGCCACACACTTTACGAGCTTACTATTAGTATAATACTATATTATAGTATAGTAGGTACATTCAATTTCCGCAGTCGCTCACCAGAAGGGGAAAGGTGCTTCCATGTTATGTCCCTCACAGATGAAAATATGATTAAAACAATATTGTAATTAACTTTTCATAGAATGACACACAATTTAGTCCTGACTGGAGATAGTACAATTGGTAGGAATTTATTTTATTTTATAAACATTTGTGATACTAAACCTGAAAAACTAACTAACTAACTAACTATCACGCCGTCTCCCCGAAGGGGTAGGCAGAAAGAATGAACTGCCACACTTTTCTTTCCTGACATATTTCTCACGATTCCTCAACATTCATACATCGTGTCATGCACGCGCGTCGATTTCTTTGACTCCTCACGTGGCCGACATTCAATATTTGATTTAATTGATCAATCAATCCGGACAGACTAAACGATTAACTGACGTCACATTTTTTCTGGCTCTCGATTATGCATTAAAATTGTAAATATTTAATAACGTAATGTGCGGTAATCTTAGATTTTCTCGAGTTTTTAACTCCTCCAGAATTCTTGAGGCAGACCAATTTTGGGTTGGTGTGAGATTCTGAGCAATTTGCTCTACTCACCTGGAGACTACTCACCTGGAGACCTACTCACCTCAAGAAAATCAGGTGGCAGAAATACCCAGAAGAATTGGACTTGGTTGGGCAGCCTTCGGAAAGCTCAGTCATATAATGAGAAACAAGGATATCTCCATTAATTTAAAAAGGAAAACCTACGAAGCATGCATCTTGCCTGTGATGACATATGGTTTAGAAACAATGTCCCTGACCATAAATACTGTCCACAAATTGAAATGCGCGCAACGATCCATAAAACGGCAAATGTTGGGCATAAGTCTGAGTGATAGAATTACAAATTAAAAATGGATCGGATGAAATGGCAATGGGCAGGACACGTAGCCAGACAGCCAAGTTCAAGATGGACTCCCAAAGTCTTAAAGTGGAGACCATGGGAAAAACAAAAGGGGTGTTGGTCGGCCACAGAAGAGATGGGCCGATGATATTGTTGTGGTCGCCGGGAAAAAATGGATTGAAGCGGCACAGGATAGAGAAAAATGGAGACAGATAGAAGAGGCCTACATTCAGCAGTGGAGGGAAGGCTAGGAAGAAGAAGAAGACATTTTCGGTAACATTTTTACCATCTTTCCCCCCGCACGGCATTTTCGTTCTAATTTCCGCTTAGTATACGAGTTTGTCCAGTTTTGAATACAATTCTCTCCTATTTCCCCATATTCCCATTCTCCCCGTTCTGCCGTAACTAATGGCCGCGTACAGCCGATAAATCACATTTGACAAAGCTCCATAACACATTGACTACAGAGTCCGAGAGTTTAACACGATTAGCCCTCACTTTGCGGTGACGTCAACTTGACTGCATTTCGAACACACTCAGGAATAAGCGACTAATAATAAACCCGTTAGTTAGGGAGTTATTGTTTTTAACAATGATGTAAAACTTTATATTAGATATAGGTTTTCTAATATTTTAGGGAAATAATTGTTTATCCTTGCTAAGGCATTTGATAATGCCTTAGCAAGGTACACGTCATTCTTTTAAAATGTAATAAGACTTGTGGAAATCAGATGTTTTCATAAAATGCCAAACTTTGATTCCATAATTGTCCTTCGTGAGGTCGAAGATCATTGCTTTTGTGATCTGACGTGATCTGTTCCTGATCTGACGTATTACCCCAAATTGATAGCTTTATATTTGATGTCTTCTTCTTCTTTCTACAGACCTCTGTGGTATTTCTTCATACAGATCAGCTCCTCCAACTAGATACCAACTAGATACCTGACTAACTGACTAACCATCACGCCGTCTCCCCGAAAGGGTAGGCAGAAAGAATGGACTGCCACACTTTAATCGATGCGGCACTCCATCCTTTTCTTTTCGCCATCGCGAGAGACGCGGTGTGATGGGTTGCGAACCTCATCGCCACCAAAAGGCATCTCCCGCGCACACTTCGATCGTTCAACGTCTACATAATAAATCTAAAACAAATTATCTGAAATACAATGATATAAAATAAAATAACAAAGAAAAATAATTTAGCACATATTGTTATTTTAGGTGGTGCACTTGTCGTCAGCTGAACGATCCGGACATTTGTGTTTATTTAATTTTTATTCCACGTTATCCACTGTTTTTTTTAATTTACTGTAATTAGGCACTTAAAACAATCCAACACAAGCAAGAACTTAAAAATATCATTGAAGAATTTATTCAAATTGTCATTGGAACAAATGAAAAATTTATTTTTACACCTGTCAAAATTCTTTTTATAAACGAAAAAACTTGTATAATTTTAACACCAAAACAGTAAAAACGTATTTTTTGTCACAAATAACTTTCATAAAGAGCGGCGATAATCAAATTGACCAAAACAATTCACATATACACGAAATATCTCCAAATTGACGGGAGCACCATATGAACCAAACCAAATTTTCAAAATCAGAACCAAATGTTGAGATACCTATAATAGATATTTGAAGGTACTGACCCGTAGTATAGAATTATTATCTCCAGCCAGGTGACATGTTTTTGGTATTTTAGAGAAGGTCATACAGTTCGATTTCTGTAGAAATTGCCCCTTTTTTACTGGCTTTGTAAAGTCTTAAATAATGTTAATAAAATAAAATAAAATGAACAATTTTTTAAATGTATGTTTAGTTAATTCCACTTATGTTCAAGGTTTCGACCGGTTTCGGCAGCTCTTCGGCCGAAGTCATAAACATAAGTGAAATCAACTAAATGATGTTTAAAAAAATAAAAATAAATAATTTACATTAACTGTCTAACATTTTTAATGTCATTATTATTCTCAATGGTCCGGATAACTGATCACATTAACAATTTCCTCTTCCATCATATATCCTAGTTCAGGTGTGGCGAACCTTTTTATTTCTCGTTGTGGGGCGTGCTTAAAGCATTAAAAATTAACAAAAGAGATAAAATAAAATAAATAGTTTTTATGAATTATATTCACAAGCTTAAAAATTACAATAGAGTTTCATAAAAATAAAGTCGTAATCAATAAGTATACACATTAGTTATTTATCAAAGAGATTTTTGCTGTTGTACGTTCGATGACAAATTCTCAATATCAGGTTCACATTTCGTCTCTTTTAGTAATACACACGACCAACTGGATTCTTCAGCCATTCTCGTTCTTGAATTACATTTTATGAAATTCTTTTCTGAAAATAGTAAATCACAAGCTAAAGTCAACAAGTAAAAGTTAAAATTGATAATATTGCTGTCGCTAGTTTTTTTTAAATCGCTAAAGATTTATGGAATGGCGTTCCAAGTTCTCATTATTTCTTCTTCTGCCTTTTTTAATTTATGTTCATTAATGGATGGCTTTAAATTATTTCCAAATCATTTCTCAAATCAACTAACATGCTTGTTCCCACAAAAAAATATTTTTGAACTGGGAAATCGTTCGCGTGCCATCCAAATTATCTAACGTGTCACCTCTGGCACGAGTGCCCTAGGTTCGTCACACCTGTCCTAGTTTATCGTATGAGCTTTAGTGATTTTGTATTGTAATGTACTAGGGTCATTCATAAAATAGGGTTCCCATATTTTTTTAAATATACAGCTTTATAATTTTCCTTAGCATTATGCATCATTTTAAAGCTTAAATCTTACTCTTTTTTTATACATAATCGCCGTTTCTGTCTAAACACTTTTGCAGACGATGCTCCAACTTTTGTATCCCCAAGTCATAAAATTCTGCCGCCATTCCTCTGAGAAATCGAATAACCTCTTCCTTGACTTCATCATCAGTATGGAAGCGCATTCCACCCAAGTGTTCCTTTAATTTTGGGAATAAGTGGTAATCACTAGTGGCTGGGTCCGGACTGTAGGGTGGGTGGGGAAAAATAGTCCAGCCAAAATCTGTCAGCAGTTCTTGAGTTTGATTTGAGACGTGAGGTCGAGCGCTCAACACGTTTCTGCTTGTGGTTTTCTGTGAGCATTCGTGGTACCCACCGCGCACACACCTTTCGATAGCCTAAGTTTTCATTTAAAAAATTGTGAATTGTGGTGTTGAAAGTCCCAGGAATACGAAGAGCAAGTTAGTTAATGGTAATCCTCCGATCCTCAAGCATTATGCTCTCAACTTCGCATCTGGTGGAAACAGCGATAGGAAGCTCCATCTTCGATGGCTGCCAGGCCGACACTGAGGGGTGTTGCGTGGCGGGAGCGGCAGGGATAGAGAGTGGAGGAGTTGATGAGTCAGCCAGTGTTGACAGATTTATCCCAGCGCGCCGCTATCTTTATTGACAGCATAGGGAACCTTATTTTACGAATTACCCTCGTACATTGATTGCATTTGATCGTGCGTTTTTTTAAATGTACGTTGCGATGTTTATTTTCTGGCAGATAGACAGACATAAATGTAGGACAGACGGGTGTCCAACCACGTGTCCGGCTTAATTGTCTATCTCGTCTGCGAGCGGCGCTAGGTCGGGCCCTCGCCCTCGGGAGATTTATTGGGTCTCGAGGAAGAAAAACAACGGAATAATAATGAAATGGGACGCGAATAGCCCGGCCCCGGCCATCACACGATTGCAGGATTTTGTTGGCAATCGCACATTTACCTCTTCCGTTGTTTTTTGACCGATGCATTTCACAATACATCAAACGGCTTTGATATTAAATATGTTTATTATTTAATAAAACAAATTTTCCTCATATCAATCAAATAATACGATTTTTTTTTAAGAATTAAAACATTGATTTTCTAATTAAGTTTATATTCTCGGCGTGTTTTGAAAGATTTTACACGACCATCTATGTTGTTGATTGAAATTTCTTGGTAGAAGTTCATTGTAAATAATGCAAATAAAAAAAAAATATTAAGAATTTTTCTATGTTTATTTTTAGTGTAAAATCTACTTATTAATTTTCGTCTTCGACCGGTTTCGGCAGCTCGCTGCCATCTTCTGGTACCTACATCAAACTTTGTTGTCCTTATATAGGGGATGCTATAGGTGGGGGTTGAATTGTGAATGATTTTACCTTATCCATTATTTCCAGGTATTTCTAACTGTAAATTTGTATATATAATTAAATATATAATATGTTAGAAATACCTGGAAATAATGGATAAGGTAAAATCATTCACAATTCAACCCCCACCTATAGCATCCCCTATATAAGGACAACAAAGTTTGATGTAGGTACCAGAAGATGGCAGCGAGCTGCCGAAACCGGTCGAAGACGAAAATTAATAAGTAGATTTTACACTAAAAATAAACATAGAAAAATTCTTAATAATTTTTTTTATTTTCATTATTTAGTTTTATCATTCTCCCGATGGCGAAAATGTAAAACCTTCGAAACGTATAGAGAAAAAAAAACTTAAAAGTGAAAAAACAATTATGTTTTCTTCTATATACGCCATACTTTGTGTTGTTATGATGGTTTATTTATATTTTTCTTTTTTATACACTTTGTATATACAACACTTATATTTAAAAAAAATATATTATATAGGCATGTTTCGGACAAACAGTCCTTCTTCAGTAAAGATACATTTTTTTAATTATTATAAAATTGTTGTTGTTTTTTTTTTTTTTTTTGACGTATACAACAGGTCGCTTGAACCCAATTACAGTATACAATTTGTTTTTTAAGCTGATATATTGATTCTCGTGACATGTGACAGGTAGCCAATCTATCGCCATTTTATTGTCACGAGAATACTACGTCAGACCAAAGACAGTGTGACAATCACACTGCCATCGCCGGGAATCGAACCCAGAACCTTCGGAATGGGAATCAGAGCTCTTACCACTCTGCCACGAAGGTCGTCTGATCTGACGGATGATATTTTATAACATCTGTCAGATCATGCAATATAATAAAGATAATGAAATATAAGTTTGCTACTATGTATTTAAATCAGTTTGTGTATAGCCCTGACGAAGCTCGATACAGAGTGAAACCGGTTGGCACTCCTGACTCAAAATAAAGTGGTTTAATACAACGTTTTAAAAGTGTTTAATTCTAATTTTAGATATTAAGTTAATTTAACGGTTTTAAATTTCGTCTAACAGGCGTGTACTCGTAGATGTGACGGCGGTGGCCATAGAGGACGGCGCTCGTAGAACAATAAAGTTCGCAAATAAATTGAGGACGTCCAGTACCAATTAGCCGCACTATCTCGGGACCACTGGCCAGCAATAACTGTCGCCATCGCCAGTCCGTTCAATCAATAGTCTTATAGGATGTAACTTGTCTGAGGACGGCCTAACGCAAAACGTTTAATCTCGAATACTTCTAATCATATTTCATTGATCTTCTGCTGCTCGGTGGCATGAGAAGACATGCGACGCAATGTCTGACGTGATTTTATTTAACCTTTCCCTTACGGTGCTTAAATAAAAACGCGCGTTCCTGTGTTGGGTAGTCAGAACCCAATAAAAAATTTGCGATTTTAAATAAAAAAAATAAGAACATAAACCTTGTACAAAACAGACGTATTCATTATTTAATATGAAGTTTTACATAATTGTTTAAGGTAACTAACCAACGAAGAACGTATTTTTTTTAACAAAAATATATTTTGAACCCAATAACTGTGTACAATTTGATTAGCTAAAATATTGATTCTCATGACACAGGATAGGTAGCTAATCTCTCTTCTTCTTCTTTTTGTCTTGTCACACCTCCGTGGTGCATAGGGCCTCAAGGAACCTTCTCCACCCGACTCTATCGCATGCCTGATGCCTAACATCATCCCAAGTGAGGCCTGCTGCCTTAACCTCGTCCTGCAGGTGGCTCTAGGTCTGCCTCGATTTCTTTTTCCCACCATAGGGGACCAGTCTAGTGCGCCCTGAGCGATGCAGGCTGGGTTCCGTCTCAGAGTGTGACCGAACCACTGCCATTTGCGTCTAGCGACTTGTTCTCTAATTGGCTTTTCGCCTGCCATGGTCCAGAGAACGGCATTTGACACTGTTTGGGGCCAATAGATTTTGAATATTGAGCGAAGGCACCTATTAATAAACACCTGGAGTTTTAGCTATAGTTACTAATCTATAGCTATTTTATTGTCACTTGAAATCAACACCAAACTAAAGACAGTGTGAGAGTCACACTGTCAGCGCCGGGAATCGAACCGAGCTTTCGGAATGGCAATCATAGTTTTTGCCACTCGGCCACGAATGGCGTCAGTTGTTTCAGACTTAGCAATGTGGTCACCACGATGGCTGGGGCGGGGGGTCGCGTGCCGGGAACCGTGCGGACGTATTCATTGATGAGAAGGCAAATGTCAGTCGATCATTGATTGCCCGCGGCCTGTCCTATGTTCATGTCTCGTTCCTTATTATTAATGACGGGATGAAATACATTCCCCTTAATTGACAGCTACTAGCTACAACTTCTTGCAAAGTATACTAACCTATTGCTTAGTATAAGGTGTCTCAAAATAAAGTTTATGTTAAGTGGAACGATTAAAAATAAGGTTAGCCATTTATTGGAAAAATGTTTATTAATTATTAAAAATCACAATTTGGGAATTTATTTATTTAAAATAATAAATTCCAATTTTATGTTTTTTTATAATAGATCTCGCCACCAATTTTATGTTTTATCCTTCGGGTGAGGATTTTTGGGATGGAATAACTTCCAACACAATTAATAATTTTAAGAAGAAAACTTTATTGACGTGTTATACGAAAAATACGCGTTACAAGCAAGATTTTGATTGATTGAATTGTATCTAGACGTGCTAGTAGTAAGGTATTTCAATTGAATCTGATCCTCTTTCGAGTCGTTCCTGTATTTCTATTTTGCAATAACAAAAGTTCTTTGACACTACGTGAGAAAATACTTAAGTTTGGTTGCGCTTTTTGGATAATTGATTATTATAAACAAAACGGGGATTATGTAACATATGAAGAAAAAAAGGTTCAGAAATATCACTGCTAGAAAAATGTGGGAATACGAAGTACTTTGATTACGCTTTCCATTTAATTGATTTTACAAAACAGGACACATAAATTATTAATTTATTGCATTCCTTCGCTCTATATGCATGGATGCACCTAGTTAGGTTCACAAAAACGGCGAACATATTGTTCGAGTGATTCAAAATATTGGGAAATGGGAATAGGTATATAACAGAGGAGGCGAGTGAAATATGCCAGGAAAGAAATGTGTGGCAGTCCATTCTTTCTGCCTACCCCTTCGGGGAGATGGCGTGATGGTTAGTTAGTTAATTATATTTTATATACTTCTATATATAACGTACATGTTCTGCCATGGTAAACAACGCAACATGATATACGAAGACTCACATCATCGTTAAAGCCTGATTTCTCAAAAGCGATCCTTTTAACAGATAAATCCTTATTTGTAAGTTTGGTCGTGTGTGGTTCTCAGTCCGAAATGACACGCGGACTATAGTAGAAACTATATAGAGATTATAATATTATATACACGAAAGCGGGCGAGACGTCCGACGCAAATATCGGTCCATTAAAATGGCTTCTAAAATAGATTCGGGTGACATTTGCGTAATACAAAGTGGATTTGGCAATCAGAAAAGCCGACCATAAAACATGACCCGCCTCGCCGTGCAGCGGGGTTACTTTCATACTTATTATACTTGCTCCTTGGACATTTATTGAGTCCTGGGGGATCATTTATTAGAATTGTTTTTAATCTTTCGCTTACTGTACTAAATACGCGCATTAAGATGTTGTGTAATCACTACACATTTTAAAATGAGAGTTAAAAAAACTATCTTTGTGTTGTGGATTTACTATATATTTGAACAAATATCGATAAATCAATCATCAATAAGTCAATCGATAAATTCTGTCAACACTGATCATATTTGTGAACAATTTTATAATAATTAATACGAATGGAAAAACTTATGTTTTTCATTCGTATTAATTATTTATTATGGAGTTTTACATCATTGCTCAAAAAACAATAAATAATTTTATAATATTTTAAATATCTTTATAATATCACTGAGGAAGGACCGGGTTGTCCGAAACATGTCTGATATTTTTTTTTTTTACAGTTAGTGTAGTGTATACAAGGTATATAAAAAAGAAAAAGACAAATTTATTTATTTTGTTGTTGACGGAATTAATTCCAATACATTATTCATAATACAGATAAGTTACTTAAATCTAGGAACATTTTAAAACAGTAACAGTAAACAATTAGCCTAGGACAAGTTAAGAGGATGATCTGGAAGAGAGTAAAGAAGAAAGTTTTATAGATATGTATACCAGAGATGAGCAACAAGAACACGACTGCAATTAGCTAACGACATATTTGATTATATTGTGGAAGGATTACAAGGTACAAGTAGTCTCAGTGACAAACAAATAGTAAAATCTGAATCTGGTTTAGACAATTTAAGGGTTTGATGGAGGTCGATATTTTTTAAGTTTAGACAAAAAAGAATTTAGATTTAATCCAAAAAAATCTAAGTCTTGACAACAGTTTACAAGTCTAGTCATTCTAGGTATAGGTGCATTGTATCCGTAGTTTGTTTTATGGAGATTTTCGTGAAAAAGTTTAATTTGCCTTAGATTCCGGGTGGGTACATTGAATTTTATATTTTCGAGAAGACAGGGTGCATCAAAGTATGAGTTTATTATTTTAAAAAAGGAGATTAAATCATTTTTATTTCTGCGATCAACTAATGGTGAAATATTTAGTAGCTTTTCCAAGTCAGAATAGGAGTAATCTTCTCTGTCAAGTCTGAGCATTCGACCAATTTTCCTTAGAAAACGATGTTGTACAGACTCAATATTAGAAATGTGAATTTCATAGTATGGGGACCAGACTACTGAAGCATATTCCAAGTGTGGGCGAACTAGGGCGCAATAGAGTGATTTGAGGGTGGAAATGTTTTTGAAGTCGGATGAGATTCTATTGATAAAGCCCAGAAGTTTATATGATTTGTTGACAGATAGCTCAATATGTGTGGTAAAAGATAATTTAGAGTCGAGTGTGATTCCTAGGTCACGTATGGTAGTTTCATTTGATAACTGTATATTGTCAATGTTATAAGGGTAATCTATTGGATTATGTTTTCGAAAAAATCGCATAACTTTACATTTATCAGTATTCAATTTTAGGTCATTTCGTACACACCATTCACTAAATGATATTAAGTCAGCTTGAAGAAGAAGACAATCTTCTGAAGTATTTATGACTTTGAGAATTTTGTTGTCATCAGCAAATAACCAGAACGATGAGTTATTAATTGACATGTGTATATCATTAATAAATAAGTTAAATAGTAAGGGAGCAAGGTGGGCTCCTTGTGGTACACCCGAAGTCACGTCTATAGGATTTGATAGATAATTATTGATTCGTACTATTTGTTTCCTATTATTGAGGTAAGATTTAATAAGTGAGAGAAATGGGTCACTTATACCCAGCGCATATAACTTGGAGAGAAGAAAATGGTGATTTACTTTATCAAAAGCTTTGGAAAAGTCAGTGTAAATCACATCAAGTTGTTTATTTTGTTCGAGACCTTTAACGAGATAATCAGTAAAAGAAAGAAGATTTGTTGTGGTAGATTTTTTTGATCTAAAGCCATGTTGTTGATCGATAAGTATGTGATTGAAGAGTGGTGTTATTTTGGACGTAATAATGGATTCAAATAATTTAGGGATATGAGACAAAATTGATTTTGGTCGATAATTTTTTATATCAGCTTTGTCTCCAGTTTTGAAAATGGGTTGAATGTAAGACAGTTTCCATTTTTCAGGAAATGTTCCGGACGTAAGTGAAGAATTAAATAGTGTACAGAGAGGTTTATATAAAGTAGTTTTACATTTCTTGAGAACTATTTCAGGAATCAAGTCCGGTCCCGAGCAAGATTTTCCCTTTAGTGACTTTAATGCGATAAGGACATCAGAGGGTTGTATCTGTAGGAGGTTTAAGTCTACCGTTTTATTATAGTTTAGTACAAGGTTATTGGTGTTTGAATTGGAGGAATACACAGAAGAGAAATAAGATGCAAGAAGGTTAGATATATCTTGACCATTGGATGCTATGATATCATCAAGAAACATATTTGATGGTAGATTGTTATCGGTTCTTTTTTCAGCAACGAAGTGCCAAAACTTTTTGGGATTGGAGTTTAATACTCTTTCTGTTTCCTCAATATAGGAGTTGTGACATAACACGGATTCAATATTACATTGCGATCGAAGATGAGAGAATTGTTTATAATAAGTTAAGCGACCAGTAGATTTGTACAACTTATGTACTTTCTTTTTCTCAATTATTAATGTTTTAAGTATTGGGCTAAACCATTTTGGAAATTTAGGTGGATAGAAGATTCTAGTAGGTATAAAATTTTCGATAGCTTGGGTGAGGACAGAGTTTAAGTTTGAAAGACTTTCGTTTATATCATCTGTTTGGAAGTGGGAATTCCAATCTACTTGTTCCAGGAATTCATTCATTTCGAAATAATTACCGTCTGTATAATTTTTATAAGTAGTGTTTTTCGGGATAAGAATTTCAGTTTTTGTTGATATTTGAAAGATAAAAAAAAGGGGTGGATGATATTTATCAATTGGTACAAGTGTTTCGTCGGCTTCGTGAACTTGAATTGAGGGCATATTACCAAAGATTAGGTCAAGATATGATCGAAAAGCATTTTGAATAAAATTCAATTGGAACATATTCATATATGCAAAGAAATTAGATATTTGGGATGCTTGGGTTGATTGATGACCGAATATTGTGGCACCTTTGTCGTCATTTGACCAAGATATATTGGGGAGATTAAAGTCACCGCATATGACCGAGGAGTCGTGTTTTTTACGCAGTGCTCTATCTAAAACTTGTGTGTAAGATTGATAAACAGCTAATGAGGAAGATGGGGGTATGTACACACAACCGGCGACGAGTTTTTTCGAACCGACTGAGATACTTAGAATTATTTGTTCGTAATCCTTATTGTGCATCTCTAGTATGAGGGATGGGTATATATTTTTTACACATATCATGACACCGCCTCCCCTAGAGTCGTTGGCTCTATCACAACGGTAGATATTGTAGCCAAATAACCCCAATTCCGATGAAGAGACGCTGCTTTTTAACCATGTTTCTGTCAGGAATATTATGTCATATTGAGTAAGTAGTATATTTTCTTGCAAGGTACTGATTTTAGTGTTAAGGCCTCTGACATTTTGATAATAGGCATTAAAGCAGGTCTCTCCATCAGGACTAATAGATTTCAGCAAAAAAAATTAATTTTCGAGAGCTCACGCTTTTCTGCAGCTTGTCTCGCGGGACATTCAGGAGAGCCAGTGACATGAGATGCTATTTTTTTGAAAAAAGAACATGTAGCACATTGAGGGGTAGTGTCTTTCTTGGAACATGTATCACGGTTATGGCCAAGCTGAGCACAGTGGTGGCAAGTGGGTTGGTCAGCTGTGCAGTTCTTGACGTGATGTCCATATAGGTGGCATTTAGTACATTTTAAATTGTCGATCCAATCACGGATCTTATGAAGTTGCCAGTCAATGGCTAGGTTTGATTTAGCAACAAGCGCGTGACGCACACTCGGAGGCACACTGTAGATGTGTGTGCAGTTTCCCATGCGAGGACCGGACTTGTGGGAGAATTTGGTTCTGTTTTGGAGTTCCTCGATGGTATAGCCGGTTTCTGACGATGTTTGGTGATGGATGGCATTAATGATAGTATCCGATTGTACATCCTGCGGCAGACCACTGATGGCGATCCTGGGCTGGCGATGTTGCGCCACTGTGGCCTTGAGACCAGCATTAACCAGAGCGGAAGAGTTAGCAAGTAGGTGTGCTTCAGCTTCAGTGTGCGGGTGCACAACTATTCCGCCATTTTTTAGCTCACGAACTCCCGTCACCCGAACTCCAATGGAGGCAGGATTTACAGTTTGTTTTAATGTTTCTATTGTGAGTGCTGTATTCGGTTTGTTTGGGAACACCAGCACAGCGGGTCTCGGCGGGATGGCCGGAGATTGATTGGTGGTGATGAGCGGAGGAAATATAGAATGGCCAGGATCAACATCTAATGCATGACGCTGTTCATTTTCTTGATTAAAAGATTTGCCAGCTATCTCTGCGTATGTGCTTCTTTGGTTAAGCTTTATTATTATATCTTTGATATCTTTGGTTATCGTGTTGAGGGTTGATTTTATATCTTCCGGCGGTACATTTTGATTGATTGGTAAAATTATAGCCAAGTTATCGCACAAAACTGTAATATGCATTACTAACTTGTTTACGGCATCAGTAATAGAACATTTTTGATTTTTTGTTAGAATACTAGAAAGGGTTAATGTATCATTAATGTATTTTTCCAATTCTAGTGCACTCTCTACACGTTGTCCTGGAGACAACGTTGTCAAATCGGTCTTGCTGTTGTTTGGCAACGTCGCGGATGAGTTCGCCATACTAGATACAATATGTCAAATGTCAACAAAACACCACTTTCTTTTAAATTATTTATGAAATTATATTCAGTGTAGGGGTAACTTTATTAATTAACAAATAAAACATCTACACCACAAAGTATGGCGAACATAAAAGAAATATAAATGCACTTAGTATTTTCAAAACACTTTTCAAAACCGAAACATATCTGTGAAAAGAGTTGTTAAAATACAAAGTACAGCTATATTTCTGTAAACATTATTATTGTTTCTTGAACGATGATGTAAAACTCCACATTGAATAATGAATTAGAAAGAAAACGTTTGTTTTCTAAAAGTTTGATTACATTATTAAAAGGCTTGCTAAAGCATTATCAAATGTCGCATTTGATTATTTATCAATAAAATCGCATTTGATAATGCTTTAACAAGGCGAAACATGTCATTCCCATAAGTATAATAAAACATCTAGAAAATAGACGTTTCCAATTAATTGACTAACTAGCCATCACGCCGTCTCCTCACACTGTTCTTTCCTGACATACTTTTCTCGATTCCTCAACTTTCAAGTATGAGCCGCAAATGTAGTTTGCCGCTCTTTGAAACCGTTCAGCCCGTCACACTTTAGGGTTTAATGATATTAATGAAAGCGATTCTACGAATCTACAATTCATATTATTTAAGTTAAAAAAATCAAGATGAAAACTTACGTAATAATAATAGTATCATTAAAGTCAATGATAGAAAACAATACTAGGACCTTAAAATGTATAATTTAGTTGCAGTAATTGTGACTTTATGATTACATTAATGTCGAAAGGAGCAAACTGATAAATACTCGTAACATTAAAATGCTTAAACCATTACCATAGTAATGCGAAATATGTTTTATTCCATAAAGGAAAATGATAAAACTGCATTCAGAAAACGTTTAACATTAAATAATAAATATATTATAAAATTTGCATTCACATAATTATTAGTGTGTTTTTTTCTTTTTCAATATTTATGCCATTCGAAAGAAGTAAATCTTCTTCTCATCTTGTTCAGTCGGAAAAGTTAGCCCAGAAATCCACCAGCTGGACCGCACAGGTCAGATCCTCTTCCGTGCATGTCACAGGATAGCAGCATGGGCACTACGTTATGTGCAGCATGGATTGCTCCATGCAACAGATGAAGAATGTCATACCCCCTAAAGGACATCCCATCTGGCAATGTTGTCTCTGGATCTACCGACTCTTGAGGGTCTTCCACGGAAGCTCGTGCCCCGGCGGTAGAGTCTCCTTGGGCATCATCCAATCCAGGCATTCGCAGCTTTCCTTCCATCTGTCCAATCTCTCAACTTCAAAAGATTTCTGGTGTGGAACTTAAAAAAATCTTCTTGATTTAAGTCTCAAGACAGGACGGTTATATCATCATCGGCTACCCCTCGTGTCCGAAGAAGACTGTCCTTCACGGTTGTGGGTCTGCATGTGACTGAAGAGCCCGATCCTGGACCCACAAGTTCTGGGGCATCTGGGGCAGGAGAAGGCGCTTGTAATGGAGCCGCCACCGTCTCCCAGTAGTCTCTCCTTTCTCCTCCTTCTCGTATCTGCGCTGTGCTTCAAAGTCTTGCGTGTTCAAATCTTATAGCGGATGCTTGGAGTCACTCTGTCCCTTTCCACGTCGATGGCGGTATATCTTCTAATTTAGTATTCCTATACCACTTCTGTTGTTCTAAGGCCCCCACTTCAGGATTCTATATGACCATCTGAGCTCACCCTGTCTCGCTACATGTTACGCCCACTGCCATTTTAGTTTTGCCGTTCTTTTTGCGATATTGGTAACCTTTGTTCAAAGTCTTATTTCCTCATTTAACTCTTCCTATTTAACATGTGTCTTTCCATTGCTCGCTGAACACACTTCATTCTTTGAAAGCTTCTTTCTGGCAGTGAGGGACATAGTTTCCAGGCTACATGTCGTCACTGGCAAGGCACACGAATCATAGACTTTTATATAACAATAATACGTATGTTTTAATTTTATAAAAGTTAGAGTGCGTCCAAGGTAGCCCCGCTTTGCAAGTATAACAAAAAGTAATTGAGTTTTTCCGCTAATGACCTTGGCTCCCCGAGCAAATAATTTTCGACAGAAAAACCCAAACTGGAAGCAGAAACATGCGCAATAATGTCAAACTAGAATATAATAGAGTCAACTGTGCCTCTCGTCCATCATTCATCGCGCGGTGCAGCAATTGAGGGACAAGGCCGCGCGCCCGCTGACTGCACCTCTGAAGTGGGTGGGCGCTTAGTATTAGCCACTGCAACGTTTATTAAAACATCCGGGAGATCGTTTAATTACTTCTTATAGGACGGAGCAGACTGTAATCTTCTTCTTCTTCATTGGATGCCCGAACCAGATTCTCCTCCATGCATGACACAGGGCAATAGAAAGGTCTTCTTCTTCTCAGGTTCCTTTGACGTCGGCTATCACTCTGGTGTAGACCTCTCTATCCTGTGACAGCCGGAACAACTCCTCCACTCTCCGAATTCCGTTCTACTCTGTGATATTTTCGAACCAGGACATCTAGGGTCTTCCCACACCGCGCCTACCCTAAATCTTTCCTTTCATTATAAGGTGCAGCAGACCGTATTTCTCTTTGCCGAGAATGTATCCAAAATATGCCGTCTTTCTAGACTTCACATCAGACAACAATTCTCTTTCTACTCTGGCTCTATGTAGCACCTCATCTTTATTGACCATGTCAGTCCATGAGATACGCAACATTCTGCGATAGAGCCACATTTCAAGTGCTTCTATGCGATGTATTATGTTTACTTTGAGGGTCCAGGTAATATTATATACATAAAGGTACCCATTGCTTATCCGAAGCTGTTATAGGGCGCAGATTTAGAGGGGAAACAACGTAAAGGGAATATCTGAGAGATTGTATTTTGTACAAGTAAGTCAAAATATACAAAACCTGCATAAGGCCTATACTGACATACAGTATAAGACCAGAGCGGACACCACAAGAACGAAGGTTAAAGTGCAGGTGGCAGAGATGCGGACGCTGAGGATGATAGCAGGAAAAACTCTTCGAAATAGGGTTAGAACCACGGCTATTCGCAAAAACTGCAAGGTGGGATGGGGCAGACAACGCAGAAAATACTGGAATGCGCACGTACAGAGAATGGATCCCACCAGAACTCCACACGCTGTGGCGCATCAGATATTCTTGCCGCCTACGTCCCCCTGGAAGACCGCCAAAGAGATGGAGGGATAGCTGGGAGTCGACCTCCTAAGAGAGCCAGCCTGATTGCAGGAACAGAAAAAAGGTCTAAAAAAAGAAGAAGAAGTACCAAATATGGAATGTTGATAATCTTAATTCAACTTTGCTTTGAACATTTAGAAAAGTACTTACGAGTATGTCAAGTGGGTATTGCGTTTTAGTATTCGAGATTCGCCGAAATTCTCGCCTCTCAAATTATGCTAACTTTAAATAAATATATTTTTGGTATTAGCTTTTCAAATAGTTGTGCACACAACATGAGTAAGTAGGATATTGTGTACACAGGTAAAGAACAAGGAGTCGGATAATGGGCAAGTTTCCCCTTTTGCCGGGTGGCCGTCGATTAAAAAAGTGTTTATTCAACACAGCAAATAGTCGAATATCCACATTCAATGTACACACGGCTACAGGCACATGCCTCTGTGTAGTACAATATATGTAATAGATAACCATTCTTTGCACCAAAGAATCGAAATAACTCTTCCATTTCTAAAAAGCGTGGTATCATATTTTTGGAAAGTTTTGTCTGGGTACACTGCTGGCGATACGGTACCGCCAGTAGCGTAAGATACCACGAGGAACGGACATAACCAAGATCTCAAAAGAAAAAAAAACATAACTAATGTATCATCATAATCGTAAGCGCCACAACTCTTGTCCTTAGTCTGGTGTAGAATTCACGTGAAAATAAAATGGCGATAGATTAGCTACCTATTACATGTCACGAGAATCACTATATGATAGCTATAATAATACCCTTTACATCGATTTGGCTCGTGCTGTCATGATGTTAAGAGCGATTCAACAAAATAATAATAATAATAACTTTGAGTAGGTCTTAGCTGCCCACATTATACTTCGAATATCCTGAATCGAATTTTTTTCCTTTATTAGTTTCTATTAATATATATTTTAAGACAGTCTTCTTCTTCAATTTTGGTACACTCAGGAGTCTGTTATTTCATGCGGGTCACCTTGAGACGCTGAACTCCAGCTTTCTCTCCACTGTTTCGTCGGTCTTCCTGGTCGGCGTTGTCCGTTTGGCGTGCAATGGAGAGTTACGTATGGTATCCTATTTGAGCTCATTCTTTCTACATGTTGATGCCAGTATCGCCGTCTTTGACGTCCTCATCTGACCACATCTTCAACCGTTATATTCAAGTATATAAAATATAATTAACTAACTAGCCGTCACGCCGTCTCATATGTGGCAGTACATCCTTCATGGAGAGCTATGTTTGACAGTTTTTGACTTAAAATTAAAACTTTATTATTTAATGATTTCAAGCTCTGTAGACCTGAAATTAAAATTTAATTTTAAGTCTACAGAGCTGATCCGGTCAAGCTCTGTGGTGCATGGACTATCTATATACAATATGTTCCTTCTTTTAACTTACAGCAGCTGAGAAAACTATGGAAAACCTCAACCGGAACAAGAACATAAACAAGAAATGACCCAGACCTGGTACATGGAGGCATAGAAGCAACCAAGTGAGCCGTACTATTTAAGTATTTTATCTCTATCTAGACATGAGTATTTTATCTCCATGTAGAGATGAGTATTTTATTTCCACCTAGGCATGAGTAATTTTATCTCTATCTCGACAGGAGTATTTTATATCCAGCTAGACATGAGTATTTTACCTACACCTAGACCTGAGTATTTGATCCCCACATAGACATGAGTATTTTATCTCCATGTAGAGATGAGTATTTTATCTACACCTAGACCTGAGTATTTGATCTCCACATAGGCATGAGTATTTTATCTCCATCCAGATAGGATTATTTTATATCCATCGAGACATGAGCATTTTATCTCCATCTAGACACGAGTATTTTATCTCTATCTAGACAGGAGTATTTTATCTCCACTTAGGCATGAGTATTTTATCTCCATCCAGATAGGAGTATTTTATATCCAACTAGACACGAGTATTTTATCTCCACCTAGACATGAGTATTTGATCTCCACATAGATATGAGTATTTTATCTCCACATAGATATGAGTATTTAAACTGCATCTAGACTCTTGCGGGTTTCTCAATGAGCTTAAATAGATAGTTCCGAGCACACAGCGCTCCTGGTCACATTGCTAAAAGTTTCATTAGTTTACACTTAATATAGGTACGAATAATATTAAATGTCATCGCACCCAGCTTACACACTCGTGAGTGGTCGTCATACAGAAGTGCCTGTCTATACTGGTGTGTATCGTCCGTTCTGCCAGAGATCAAGATGGCATCAACTACCGAGACAGACGTAAAGTCAAAAGATCAATGACAATGTCACATTCGTCTCGTATTGCTTGCAAACAACTAATTATTCTTTATTATTGGCATTCTATGGAAAAGGCTGTTAAAAGTTTGTCATTTATTTGTTTCCTGGACATTTATTGCGATGGATAACGTTACCTTTTATTGGACATAAAAAGACAATGATTATTATCAACGCAATACAATACTTCGATAGATAAATCATTACAAGCGTGTATAAATAATTATTTAATGAAATACTTTATGTTCTATCTACGAAAGCCAAGATTCAAACGTATGAACAATAATGAAACTAGATATTAAATAAGTAATACGAATGAAAACGTCAGTTTTCTAGAAGATAAGAATTATTTTATATACAATAATCCTTAGAACCACCTTGAAATATGTAAAATCATCTGTAAACAATTCGTAAGAAGATGTTTTTCTTAGAAACACTTTATTTCGTCCTACCTCAAATAACTTATTTTTAATTTATATAATATCATTTAGCATCCCCTAACTATGTAACCATTGTCATAAAATTTCTTAACGAGTTCCAAGAAACGCATTTCAATATTTCTGGACCTACTCAAACAATTTTCGTTAATTACCATATTCTGCTCCATTTACTAGTATATATAAACTGCAACGAGTTGAAGTTTCTCCACATTTGATAATGCCTTAGAAGAGCGGGACATGTTATTCCCATAAAATATAATACATTTTCTAGAAAAGTGACGTTTTCATTCGTATTAATTATGTAATATATATATTTTTTTTTAATAAATAAGGCGTTAACACCGTGGAACTCCAGAATGAAGATTTAATATTAAAACACTGTTATTTCTACTTTTGAATTTATTTTTCTTGACATGTTTCAAATGATTTACACCTTCATCATCGGGAGAACGATATAAACTATCGGGTTTATATCGTTAGGAGTAAAATCTTCGAAACATGTCGAGAAAAATAAACTTAAAAGTGGAAAAACGGTGTTTTAATTAATGTTATCATTTGAAATTTCATAGTAGAAGTTCATTGTAAATAATGATAATAAAAAATATGTATGTTTTTTAAATGTACATATATATTAAGTTTAATTCCACTTAGGTTTATGGCTTCGAACGGTTTCGGCAGCTTCTCCAGAAGAGATGGCAGCGAGCGCGGATTCTTCCCGGAAGATGGCAGCGAGCTGCCGAAACCAATCGAAGCCATAAACATAAGTGTATTTTAACTGAATATATATTTTCATTACTTTACCGTTTTAATTCATACAAAATATCTAAATATTACTATGTGAACCGGAAAATAATTAAGAATTAATTGTATCTCAATAGAGACGAAGATTTAAATTATTTGGAAACAGAATATGGTGGTCGAGGCGTTTACAGGACTTATGACCTGTCATTGGCTGGGTTAAGCGATCACTTGAATAATTATTATAAATTAAATATAGTAGCTACACATACTCGTACGTGGACCTCAGGTCTGAATAAATTATTATTAAAACAAATATATAATATTGGTACTTCTGGCCTTCTTGACCCACCTTGAATGGTGTTTTATAAATAATGCAATTATTAAACGTTGTAATTGGCCCAAGGGCACTGCAGTTCACCGAGAAAAAGAATTCTCAAAGAATATCAATAGTCAATAGGAGACTAAGAGGCCAGGAAAAGAACTGCTCAAAAGAAGTCCGAAGACATTGCGGCCCCACTGGAAGACCTCATGTACGGTCCAGGAATCGTAGATTGAAGCTTATTTTTAAAAAAAAAATTGATTTTAAGACGCTGACTGTTTTTTCTTTTGCGCTTTTTCTCGAAACTACTTTTTAAACTGGTAGAACAGATCTCAAGGTCTACTTAACCGATTTTGTTAAAATTGTTCTTTATAATATTATCTATGGGGAAGCACACGATTTTTTTGATAGGTGCCATTCATAAGTTATATTTTTTTTAACTCAAAATTCTTCAAAGAATTAAAAATCTTATGTTTCGGTTTAGTTATCACCTTTTTAATTAAGAAAAAAAAAATTTCGGACGTTGCCTGAAAGATAAAAAAAATCCACCATCAATCAGCAAGGATTTATAAAAGAGGGTTCTAATGGATGACTCACATCTCTGGCATTTTTAAATTTGTTTTTATGTATATATGTAAAATCTAAAATTACCCATTTTCCGAGCGCCAGGGTGGCGTCCCTTAAATTATAAAATGTTAAACTCCGATTCAATAATATGACGCGGGATAGGGAAATATTGGAAGGAACACAAAAATGATAAAGGGTGGGTAAGAATTCTAAAGTGAACATAAGTAATCGTATGAGGGCGAAAAAGACGCAAAAGAAAACCTGCGATATACAAATGTGGAAAGCAACCGGAAACTACAACATCAAGATGGCCCAAGTGGCATCCCAAGACCCAGCAAAAATTCTACACTTTGCTGCAAACCAATCCTTTGGATTGAAGCTAGCAGCAAGTAGTTAGCAGAGACGTTCTCGAAACCAGTGTGCTGTCATATTAAGCTAACTACGCCGTGGAAATGAAGTCAACGACTAGTATTAATTGTCTGGTTGGCTATTTGGATTCAAGTGCAAATTAATTGTAGAAATAATACGCAAGATGACGTCACTAAACAAACTAACTGGCCAAGTAGGTAAACTGATGAACCACCTTTTCTATCCAGAATATACTGATCTATCACCCTTGTCGTGTAATATATACAACGTGTCGTGCATAAAGTTGAATCGATTTGTGCATTCCGCATATTTCTTCTTTCATTCTCTCGATTTATCAATTTGACATTTGAATAATGCGGGAATACGATGTATGATAGAATACCGAAAGACGAAATAAGGCGCGCCCCCTTTAAAAGAAAAATAAACGTTGAACACCCCCCTCTCATAAAAGTAATTCAAATATTTAGAAACACATAGTTGAATTATAAAATATTATTAAATCTTTTATGTATCTGAAAACGACATATGGTAGAATACCGAACGAAGAAAAGGAAGAAATGATTAGCGTGTTTTATTTTTTGTCTTTTTAGACTGTATTTTTCTATCTGCCCAGCTTTCTATTTTTTCTGTGTCTTCTGCTGCCCCCCTGAAAGTCTCAAACGCCCACAAGGGGGCGTTATCGCCCACTTTGAGAACCTAGTGTCTAAGAGATATCATTTCTACTGCAATTATTCTACATTACCAAATAATGTAATCAATTACTAAAAGCCGACCTCATTCAATGTTGAAAAAATCGACAAGCGTGCATGTTACACACAGATAGAGCAATATGACCGTCCATCCCCTCTGCCTACCCCTGCGGGGAAACGGTGTGTTGAGCTGAGATAGGATAACCGAAAAAATATATATAAATAACTTCATGTCTTCCATACTAGGGCGCTCATTATGTTGATGTCTAAACTAATTCATTTATAATTGACCAGTATCCTGAGTATATATGATTTCGTACTATTATTAATAGGTAGTTAGTGAATAATATTTAAGTAGGCAAAGGTACCCCAGGTTATGTAATAATTTGATAGTTTGATATTATTAGGCAGTAAGTAAATTATATGTAATTAAGTAGGCAAAGGTTATGAAATAATTTGATCACATAAAATTATACGTGCGAATTGAATACGCACAAATTGATGTTTTCCGTAATTATTGGTAGGTATTTATTGTACTACAAGAGATGGGCGAGTGGAGAGGGATATTGAAAGAAGTGTTGGGGCAGGCAACAGAGTGAATGGTGCACTTAAAGTTGTCATCGTAAACAAAAACCTATCCAAAAAAGATAAAATGGCAGTGCACAATGGTGTTATTCTACCGACCCTTAAGTATGGAAGCGAAGCATGGCAAAATTAATAAATATTTGATTAATTTGATCATGACATGCTTTCCTTGGTTTTCCACGGCTTCTCTTTCTACTTACACTGCTGTATACAACATTCTTCTCCTTTGATGATTTGTATTGCGCAGTTCGTTCCATATATCCTTTTTAAATTTTACTTATGGTGCAATCACCTGCCTTACATTTCTTCATTATTTCGTCATTCAGTATTCTAACATATATAGTTTTCCACACATTATTCTAAGTGATCTCATTTCTACGGCATTTATCCTAGATTCATCCTTCTTTTGCCAGCTTCAAGTTTAATTTACTTAAATAATAATGGTTGGAACTAGAACTCCATTATGCACTGATATATTTGCAGTGATGATTTTGAGCCATTTGCGATTGCGCCATTTATTTTGTTCCCAGCACCGACCTTTCATTCGATTATTTTTTTCCATTTTTTAAAGTTATTTTAATTATAATCGTAGGTTCCATAAAGACACAATTATGATATTTTCTTGTTCCATCGCGATTTGATTTATTAATTTAATCCACCGAATAACTATTAAAATTATTAAAAGCAACATAATGCGTGTTTATACTATGTAAAATAAATAATAACGTTATTTTGATGCGTACATTTTTTGCCCTCGTTTATATTTTTTTGTAGCCCTTGAGAATGTACAAAACAACAACAACAACAAACCATCACGCCGTTTCCCCGCAGGGGTAGGCAGAGAGAATGGACCGCCACACTACTCTATCCTGGTACACCTCTCTAGCTTCCTCCACATTCATACAGCGAGTCATACACTCATGTCGATTTTTCCGGCTTCTGACATGACCGACCGTTAATATTTGATTAATTTGGTCATGCCATGTTTTCCTCGGTCTACCTCGACTCCGTACTCCATTTTCATCGTTAACGTACACATTTTTAACCATTCTTTCTTCACTCATGCGCTCCATATGTCCGAACCAACGCAGCGATCCTTTCATAATTTTGTTCATTATTTCGCTCTACATTCCTTTCTAATATCAGCATTTGAGATTCTGTCGTATATCTTTCTACCACACATACGTCTTAGGGACCTCATCTCTACCGCATTTATTCTGCTCTCATCTTTCTTCTGCCAGTTCCATGCTTCGCTTCCATACATAAGGGTTGGGACCAGAACTCGATTGTGAACGGCCATTTTCGATTTCATCAACAAAACAATATTATTTATCAACAAATGCTTCCAAATGATTTTCACATTAAAAATAAAACATAGGAACACAGAATTCATATGAAAATATTTTTTCTTAATTTACAATTTTCATTAAAAATTCATTTACGAAAAACATACTGGTTCTAGAAAGTTAAGGGCAGATATAAAGGTCAAACTAACAGATGGGGGAAATATTTATTTTCGTAATCGAAAACATATCGTAAAGTAATAGGAGAAGGCCTTTCCGAACGGACACGTGTCACGCCAACAGCCCTGTCGCCCTACCCTAACAGATTGCACGTGTATCTAGGTACAAATTTCATAGAAGCCCAAACGCCATCTCTACAGCGGGGAGCGCCATAACCTAAAAACACGCGGCGCCAAAGAAAACCGCGCTCATTATTAAATGAACTCAGTTTATTTAGGATGTCCGCTGTCACAGTATTGTTTACTGTGATTGTTTGTTTTGTTTACGTTTTTGGGGGGTGTGATTCTTGTGTATTTCGCTCTTGAAAAGGGTTTCTGCATTACCTTTTTCACGTTTCAATTTCCACACCCCCGGCAACCGCAAAATGGCGGCACGACCAAACGTCAAATTATCAAGTAGAAAACACGTTTTATTAGATTAGCGTGCTTACTGGGGGGTACTCACCATTTGTCGTGTGCTTTTGTGGCTGTTCATGTTGATGCATGTCTTAGGACACCGTCTTTCGTTCACACAACCGATCGCTCTCATGACACGAAAACTACTAAACTCTGGAAACGAAATCGCCTCTGATGCTCTCGGAAAATTTTGGTACCGCGCCACCACATCGAAAAATCCCGCTCTCTGCCATATTTCAAATTGCATTTCATAACCATTTTGCTTGTGTGCCTGCATTTGACTATACAGTTTTCCTAATTTCTTGTAGATGTCAGACCCGAGCTTCACGCGTCGCGACGCGTCAAATCAAAGTTTTAGTAATTAACAATTTGTAAAAGGGTTGTTTCGCTTTGTAAGCGTTGTTTGAAATTTCTTATTTCAAGTTCGCCTTTTTACAAGGAACTAAGTTTTGCTCGATATCATATATATTTAGAAGGAGCTTAGACCACCCAAATCTCTTGCGCTAATATGCAGAGTGGACTACGCGATATCATCTCGTGAGTATTTTGATATCTTATACATTATTATTGTTATGGGAGCAATATTTACAAATGGAAATAATAAATTAATTTCATTATTAAATTAAATCTTAGAAATATAAGAATTTCTGTCACCTCTTGCAACTATGATGTCTAATCTAATTAATATGGTTTTCCAATTTTATAAAAAAAGTCAATCGTACTTTCTTATGAATTTCCAACTGTTTATATGATAAAAAAATGGCAAGAATGTAATGAAAACAAAAAAAATTATACGAAATTTCTTTATTATTATGTATTTAGTGTGCTTCCATTTATGTTTATGTTCGTTCGATTTCGGCAGCTTGCTGCCATCTTCTGGTAATAATAAATGATAGTGGTGGGGGTTAAACATTTTTCCCTGATTCTAAATATTGTATTACTGTTATTAAGTTGTAGTTGAAATGATTCTATATAATGTAAATTTATTATGTTTTGGGTTAGTTTGTTTACTATATAATTAAAAAACAATTACTAAGGTGGCTAATTCTCGGAATGATTTT
The DNA here is from genome assembly GCA_022606425.2 of Lepidostoma basale. NCBI lineage: Eukaryota > Metazoa > Arthropoda > Insecta > Trichoptera > Lepidostomatidae > Lepidostoma > Lepidostoma basale. The sequence continues at coordinate 259,362 of JAHDVF020000495.1, read as the reverse complement.
ATATAGTGTCATTTTTGTGTCTGAGATAATTAAGTTTAAATATTACTATTATAATATTTAAATATGGCAAGAATGTATTTTTTGTACATTTCGAAATATTTTTATTTATTATTTCTTATCATAAACATTTATATACCTGTACTCGTACTTTCTACACTGCGCCATTATAGACTGTTAAGGAAACGCACGTTTTAGAGAAAAATTTAAATATTTTTAATGAGCGACGTATTTTACCACTTTAGGGCCAACATCAAATGTTTGGTGTGGCGGAACATGATACAGTTTATAAATATTAAATATTTATTGTTTATTAGACAATGATGTAAAACTTCACATTAAATAATAAATACGAATTAAAACATCTGGTTTATACAATTTTTTATTATATTTTCATATGTTTATTATATTTCATGTGAAAGACATGTTTCGCCTGTCTAAGACATTTGATAGTGACTTAGAAAGGCTAAACATGTCATGTCATTCGCATAAAATATAACAAAACATCTAGAAAACAGACGTTTCCTTCGTAATTTACAATAATAAACACAATAGTTTAGTGGTATTACTTGGATTTAATTTATATAAATTATATAAATAGTGTCAAATTTGTTTCGCCTTGCGAGGGCATTCTTAAAACTGCAGTCGCAACACGATACAAATTGTTCACTATTTATATAATTAATATAAATTAAATCCATGTAAAACCACTAAACAATTATAAATAATAATGGAGTTTTACATAACTAATACCTCAACAATCAATAGCTTTCAATTAAATATTATTTAACCGTAAAACAGGCTTTCGTTTTCCGTCATATTTAATTTTGAATACATATTTTTTTAAATATAATATAATACATTATTATTCGAGCAAAAACAAATACAAAACATGATGTATAGTAAAGCAAATACTTTGGGACCAGTACACTCTTGTATTCTATCTTACTTCTCTAGATTCTTCTTCAAACTTTGATAGTTTGATACAAGTTTTTTTAAATGGGAGAACGAATGTCCTTCTATGAAAGTTCTGATTAGGGAAATTTGCATTATTAATATTTTGTTGAATCGCTCTTTACATCATTACAGCGTTAGCCAAGTCCATGTAAAGGGTACCTATAGCTATCATATTGATTCTTGTGACATGTGATGGGTAGCTAATCCATCTCCATTTTATTCTCACCAGATCAAATGCAGTATAGGTTTCACACTGTCATCGCCGGCAATTGAACCTTCGATGTGACCGTCATTGCTGTTGCCATTGTTCCACGAGGTTGTATTATTATTATTATTATTATTATTTTGTTGAATCGCTCTTTACATCATGACAGCATGAGCCAAATCGATGTAAAGGATATTACAGCTATCATAGTGATTCTCGTGACATGTGATAGGTAGCTTATCTATCGCCATTTTATTGTCACGGGAATTCTACACCAGACCAAAGACAGTGTGACAATCACACTACCCTTGCCGGGAATCGAACCCGGAACCTTCGGGGTGGCAGTCAATGCACTTACCAATCGGCCACGAATGTCGTCTTGTATATTTTATATAGAGAATTATTTTCTCTATATATTTTATATAGAGAGAATAATTCTAATATACATATATATAAATGTATGTTTATTAGAATTATTCGATCAGGTAAAGGATTTTCTTGCAAACTGAACTCATGGCTCACTTCAGTAATATTATTCTTGCCTCTTGGGCCTTTTAATGTGAGTTTAATGTTCCCGTTGCTCACATTTAAGTAATATTCTAAGACGAAATTAATTAGTAAAAATAACTCAAATTAGACTTGCTGCCTTCTGCGATGTCAGACTTCAGGACTATACGCGAGCTTCGTCACGAACTCATCTCGGCGAGCGCGAGAGAGATAGAGCTCTACATTTTCACATTCAGCGCCGTTAGACAGAGAGGGACGCGACGTGAATTTTCCGAGGGAGACAGATAAAATACATTTTCCATTGAGTCCGCTGGAGCGAGCGAAAATAATGCGACAGTTGTGCGAGTGACAAGGACGGGCGGCTATGAAGCTAGAATTTTGGTACGGGAGAGAGGGGGATGACAATATATGGAGCGCGGGAAACCGCAGTAGGAATTGGTTTTGACTAAAAGTCAGTGGGACATTAACAAATGCGAAATTTATTATTTCTGGAACAATGATGTAAAACTCCATATTAAATCATTACATCTGTTTTATAAAAGTTTTATTAAATAGTCCATTGTTTTGGCTGAAACACTATGATACTTCAACATTATTACTGTTAAAATTTAAAACACTGTTATAATATCACAATTTCTTTTTATGCACTGAGAGTGTCGCGACAGCTGTTTCGCCAACCGATGTTGGCATCACCAGGTGTTTCAATTAACTGTTAAATAAAGAGTTTATAGTAACACCTGATGATGCCAACATCGGTTGACGAAACAGCTGTCGCAACACTCTCAGTGAATAAAAAGAAATTGTGATATCATAACAGTGTTTTAAATTTTAACAGTAACAAGTTTTATTATTTTATAATATATAATATGTGAATAAAGTTTTAAGTGCCTTTCTAAGGCATTATCAAATGCAGCGATGATCAAACGCGTTGTTGTTTTTATACACGTTTTTATAATGCCTTAGAAAGGCGAAACATGTCATTCTCATGAATTATAATAAAACATCTAGATAACATTGTAATAATTCTACACACAGCACCCCCCACCCCCCGTTCATTTAATGATGTCATTCTTCAGTCATTTGTAACTTGCAATATTTCAGTATTTTATGATGGCGTTCTTGTGTATGGAAGTGAAGCATGAGACTGGCGAAAGAAAGATGGATTAGAAAAAATATATATGTCTTAGACGAATGCGTTGTAAATCTGTATATGATAGAGTGTCAAATGCAAATATAAGATGTGAATGCAGTGCTAATTAAAGTGTTATGAACAAAATAATGAAAATGTTTGTTAAGATGGTTTGGACACATAAAAAGAATGAATGAAGACAGAATGATGAAGAAAATATATACTATCTACAAAAATAATGGTCACGAGAAGAAAATGTGTCACGATCAAAAAAAGTTCAAGTGCCAACCCTCATGTATGGAAGTGAAGCTTGGAGCTGGGAAAAAAAGGATGAAAGCAGGATAAACGCCGTAGAAATGAGATCACTAAGAAGAATGTGCGGGAAAACGTTGAATGATAGAATACCGAACGATGAAATACGAAAGAAATGTAAGGCAGATGACTGCATCAAGGATAAAATTAAAAAAGGATCCCTGAGATGTTTTGGACATATGGAACGAATGGAAGAGAGTAGAATGGTTAAAAAGATGTACACAAGCAGCGTAAGTGGAAATAGAAGCCGAGGACGACCGAGGAAAACATGGGATGACCAAATTAATCAATTACTAAAAGGCGGCCACATTCGAAGTCGGAATAGTCGACGTGCGTGCATAATACGATGTATGAATGTAGAGGAAGCCCGAGAGGTATCCCAGGACAGAGCATTGTGGCGATCCATCCTCTCTGCCTATCCCTCCGGGGAAATGGCGTGATGGTTAGTTATTAGTTACCAAATCAATTTTAAATGTCGGCCACGTAAGGACTCGGAGAAAGTGACGTGCGTGCATAATACGATGTATGAATGTAAAGGATTCGAGAGGAGTATGTCAGGACAGAACAATTTGGCTGTCCATATGTTCTGCCTACCGCTTCAGATGGGCGGTGTGGTGGTTAGTTAGTTAGTATGATTGTAATTTTACAGTATTTTCATTGAAATATTTCAACCTAACTAACTAACTAACTAACCATCACGCCGTCTCCCCGAAGGGGTAGGCAGAAAGAATGGACTGCCACACTTTTCTTTCCTTACATGTTTCTCTCGATTCCTCAACATTCAAACATCGTGTCATGCACGCGCGTCGATTTCTCTGACTCCTCACATGGCCGACATTCAATATTTGATTTATTTGATCGTGGCACGTTTTCCTCGGTCTACCTCTATTTCTGGTTCCATTTGCATCGATAACATATAATATTTTTACCATTCTTTATTCATTCATTCTTTCCATATGTCTAAACCATCTTAATGATCCTTTCATTATTTTGTTTATTACACCATCATTCGCACCGCATTCGCTTCTTATATTTTCATTCGACACTTTCTCATACACCGAGTATCTACACATTCGTCTAAGAGATCTCATTTTTTATGCATTTATTCTACTTTCATCCTTCTTTTGCCAGTTCCATGCTTCACTTCCATACATTTTAACATGTATTTGGGTTATTTATCATTGGATACTCAACTGTTTCAAAAATATATGAGTTCTTTTGTAATTAATACATTAATTTATTTTATATTATTTTACGTTTAATTTTTATTTTATTTTATCGTGTCGTGTTTTCCCAGGGCTACCTCGATTTACTGCTCCATTCACTTCGTTAGCGTGTTTCAATGCAAAATAAAATTGACTTATTAATCATCCCATAACAAGATTTGATGGCACGCTATTAATTCCTGAAATTGTCGCCATTTAAGTATTTTCAGTTAATCCGTTCAAGCTTACCCTGTTCCTCGTGCGAGGGGGATGTAATGACCCACTGGGGTATGATTTAGTGCTTGTGTGAGCGGGATAGATAATGATCACGTAATGTCGCTGTGACGTCAGAGCTCCGGGAAATGATACGGTGCGTGGGTGTGAGAGGGACGGATATAGATTTGTTTATAAAGAAAAGGGGTCCAAGTTGAAAAATTAAAAAAAAAAATTTAATTCTTCAGAGTTTTGACAGCGTTCTTAGAACAGGCATTTTTTGTTAAATATTAAAATAAACAAGTCCTCTTATTAAAACACGAATCGAATGCTTTAAAAATTATGAATTAAAACAATATTTTTTTTATGAATTACTACTTCTTTCGTCGTTATTTCGACAGCCACCGATTTCGCCAGTCTTGCTGGCATCGAAAGATTTTAATTTTTTATTTATTGTATTTTTAACTAATCTTAATAGATGGCGCTGGTGTTGACTGAACTAAAATATGTGAAATGTTTCTCAACATGGTAACACATATACAACTTTTAAAAAATAATTGTCAGATCTGGTGTTTGTAAGAAGGGCGGAATGGGGAATGCTGTATTACATAAAGCGATCGCTTGACCCCCAACCAATGACAGGTCATAAGTCCTGTAAACGCCTCGACCACCATATTCTGTTTCCAAATAATTTACATCTTCGTCTCTATTAAGATACAATTAATTCTTAATATATTGTATAATTAAATAGAATTACGAGTAATAACACTGTTTACTCCGTTTTTATTTATAAATATTTTTACAGAATTAATCCCAACATGTTAAACTTGAATGAGCGTAGACTCTACACATTTGAGAGATGGGGTGCATCCACTTGTGGTGTTACTGATATTCAGATGCAGTTCTCAGGGCTAAAAAAAACACATTTTCTTCCGCCTTTGAAGTGAGTTATTCACGGAAACTTCGCTTTACAAATTAGCCTAAATATTATTATTATTATAACAGAAACTATAACACCCGGCACCCCTGGAAATGACACAAAGTTGGGTAAACCTTCCATCGTGAAGTTGTTTGAATATTCTCTAATAAGTCATTCCTGCCTTTTAAGTACGAAAAAAAAACTTAAAAATGAACACTAGTCCACTGTTACTAACAACTTTATATTTCAATGCGAGGCGCGTGATTGTACCAATTTGTCATACATTTCAATTACTAAAATAGACTTGCAATTTTAAATAGCAATCTTCACCAGGAGTAAAAATATCCAGTCCTTCAAATGTACCTCTTTCATACTTTATACTTACGATTTTCCCTTTTTACATTAAATTTGCAATTTATATCCAGTTTTTAAACTTCCTGGGACGTGAGCGACAGGGATGGGTGCTGAATGAACAATGGGCTCGATTGTGTAGCAGAGCGAGACGGCGATATGATATTGTGAAATATTTTAATTTTTCAGTTTATTTGTTGCTGAAATTAGAAATAATTAGTGGCACGTGTTGCATGGATGTGTGTTTATATGTTTATACTGCACATGTGTGTGCTCATACGCGGAGTTCCGAAATGATTGACGCTTTAGTCATTACCTAATATGAATGAATGGGAATGATATGTTTCGCCTTTCTAAGGCATTGTCAAATTTCCATTTACAGCAAACATTTGACAATGCGTTAGAAAGGCGAAACATGTCATTAACATAAGATATAATAAAACTTCTAGAAAACATACGTTCATATTAATTATTTAATAAGGAGTTTTAAATCATTAATCAAGTTACAATAAGTGTTTTTATATTGTAGTTATGAAGTTTTTATGTGTCATGTGGTTTTTCGTATTTTAAAAAGATTTCATTTGATTATCTGCGCTGGTTTTCTTATTAAATCTATATCTTATAATATTTTTAAACTTCTTCTTCTCTCCTAATCATTTCCCATTTATTTGGAGACGGTTCTTCTATAATAAAACTTAAAAATATAATAAAACTTCTAGAAAACATACGTTTTCATTCATATTAATTATTTAATAATGAGTTTTAAATCATTGATCAAGTTACAATAAATATGTTTATAGAATTTTTATGTCGCACTCTTAATAGAACACTGGCTTAACTCAAAAAAGCAAGTTTTGCTCAATCTGACACGAGTCGGTGTTTTAACAAAAACAGTCGAAAAACACGTACGAATGAAATAGACCGATATAGTGTAATGGAGGTCAATTGGCGGAATTTTGACTTAATTTTAACGCGAAACGATGGATAGCGTTAACACAAGCCTCTGTCTAATGTTAACTCAATTATGACCTAAACCATAATCGGTCAGTTTACTATTAAGCGTGCGATGTGTCATGTTGGTTTTTCGTGTTTTAAAAAGGATTCTCTTAGTTGGTTTTCTTATTAAATATATCTTATAATATTTTTAAACTTCTTCTCTTCATTACATTTCCCATTTATTTGGAGACGGTTCTTCTTATAGAACAGTGGCAGGCTTTTATTAGACCTTGGGCCATTTTCTTTGCCCTCAGTCGATTTGCAGCCATTTCATGTCATATTTGACAGTTGAAAACCAAGTTGCCGAAGGCCTCTCCGTCCCACTACTAGTTGTAGAGCTTTTGGTAAGATGTGGTCTTCGCTCCTTGTTTATATATGACCGTACCATCGCTGACGACCCTCTCTCACCATATCCGTCTCAAGAGCTACTTTGAAGCTTTCTCAAATATACTCATTTCTAATTCTGTCGAGCCTGGTCATCCGGGACCCCACATCAACATCCTCATCTCTGCAACACGCAGCCCTTGTTCATCTTGGCTCTCCAAACTGTAGAGCATGGCTGGTCGCACAGAAGTTTTGTACAGTTATGTTACGAGTATTATATTTTTGTGCGTAATATTTAGTTATTTTTACTCGGTACTGGTATGGTGTTTGTATGCAATTTTTATTCATTAAATATTTGGGTATTCAATGTTTAATTTGAGTAAATATGTTACCTTTTTTGGTTTTTATGATGATGAGTGAGAGAGCGTCACCTGAGAGTAAGAGGGTTCCAACTAACAAAATTTCACATTTGGCTTTTTTTGTGAAAGGGGTTCTTACTAACCTTATCTATACGTACAATTAAAAAAAACATGTAATAGTATCGTCATTTTGATGTTACGAAAATAATCAAGTTCCATCTGATCATTCAAAACACACGATTCACTGAAGAAGGATTCATTTACACATAGAACTTTATTATTCCAACTGTTGCCAGACAAAATTTACACGTTTCTCAGTAAAAAAATCCCTGGAAATTGGAATAAAACCCCTTTATTCCAAGATACATACCCGAAACCATCAAAACTTTGACTTCATTTTTCTCAGCTTTTTACTTTTGTCAGTTGGAACCTTCTTACTCTCAGGTGACGAGGTATGGTATACTACAATGAAATAAATAAATTTATATTCAGTAAGTGGAAATAAACATGATGTTTTTCATATAAATGTACTTTTTTAATATTCATTTCATGATATCAAATAATACCTACTAATAACGTCATATGTTTAATTCAATGACCGTGGATGTTACTTTCGCGATGATGAAAGTATAGTATCGACAAAACACACCAATAACTTGATAAATTCACACATCGCACGCTTAATAGTAAACTGACCGATTATGGTTTAGGTCATAATTGAGTTAACATTAGACAGAGGCTTGTGTTAACGCTATCCATCGTTTCGCGTTAAAATTAAGTCAAAATTCCGCCAATTGACCTCCATTACACTATATCGGTCTTTTTCATTCGTACGTGTTTTTGTTAAAACACCGACTCATGTCAGATTGAGCAAAACTTGCTTTTTTTAGTTAAGCCAGTGTTCTATTAAGCGTGCGACATGTGAAATGAATAGTGCTCCGAAACAAGCACAACTGGATTATCAGTTGCAGAGGGTTGAGTTTTGAGTTTATCTAAAATAATTGTAATTGTTTATTTCTGTTGTCCATAGATATATAAATTTATTGTTTTGTGTGCCCAGATTCTTAATTATTCTTCTATTAACATCAATTTTGAACACGTTGAATCAGCAGCTTTCCACGTCGTAGAGAACAAAAGGTATTATTTTTCAAGTGCGGGTCGATTCTATTGTTTTCGATCTCCACTCGCCCTCTACCGGCGGTCCTTCGCAATGTTCAATTGCTCTGAAGAAAAGGAGTAAGTCAACAACGACGTCACTAGAAATACACAAATCGATGACGTCCATCGGAGGATGCGGTTGTCGTGGTTACGTCCCACACTCTGGGCTCCTCTCTCCCTTTGTTGTGGTTCAGACTGCAGAATTAACAGCCACTTCCTTATCGGTTGCCAGTAACAAGATAGAGGTCGAGGACAAGCACATTTTAAAGACCACTGAGTCACACCAATATGATCAATTTCTTTGAAATTTGACGCGTATCCTCAGTCCGATAAGCGCTAAGAAATTATAACCAGCGATAATCCTGTTTTATGGATTCATATTTATTCTTAAACAAACTGTGAGATGTAAACTAGCCCTTGAAAATATACCCATTGAACAGGTGATGGAATTTAAATATCTTAGTGTCAATGTACTAGCCGTAGTGATGTTATTGAAGAGGTGGAAAGCTAGGTGAAAGCTTCGGTTGTATCAGGATGCCAGAATAAAATAATATGGAAAAACAAAGACAAGCAACTGGTGGGTAAAGAGCTTCTTCTTCTTCTCCTTATAGACCTTTGGTCTGTTCCTGAAATCAGGCTGACCTCTCTTGGGAGGTTGACTTCCAACTATCTCTCCATCTCTTCGGCGGTCTTCCGGGGAGACGGTTGCCGGAAGGAATCTGATGCGCCACAGCGTGTGGGATTCTGGTGGGATCCATCCTCTGCACGCGCGCATTCCAGTATCTTCTGAGTTGTCTGCCCCATCTCACGACATCCTCCACCTTGCAGATCTTGCGGATGGCCGTGTTCCTCACCCTATCTCGAATAGTCCTCATCACTGCCACCCGTACTTTAGCCTTCGTTCTTGTGGTATCCGCTCTGGTCTCAATGCTATATGTCAGTAAAGGCCTTACTCAGGTTTTATATATTCTGACCTTACTGTCAGTTCTCATATACTTGTTTTTCCATATTATATTCTTGAGACAACCTGATACCGCCGAAGCCTTGTTGACTTGTCCTATTGTTTCACTGACAAGATCATTTTGTAAAAAAGCGTAAAGAGCGAATTTACAAAACCTGTGTCAGACGAAAATGAAATATGGTATCGAAACAAAAGCTGACACAGTTTGCACTGAATTACTTCTCAGAGCCACAGAGATGCAACTCCTTAGAAAGAGAACAAGCAGAACTCTACGCAACAGAACATAGAATAAGGTATTGGAGAGATCGTGTGGAATGAATTGACGCCCAAGACTACCACACCTTGCCCTACATGGGAAACCAGAGAGAAGAAGAATGACTGAAAAACTCCCCAAAGATGGAAAGCAGCTGGGAGTCCACATCGCAAGAGGCACAAACAGGCCCTAGCGGCCTTTGACCAGTATAAGAAGAAGATGTTTATTCTGATCAAATTGGTTCTTCTGACCAGCTGGGCTTTTCTAACCAACTGGGTTCTTCTGTTCAACTAAGTTCTTCGGACCAGCTGGATTCTTTCGACGAGCTGAGTTCTTCTAGCCGGTTGGGTTGTTCTATTCAACTGTGTTCTTCTGACGAGCTAGGTTCTTATGAATTGCTGAATTCTTCTGACTAACCGGATAACTAATGCCACCCTAACAAACCATACAACTTTAAGATGGTAGAGGACTTCACTTACCTGGGCTCATCTATAACAAAAGAAAACTGAGATCACAAGGAAATCGAAAGAAGGAACACAATTGGCAACAAAACATTCTCCTCTCTACTGCCAGTGCTCAAATCAAGAAACGTACACTGGAAAACCAAAATCATCCTGTATAAAACAATCATCCGAACAGTAGTGACCTATGGGTGTGAGGCGTGGACAATGACAGCGAAATCCGCAGAGCGACTGGATACTTTTGAGAGAAGGGTGCTACGCAGAATTCTGGGACCTGTGAATGACGGTGAAGGCTGGAGAGTACGGCATAATAGATGGTAGAAGACCAAGCTGCGATGGGAGGATGAAGTTGGGAGAGATTGGGCAAGATTGTTACGAGTGTCAGATCGGAGGGTCGAAGCGGGGGACAGGAGGAGTTGGAGGCGAAGAATACTGAAGGCTAAGGCTCGATATGAGCTGTAGGGCCATCGAAGAAGAAGAAGAACCGGATAACTCTAATCAGCCGGGTTCTTCTCACCGATTGGCGTCTTTTGGCCAGCTCTGTGTTCTTCTTCTGCCCTATAAATTGCCCGTGGAAACGTGACCAAAACTATCTATCGAACCATCACGCCGTTTTCCTAAAATGTAGGCAGATAGAAAGAACCGCCACACTCGTCTATCCTGATATTCTTCTCGAGCTTCCTCAGCATCAATACAACGTGTACAATACAATACGTGTACAATACGTACAATACAACGCCAAACAAATATCGACATAGTCGTGCCATGTTTTCCTCGTCCTTTCACATTATTAATGTACAATATATTCTGAAATAAGTCAATATTGATGAACTATATTGAATGACCAAGGCCTCCCAGGAAATGTCAACTAGACCCTGCGGTCTCGGGCAGTGACGCGCGGACTTGTGGCTTCTAAGTACCTACGAGTGAGCGGGGGACTCGGGTACTTTACTAAAATAAGCTTGTCGAGCCTACTCGAACTAAAACTTCGTTCAACCCATAAAAGTAATGAAAGACTACATTTAAAAAATAAGTTCGTTTATTGAATCACATATTTTTCATAAAATCCACAACCTTTGTGTACTTAAAATAATTGTTATGCCTTTCACCCCCTTTCCGGCAAGAACATTTCCACGGTTCCTTGAAAATATACCTTCTTCTATCGGCTAAACAGAAATATTATGTGTCAACTTATATATATTTATATTTTTTTGAGTTCGAATCCGACGGATCGAAGCCATGATTAATAAAACAATCTATACGTTTTAGACAGCGTGTGAGGGAGTAAGTCAGTGCTACATTTGAATATATTTATAATAAAAAAGGATATTAGAATTAAAATAATTCATTACATGTAAAAGTAAAAAATAACAGTGGACCGCCAGCCATTAAAGGTCCCAGTCTATCAGTTTTGTTAAGATCAATTAGTATTTTCAACACTGTGCGTACGAAACTACAGTAGTGACTTTTTGTGTCGCTCTCGACCCAAAAATATATGCCACCTGCATCTATGAACCACCATCACAGAAGCCGACAAAATATTGACTAGATTTGTTTTGATTTCTATAAATGAAAAGATTTATTTTACAGAGTGTTTATAAAATATATAATACGGCATATCGCGGCAATTTTAACATAGTAATCCAAAAAGGGCCGGCAACCAAAGCGTTAAAAAGAGGCGGAATGGTCCACTTTAGGAAACGCATTTAATTTTATTGTTTTTTACGAGCACTGGCTAAGATTTATAAACTTTATAGAGTTATAAAGGAGCAAGGAAGGTACATCTATGTGTAGTGTTATTACAATATCACTCGGCACTCCTGGTTAAGACACAATGTCAGCCAAACCTTCCACCACAATGGTAAGATAAGAGAAATACACATGGTCCTTTTTAGGGCCACCGCTACAAAACGAGCTTGCCATTGACAATACGAAGAAGAAGATAAACTTTTATCAGATATTTCTAGGCACTATAAATAATTTTTTTAAATGTTAAGATTTGTACGCCTTATATTATATTAAAACATGGATTTAAAACGATGTAATGTGTAATAAAAATACGATTTTTTGTAATAAAAATGTGATTTCGGTTGTATCGCCATTGTTGCTAAAAATGCGTATGAATATTAAAAACATTACGAGAAAAAGTCTTCACTTTCAGATCAGTTCTTACCTCCCAAGGTGTGTTAATATTTACACATAATATATTAAGGAATGTTGTTCCGTGTCTCAAACTGATATGTACAATATTCTGACTCTATTGAAGCTGTGAATAAGCATATAAAGTTATGTAAAGGAAAATATTTGACAGATGAAAAAAGCGCGAAAACTGAATTTTACACAAAATTCGTTGCTATTTTGTATCATCGTAATTAGGTACTTTTCAAATCACTTTTCTATGATTATGTTTTGCGCATAGATGACAAATAGGACTATTTATAGTTATATATTATTTAAGTCACCATATAATATGTGAAGACGCAGCGTAGGAAGACCGCGGCTTCGTTGGCTGGACGGTATTCTGAAGGACCTGCCATTGTTGGATGTCAGACATGAGGAGTGGAAAACTAGGGCTCAGGATAAGGGCGGCCGGAGAAACTTTTTTGAGGCGGCCGATGTCCACCCAGGACTGTAGAGCCAGAGACAAGTAGAAGAATGAGAATAACTATGCGATAAAATATAATATGATAATATTTGTGGAATGCATTTGTTCGTGGTGAAGTGTGCCATTCTATGTGGCTCACAGTAAGCTGTTATATGAATTTCGGCGTGCTGGAGCCCAAGTAGGCTCGCAGGTCGTGGGGCGTGGAGCGGACTAGCTTGGCTCGCACCGTGGTCCTGTTGAGGCTCTGCAGCGCCGCCCACCGGTGGCACCCCCCGAAACTGTAGTAATAGTCGCCGCCCCGGCTGTCCTGGATCCACAGCACGTCCAACGGAGGGACGAGGTGTTCTCTCGAGGGGTCCTAAGTCAGAGACATACTTGTTTACAACCAGCAACATGTATATTTTAAAAGTGTTTTGAAATCGAATATTTTAAATATCACTAAAATAGTGCCTATTTATTTCGTTTACCCATAGACAAATCATATTTTTCTTAAGAATTGTTTGCTGTGGGTCGATTACAATGCCGTCTTGAAAGTATTTACCAGGCCGTAATCACATAGATAATATTTGCAACATGGAGCTATTGTAGGCCGTTAGTTTGTGTCTCGCGCCGTGATCTCGTATTTTATTTCGATTATAAATGTGAAATAAATGTAAAATACGACTAAGATCGTATTATTATTCTTTATATACGTACTACAAATATTTTAATATACTACGTTAGTGTTTCCGCAGTGCCGGTATGTCAATTTTCCTTCTTTCGTGCCGGGCCATTTGTAAAGTATTTATATGCATTTTCTTCAGTGTGTTTACTTTATAAAAGTACTAGTAATATATTGAACACACATTGGAGTGTATAATATAGTTTGTGTACAACTTTGGTATGTAAAATGTTCAAAATAATCTTTCGATATAACCTCAAAACCATTATATATTAACTTCAAAAATTGTATCACAGAAAGCTCAAAATTCATAATAATAATGCCTAATGCAATAACATCGTTAAAAATGTTGATGTTTATTAATTGTTTCGAAAAATTCGCTATATTTTTACCAAAATCATCTGACATTTGACAGCTGTCAGATCGATGGACCCAGAGTTATAAACTTAACATTGCGGCTTGATAACATAGATTCGAGACGGCATTGGGTCGATTATTTGTTTTATAATATACTTGTATAAGTAGCATATCACATAATATTAGTGTTTGATGTGATAAGAAATTAATGAAAACACACCGGGTAAACAATATAAAAAATAAGATTATCGCTGAAAACGTAAAAAAAAAGTTAAACTTTGAAAATGATATACGAAATCGAAAAAATTGCAATCGAGAATTCTTAAATATGCCTGGTTGGCGTGGTGTACCTAATTTGTAACAAATTAATGTTTTTGTTATTGAACATTTTTTTAAACTCATTAAATTGTTTCTTTATAAGTATCTATATTACTATCCTAGCTGGTGTTTATCTCAAGGATGTTACTAATTTAAAGCATTTTTAAATTCACAATTAACAATACCAAATTATCCTCTATTTGTTTTCTACACATCTGTCATACAACAATAATTAAAACAAAATAAACATATCATTCAGAATCAGAACAAAATTTAAAGAAGTATTCCTCTCTCGCTCTCTTGTGTTCAAAATATTATCGTACTCTTTCTCCATCCAGGACACCTCGGATTTTGCTTATATATATTATGTTTGCAAATTTACATTTAAATTCAAGTCTACTGAGCTGACTCAGTCAAGCTCTGTGGGGTCCATGGGGTATCTATAATTTATGTTCCAACATTTGCTTTGCAGCTGAGGAAACCTCCCAACAAAGTCACTTCCAATAGGTGAGGAAGCAATAGCCTTCGGGCTGATTCTCCCGAAAACAAGATCCTAGACAAGGGTCCTAGCTGAGGAAGCCGTGGAAAACATTTGAGGTATGTCCATGGGTAGCAAATATTTCAGAACGTAACATATAAAACCATACCTTTAGTGTTTCAGCCAAGGATTTGACCTTATCCGCGTCTAGCTGCGGAAGGAGAGGGCGTGTGATGGCGGCCATCGGCATTTCATGCACCTCCGTCTGGTTGGCAGTGTGGATACTCATCGTGCGCCCTAAAACATAACACAATCTTTACAGTACCCCTGATACTATGAGGGTTACTTGATACAAATCTTTTCTTGCAAAACATATGGCGATTTGTGTTTTATAAGCGAGCCTATAGCTATTGTAAAAATATATAGCTATCGTTTACATAAAAATATTAATAAACACAATTATAATACATTTAAAAAAACATTTCACCCCACAGATTAACAAATTCTGATTTGATCCTACTTTAAATATTTTTGATTCTAGCAATAAAAGCGTGCTGGCAGCCCTATTCCAAAACCGCCATTATTCAAACGTCAAACTCACATCGCAACAAAGTGACACGTCTTCAAAACATTGTTGCTTTTCGAAAGACGTTAATGAATTTCACGTATGCTTATTATATGCAAAGAATGCGAACGTTCTTTAATCAATAATATTAATTACTTATCGCATAGTTGAATGGCAATCCAACACTTCGGCGGAACATGTTATTTGAGGAGAGTGCCAAATATCTGATTAATTCACCAATATAAATTACATAGAACTGTCTAACGGTTTGTGAAATCAAAATGCAACTGATATAGGCGAGCGCCCAAAATAAAGCAAGACTGCAGTAAAACAAACGACCACGTGACCACTAATAATAAAAATAAATAGCTTTGTTGAATTATCTCAAATGTTTTGACACGACCTTGCTGCGACCGGCGTAACAGATTTCGCGAACAAAACGAGTGAACATTGATTGTTTACCTGAAAATGAATACTTTATCGCGTTATCAACTCAGGTTGCGTAACATTTCCAATTATGATACCTTTTTTCGATTGTACTCACCTGTGACAAGTTTTTTTGTTGTAGTACTATTATATTCGGGTTTTTTTTTGCTACTTTGCCGGAGACCACACCCGCTCCGCGTACTATCAGTTAATGCAGCGATATAAATAACCACTGCTGTACTCGTATAGATTACGCGGTAAAAAAATAACAAAGAAAGTAAACTTATATTCAATGCTTTTGTTTTTGTTGATAGACAGCTGTTCCAAGGTCACGTCTATACGCGAGTATCGACTGAATATTGTGAAATTGTTTCCGAAGTTCCAACTATTCTCACTCATAAATTCATTTTTCCCGTTAGGTATAGGCGCAGCTGTTTAATATTCTAATATATGCATGAGATTTCTACGATATCGTGAATTGAATTCAAAATATTGGTATAAATCGATGTTTAATTGGTAAATGGTTAAACACGAGCGGCGTAAAGAAAACACGAACACAAAAACAAAACATCATTTCATGAATAGCTTTGTTATGAATTATTTTAAAATTTTCACAATTATGTCTAAATCTAAAGTGATGGTTTTCGAGAAAGAAGAATGTATGACGATTTGTGATATAAGTGCGATGGGCGAGAAATCGGAGCAAGTTACCGAATTTACGTATCTGGGAAGCATGTTTACAAGAGACGGAAAAATGGAGAAAGACATCGAAAGAAGGGTTGGTGCTGGGAATAAAATAAATGGCGCACTCAAAGTCATTACTGCAAATAGAAATATATCCACAGAAGCAAATATGGCAGTACACAATGGAGTTCTAGTGCCAACCCTCATGTATGGAAGTGAAGCTTGGAGCTGGCAAAAGAAGGATGAAAGCAGGATAAACGCCGTAGAAATGAGATCACTAAGAAGAATGTGCGGGAAAACGTTGCATGATAGAATACCGAACGATGAAATGAGAAAGAAATGTAAGGCAGATGACTGCATCATGAATAAAATTAAAAAAGGATCCCTGAGATGGTTTGGACATATGGAACGAATGGATGAGAGTAGAATGGTTAAAAAGTTGTACACAAGCAGCGTGAGTGGGAAAAGAAGCCGAGGACGACCGAGGAAAACATGGCATGACCAAATTAATCAATTACTAAAAGGCGGCCACATTCGAAGTCGGAATAATCGACGTGCGTGCATGGTACGATGTATGAATGTAGAGGAAGCCCGAGAGGTATGCCAGGACAGGCCATTGTGGCGATCCATCCTCTCTGCCTACCCCTCCGGGGAAATGGCGTGATGGTTAGTAGTAGTAGTTTTTACTTTAAAGATTCTATACATATAAACATATTTTTATTCCACTGTTTTTTTTTTAAGTTTCAATCCTAGGGATTGGTTTGCGCCAAAGTCTTTTAACATCTTTTTCTTTGTTTATTTTTTTATTTTTATATATTATACATTTTTTATTTTTATTTTTTTATGTATACAACAGGAGCTTTGAACCCTATTACTGTATACAATTATTTTTTTTGCTATTACATTGATTCTCGTGATATGTGATAGGTAGCCAATCTATCGCCATTTTATTGTCACGTGAATTCTACACCAGACCAAAGACAGTGTGACTGCCATCGCCGGGAATCGAACCCAGGACCTTCGGTATGGAAGTCCGAGCTTTTACCACTCTGCCACGAAAGGTCATCAATCTTTGCTGATTCTTGGGATGCCACTTATGCCTTTTTAATGTGGTTTCCCGTTGTTTTCCACATCTTTATATACAAAAGGTTATTTGATTTTATAATTTATCCTTACCTTTAAATTGACCCAATTAATTTATACAATTTTTGAGCTATTGATTCTCATTACATGTTATAGGTAGCTAGTCTATTGCCATTTTTATTGTCACATAAATTCTACCAGAACGAGGACAGCGTGATTTTTTTTACACTCATCACCGGGAATCGAACCCAGGACCTTCGGTGTTGCTGTCGTAGCTGTTGCCACTCTGCCACAAAGGTTGTATGGATTGTGGAGTCACCTACATCCTATTTTGATATAGGAATATAACATATATAAAAATCAAACTTTTCTATGATCTTCAATACTCATGAGAGTAATTATTACTCTTACTATGTAGTAAATTTAATAAAATAGAATAACTGAGTTATTATTTATAATTATTTACATATATCGTACCTTCGGTTTTTATTTGTATTTAATATGGAGTTTAAATAAATAAACAATATTAAAAATTAGACAATTATGTATACATACCTCGTCAAGCATTTCATAATTTACTTTCTAATTTTTCTCATTTAATCACAAACATTGTTTTCTCACTTTATTGAGTTTATTTTCTGGGCCTCAGCGTAGTCAAGTTTATCAAAATTAACAACTAGACCATTGCACCGCATGATGGATCTAAAGCCCCCCAAAAAGGGTGTTGTTTAATGACCCAGAGTGAAGAAGCCTCGGAAGGCCGATACTGCGATGGTTGGACGGTGTCGTGACAGACTATCGAGTCCTGGAGCAGCATGACTGGGAGATGGCGACCAGAGATAGGCGAGGATGGAGACGTTTGTTGTAGGAAGCTAAGACCCACCAAGGGTTGTAATGTTAAAGTGATGAGTTTATGAACTTTATATTTCAGTTGGACAATTTAATATTGTACAGAACATACTCATGAATGTTTTAATTTGGTAAGCTTCAAAACATTTTAACTGCTTTCACTCACCTGCAAGATATGAAGTAATTATGGTCTTAAGTTGAGCACTGCGCACATACTACGATAAATAAATCAATCTACAGCCCACCACATTCAGCTTGTCCATCAAACAGGACTGAACTAAACCAAAATATAATTAAATGTGTGAATAGTCTATTATTTTGGCCGTAACACTATGATACTTCAAGATGTTATCTAGCAATACGTTAATGGCGGTAGCCTTTCATATTGCGGAATTAAAAAGATCTTCTGCTTAATGCTTAATCTAATCTTCATAGATGGCGCTAGTGTGTCGATTGAAATAAAACATGTGAAGTGTGGTGTTACATAGTAGCATATTCCAAAAATTTGTCAGACATAGTGGTCGTAAGAAGGATGGAATGGGGAATGTTGTATTACATAAAGCATGCGCTTAACTCAACCAATGACAGGTCATAAGTCCTGTAAACACCTCGACTACCATATTCTGTTCCCAATTTGCATCTTCGTCTCTTTTGAGATACAATTAATCCTTGATGTGATACTTCAACATTATTAACTGTTCAAATATAAAATGCTGTTTATAGTATCATAATTTTTGATACTTTTATTTTTCGCGCCAGCTGTTTCGCTAATCTATGTTGACATCATTAGGTGAGCAAAAAATAAAAATAGAATAAAAACAGCATTTTTATATTTTAACAGTTAAATGTGTGAAATTTACCGGAATGAATTATTATTTGTTTTTAATACATCTTCACTAGTAATATAAATCTTGTGAGCGACGCGAAATCGACTGCCTCTGATTCTCCTGCACACTCTCACGTACAGCGGTTATGTTTTCGGCAGATCTTGCGTTTCGTCGACGTACGGGTGTTGGTCGATTGATTACTGAACCAACGGACTCAAATGTTAATGAGGCAACACGATCTATAATGAGGCAACACGAGATTTAAAGAATTAATATTTAAATTGAAATGGAATCACTGTATACAACTGAATTTATTTTGTTATGTTTTGATAGATTTCAGAGTTTGTAGAAAAATGTTTGTTAACCGAAGTAATTTAGATTAAATAATATTTTTAAATTGTTTACAAAGTGTGTGGCGAGTCCAGCCCGGACCTGCCTCTACATAATAATAATCATTGTGATTATTATCTTCCCAATAATGTACTTAGAAGATAATCTATATATACCCACAGTACTTATCTCATGTAAACAAAATATCTTTGCTGGTCACAGACCCCCGCAATCTTTATTTCATTATAGCGAGAGAAACTCTACCGCGGGATATAAAATGGTTTGGAATTCATTGCGTAAAGGAAATTTAAGATCCTTTTAATCCAAATATTTTTAAGTGTAATTTCTGGTCAGCACTGCTATAGGGCACTTTGACAATGTGATTTAGTCATGCGAGCTGCATCTGACAACAGCAATCAGATATTGATTGGTTACGTTTTATGTGATATTACGAAAATATGGATTTTTAAGTTAGATTTAAAATCAGTCGGACTGTCAATGCATGTGAGGCGTGCAGGGAATATATTCCAGGCGGACAGACCTGCCTCTGCGAAAGTCTGATCTCTGAAATTTGTGCAGAGGCTGCACTTTGGCTCAACTAATCTACCTGTTTCTGGGGAGTTTGCTAACTGAAACCCAACATCTCATATTTAAGTATAAAATAACTTGTGACAATGGTATGTTACATTCTATATTTATATAATTTTTTTTTTTTTTTTTTTTTTTTATGTACACAACAGGTCGTTTGGACCCAATTACTGTGTACAATTTTTATTTTTTAGCTATTATATTGATTCTCGTGACATGTGATAGGTAGCCAATCTATCGCCATTTTATTGTCACGTGAATTCTACACCAGACCAAAGACAGTGTGACAATCACACTGCCGTCGCCGGGAATCGAACCCAGGACCTTCAACATGGAAGTCAGAGCTCGTAACCACTGAACTATTGCTGATTTGTTTGTGTTGGAGAAGTCTAGGAAAGCCTGGCCAGCGCGGTATATCCAACCGTACCTCAACGTTCAGTTTTTTCAAAAGTTGCATTTCGAATGGTTCACCTTATTGACTTATTGACTGAAATTAAATTAAAAAAAATAAAAAAATATCGCCTTTCATTAAAAATAAAAATAAAAAAACATAATTATGAATATGTTTTATTATTTCTAGAATAAGAAACATATCCCTTAACATATAATTTAAAATTATTATAAAAAAACAAAATAACATCTTATAAGGCACAAAAGTCAACTTTCTAATGGAATGATATTTGATTAAGAGCAGTCTTAACATCTACAATACGAATGTTATACAATAAATTTCAATTTTTATTTTTGAGAAATGAGTATTTGAAGAATATTATATAAATTCGATCTTCAGTGGGTTTTCATAACTAGAAATTGAACATAAACTGTTTAATTCCAACAGTAACCTGTGTGCTCCATTGGTCATTTCCCGTTAACCCTTAACGTACCGTGTTCAAAACAAAACGCTCGCTCCCATGTGGTCAATTCAGTTTACCGCTAACTTTATCTAAATATCAAGCATATGACTCGATGAATCAAAATTTAATTTATGTCATCTTGTAGGGAATTTCATTAGGAATAGATCGATATCTATAACATACATGAATTATTTGAAAAACATATCATTATTAATTTTTTTCTGGAACCATGCGATTTCTGACATACAATGCGAGACAGCATCTGATCAACTGACACCAAGTATGAACTTGTCTCGCCCCGCCGCACCGGGCCGCGCCCCGTGGCGCTATAATTTTACGTATGATAAAGGCACCTAGGCAAAATGTATACTACGTTCAAGACAACGAGTACGTATTAATATTTGTCCCTTTTGGTAAAGTGTTAATATTTTCACAGTTCTGATATTATTAAGTTGCGTGCTGCGTTTCCGTCCACAGTCGGTATTATTACGTACCTATGAAAAGGCCAAACATATAATTTATAATACGTTCAAAACAGCGAGTAAGTATTTGTCACTTTTGATAAAGTTGTAAATATTAGCAAAACAAATTCTACCTTAACACGAATGAAGGTGAGGGCAGTCTTAGAAAATATTTTTTTTTGGGATGAAGGAAGTAATTTTTGCTTTTTTTTTATTACGAAATATTGAGAACACTTCAATGGAGGATTACAATTTTTTTTATAATATTAGGGTCCATAGGTTTTAAGAAAATCAACTTTAAATTGGCAGTGGAAACTCAATTGACCACATGGCAACGCGACGGTTAAACACAAAATGGTAGTTCTGTGGTCCCTAATCAATATTTATACAGCTTACAGCGTACAGCAATGAGTGAAATTCATATAAATGATATAAAATTTATTTCTTATAGAATATTTTTTCATCCAAAAGACTTTTAAACGCGTTTCACAAATAACAAGTTCATATTGGATTTTTTTTTAACTATTATAGCGGTTTTGAACCATTTGTAAAATCAAATTAAGGTAACTATTGCTGCTTAAAGGAAAATATACTTATGTATTAAATTGACAAAATTGTCTGTTCTCTTAAAGTTTTATCATATTTTATAGAAAGACAGGTTATCCCCAAGACATTATCAAATGCCTTAGCAAGACAAAACATTTTACTCCCATAAAAGATAATAAAACTTCTAGAAAACTGATGTTTTACAAATATTTGATATGGAATTTTACATCATTGTTTAAGAAACAATAATTCAAATGAAATAAAAATTTTCAAATTAATCCAGTAACTAACATACGAAGCAGAAACGCTAATTCTCACCAAGTTAGCCATAAGGAGACTCCGTGTAGCACAAAGGAAACATGAAAGAGCCATGTTACATCTTAGACTCTCCGACCGGATAAGATATAATGAAATACATAGAAGGTCGGGAGTAACGGATGTCATCGAAAAGTTGATTACCCTTAATATGATCATTTGCAGGACATGTTGCCAGATTGATAGACAATAGATTGACCAGAAGGGTAGTGGAGTGGAGATGTCATGAAGATAGAAGAAACAGAGGGAGACACCCCACACGATAGTCTGATGACATAAGGAAAATTGCTGGTGACTGGATGCGAAAGGCACAAGACAGGAATGCGTGGAGAAGTATGGGGGAGGCCTCTATGTCCAGCAATGGATGACATCGGCCATTTAACTAATCTCAAAAACCTTAATCAGGTCAGAGAGGATTAAAGCTAGCAGTTTGCACTCCTCACTAAAGCTTTAAATGTGAAGATGATGTTGAGAATGCCTCACTAATCAACTATACAAAGAGAGATATACGAATTTGATTTGTGCGTGATGATTACAGCCGCCTGATGTGTGTGTGTGTGTGTGGAGGGTGGGTGGCTATCCCCTGAGCTTGCGGTCTGCCCTGAGCAGACTGGCGATGTATTGCAAGCGGCGCGCCCTGAGACGACCCCACAGCAGCACGTCGTACTGCGCCAGGGTCTGCGCGGCGCATACGGCCGCCGCCTCTGGATACAGCACCGTGCTGCAACCCACGCCCGAGGGCATCGACAGGCTGGACCAAATGTCCTAAACGGGAATCATCTTATATATTATTCAATATCTTTCAGCCTGCACTCACCTCACCTGAACTCATTCTCCAACACTCTTCCTGCACATAAAACTAAGTGCATTGAGATCCCGCCAAAGTTTAGATCGAAACACACATTTTTTATTTTTCCTATTCTCATGTTTAAATTTTATTTTTAACTAAATATTTAACATTGTGAAAAAAATTACAGTTTTCTAAAATTGTTATGATTGATGAAAACTCTTAACTTACACTCTCATCAATATTAAATACTTAATGTTGGGTTTTAAAACATCATTGAAGCAACAATTTTCTTCTATATTTGCCATAAAGTAGTGTTGTGGATTTGTTTTTTTTTTTAAACATTTTTACAACCATTTTTTGCATTCATCACAAAACATGTTTTGGGAGACAAACGCCCTTCCTCAGTGTAGAAATTTAAACTATGAAATGAGACAAAATCATTACTTATATACAACACAAAACGGGCAGGGGAGAAATTGAGTCTAGATGTAGGCTTAAAAATTAAAAAAAAGCCATTCAAAATAAATAAACTAAACTTGTAGTCCAATAATTGATTTGTTCCCCTTGTTCCACAATTCTAACTAAATAACAATGAAGCCTACCTCTATACTTAATTCCTTCCCTCTCTCACTTTCTTCGATTTTGTCTCATTTAAATGTTAACATTTCTACACTGAGGAAGGGCGTCTGTGTCCCGAAACATGTTTGTGATAAGTGCAAAAAAGTGTTATGAAACTATAATGTTTAAAAAATTATTATTTAAATAATAATAATTATATAGAAATACATAATAATTAGGAAGGAGGTTTAGCGCACCTGCGTGAGCATGGGCGCCGGCGGGGGGCAGTTAATGACAGGGCAGGAGGCGTTAGCGGCAAGTACGGGCCCCAGGCCATTGGAGCGCCCCGCCACGGCTATGAGCACCAGCGGCCCCCCGCGGCCCTCCAGCTCCGCCAGCACCTGCAGCGTAGCCTCCGTGCCCTTGTGCGCCGAGCTCACGCGCAGCTCCGCGCTGAGCCCCAGTTCTTGGCAGACTGGAACATACAAACACATTCTTTAACTAAATAACCACCACATTCCTATGATGGTACGAGGTGAGATTAGGGGATTTCTTTACTTGATTCCATTTATTAAAAAAGATCATTCACATTATAGAACATTTTCCAATGCGTTTATGATGATAAAAAAATTATTAAATAACAATTTTTTAAAAAATAAGTAAAAAGAAACAAGACAAAACATAAGATAATGAAAACATTTAAGAACAATTAAAAAAAGGAAGTATAGAGAAACAATATACATAGTACAATTAGAAAAACAAGAAAAGCAAATACCATTTTAATATATAAGAGGTAGATGCTTTCTGAGGGTAGCCTCACTATTGTGAAAAATGTGCACTTCTGAAGAGATGCGGTTTAGAAGGATTATTGCCCTGCCCACGGGCATTACCTTAGGTAGATTGGTTCTACACAGTGGCAGGTGAAATAAATCTATGTTGCCATTGTTGCAGTGAATTGTCAGAATTATATATTCGACCACGAAACTAATGAACACCCAAATAGATAGTTGGTCTTATTTCCAATGATTGGTAGTCCAGCATACCCAGCAAGAAATCAGTTCAATTAATTTATGTGCTAATGCATAGATTCGCAACCTTCTCTGGACCATAGCCTCTTTTATAAAAATACAATTCTAACGTCTCCCATAAGACTTTTACCAAATATTTAAATATTGTTACACATTATCTCTCTATCCATTGATGGCCTTCGTGGCAGATGGCAACAGCTATGACTCCCACACCAAAGGCCTTGGGTTCCCGGCGATAAAAGTGTGAAAATAACATTTGATGTCATGAGAATCAATATCTAAGAATTTCTATACACTAATTGCCTTCAAATTTGGAAGGCATGCTGTAGTATACAAAAAATGTAGAAAACAACGGGAAATGGACATGGACTTACATTTTTTTTTAAATGCACATTTATGTGAACATGATTAAGATTAACAAATCGAAAATTTTTGATTTTCAATAGACAGTGTCATGAAAATAGTATTTTCAAAGTATTTTATTATTAATTTTCTTAATAGGTACGCCACGGCCGAGTGGCCATTGACTGCCTCAACGCCCCCATTTGCCTCTGGACCTGTTACCGCCCGTGCTAATGTATCCATGAGACTAGCCCAGTACTCACACTTGAGTATCTTGGAGCCGTGCTCGCCGTCGCTGGGGGAGCCCATGAGGATGGCGACGGTGTGGGGCCGCGCGGGCGCCAGGTGCTCCAGCTGCTCCGCCACCCACTCGAAGTTCCTCTTCACCGTGTCCAGGTCGGAGGACGTCACGGTGGTAAGGTTGCGGTATACCTAACACAAGTAAAACACACTCGCATCAAAATTTGGGATTATTTCTCTATTACAGTTTTATCTTACAGCCAGCGGTGGCACAAGTTCAAGAAAACACTTATAACGTTGTTACCCAAAGAGAAACTAATTTCTTGCCCGTTCATTGTGTATTTAGATAGTATCAATTTGGTTTAAAATATCCCGCTCTAAATACAGAATGGCCAATATTATCGGCGAGTTATACGAGCAACATTTGTTTTCCTTCTTGCAATGGGCATTGCAGTGCATGCCACCATACATTATTAGGTGTGGTACATCATTTTGTTGGCTTTAATATTACAAATCTTTGGTGAAAGTCTATTTTTATTGTTATATTTGGACAACAAAGTATGTACAATTATTTAATATTGACAAATAAATTTTCATAGAACCCTAATAAAAAAGGGATTTGGAGATTTTAAGGGGAGAACTTATAGATATTCCAAGGCCTTATGCAGCCGCTTACTATTTCATCAGCAAAAATGTTTGACACTATTAAAATGTGACTAGAGCAACTGGGATGATTTCTTTTACATGGATAAATGTTTATACAAAAAAATATTTTTATATTTCAAGAGCGAGAAAATTAGATATTTATATTCCATGTTCTTCTAGAAGCCGTGTTTCAGAGATAATCTCCAATTACCAGGTTATAATGGTTTTCTTGTGGAACATATAATATTGTTATTGGTTACTTGAGACATACATAATAATCGAAAGTGAAAATCCCCTTCCCAATATCACCGAGATAATCTATTAATCTACATACAATTTCTGTCTGGATTAAAAGGCAGGAGCCTTCTCTCGATCTCGTAGATCATTGCATGTAGAGTTGTTAGGTACCTGCTTATCCACCATGAGGCGCTTGTCCCCCGAGGGCCAGAGGCGCCAGGAGTCAGAGTCTATCACGTCCGCCACCAGCAGATTGCCTGGAACAACACACTTCTCTGTAGTTTTTAATTCAGTAGGGAAAACTCATTCTTCTCTTCTCCGGTCTCAATCTAATGATTGGTCTGCAGCAAGGCGACGCATCTCCTCTTCCACTCCGCTCGGTCCTCGGCAACTCTCTTCAACTCCGCATAAGAGGTGCAGCCACTCATTATAGTTATCAACTGGTCACTTATAGCCAAGGACGTGACATGACCAAATGAATCAATTACTAAAAAGCGGCCACATTTTAAAAGAAGGAAAAATCGACAAGTGTGCATTTTTCGGTGTACAAATGTAGAGGATTATGTCAGGACTGAGCAGTGTGGCAATCTATCTAAGTTAGTTAGATAGCTGGTCACCCAAAATGTTTCTAAGTACATTTGTCATCTTCAGAAGAACTTTTAATGGTTTCAAATACCGAGCTGATGGAGAGAATTAGGTTTTACCTTCCTGGTCCACCCCGAATTCGATTTTCATATCCACCAGCGCGCAGTCCCGCTGCGTCCACGCCCGCTCCAGGATCTCAAACACCAGGATGGACGTGCGCCGCATGAGGTCCACTTCATCCTCGCCTGGAACACACACCAACAGTTTATCATTCATTTTGTCTGCACTAAACAGCACCTAACCATTAGAGCGGATATTTTCAACACTAGTACTTTATTATCTACAGATGGCCCAACATTTACAAATAGATTGAAAGAAATGAGAGCCAAAATGGAGCAAAATTTCAATCTTGCACTCTTATTGTGACACCCTTAGTATAGTATTCCATATTGTTATGTACCTAACCACCCGTTCCTACGAATGACTTTCCTACTTGAACCGCATCATGGATTAAATCAGATACAATTGCTCTCTTTAATAGTAACACGTCTAGATACAATTGCAACTCCTTAATAGTAACAAGTCTAGATACAATTGCGACTCCTTAATAGTAACACATCTAGATATAATTGCAACTCCTTACTTGTAACACATCTTTATATCATTGTAATTTCTTGCTTGTAACATCGTCTTAAATAAAGTTCTCTACTTAAACATTTAATCGTGTTGGAAGTTATTCCATCCCAAAAATCCTCACCCGAAGGATAAAACATAAAATTGGTGGCAAAGTGGCGAGACTATTTAAAAACATAAAAATATGAAGCACTTCATTTGTGGTGTGGCATTGTTAAAACTATTTTATACCTTCAAACAGTTTGTTTCTATAACCCTGATGAAGCTCCGGCGGGAGCGAAACCGGTTAGTTGGATAAAACAAAATAAAGTGTAAAAACAAAATATAATAGTGTTTTAAATTATTTCCCCTATGTAATCCATCTATTTGAGACATTTGTATATGTAAATTGTTGAGCTTGCTTCTCTGCATATAAATATGATTAGAATGACACAATGAAATGAAAATGTTTTCCCCTAAATGGTCCACAAAGAGACTCACCGATGGTGAGGCCGTTGAATGAGAAGTTGGCAGAGATGATCTGCTCCTCGGACCACTGGGGGTCGTGGTTGGCGTCGTCCTTGTAGAAGGTCTCCTGCTTGGGCGGGGAGAAGCGCAGGCCCTCGGGCACCCCGGGGTGGCGCTTGAGGAAGGAGCCGGTGGCCAGGCGGCGCGTCACCCACTCGATGGGCACCATGGAACACTTCTTGGACAGGAAACCCGTCTCGCTCACTGCCTTCACGTACGCTGTCTGGATACCTGCGATACAAACCAATCAGTCTTATGTGTCACTCTCTTAGGTGCGAACTGATCTCAAACGACAAGCCAATCAAGCAACTTTCAAAGTTCAATTATCTTGGTATCGAAAAACCTATATAACGAAGTCGGAGAACAGACCAATAAAGCTTCTGCAATAGCTGGATGTTTCTACAACATCATATGGAACATATACCGACAGACAGCAAAGTACGAATTTATAAGACCTGTGTCAGACCAATAACGACTTACGGTGTAGAGACAGACATTGCAATAAAATCTCTTGAAGACAGAGTGAGAAATAAGGAAAATCTGTAATGCTGAGGACATTGTGAGATGAGGCAGAATGAGGAGACGATTCTGCAGGAGACTATGTAAAATGGACACTCAATACAATCGCATACATTTCTGCAATCACCAAACCTGGCAGGTCACCAAACAGTTGGTCTTCTTTTTCAGGCACAAACGTCGACATGATCACTGAACGATACAACACAGACGCTATTGTTTGGCGGACTCAACTCGTTTATGTTTGTAGGTTAATGTCAGACGAATCAACTGACGTAGTGTCAAATTCATACCCTACGTACTGTTCGGTGGCGCCATCTCTTAGTGAAACAGGAAAAGACTTATTGCATACATCTGGTATACGAGTATGTGTACCATCTAGAGTTTTCCTGAATATGTTTTCAGGTATAAGATTATTTAATTTCTTTTGCTTGAGACTATTTTTTCATCATCACTGATATAGGCAGACTGATACAGGTCTCACAGTCACTGATCAAACCAACCTAAAGGTTTTCCTAAATATTGTATATTCCCTACGACTCACTTGTATAATTAATACAGGTCATATACTCGTAGAGATCAAGCAGTGGGGATAAAAAGTGAAGGAAGTATTTTACCGGCTGCATTGAGTATCCGAAAGACCTTCCCGTTGGTTAGGTTGGAGACGGCCGCCTTGCCCCTCAAGTCGTGCGCCTTGGCCCCATCTCCGGCCGTGATGCGGTCCTTGCTCAGCAGCACGCAGTGGGCCTGGTCCCCGGCCACCTCGTACACCTGCTTCGTCTTGCCCTCGATCAACAGGGCCCCCAGGGCATACGACCCCACTGTGAAACAAACAAAACTCATCATCAATATTATTGTAAATATCAAAAGTATAATATAAAATACGAAATTACATAACATTTTTACGTGGGAACTACATGCTACAAAAAATCAATATGAAACGATTTAGAGAGAAAAATAAATGCTTTTTCATAGTATTAAAACATTTTTATCACTAACCACCTAATAACCACCTAAAACCCACCTTTTCAAAATATTGCATAAAATGAACAAACAAACCATCACGCCGTTTCTCTGCAGGGATAGGTAGAGAGAATGGAACACCACACTACTCTATCCTGGCAAACCTCTCTAGGTTCCTCCACATTATACGAGTCATACACGCAAGTCGATTCCTCCGATTTCTAACATGACCGACCTTTAAAATTGGATTAATTTGGTCATGCCATGTTTTCCTCGGTCTGCCTCGACTCAACTCCATTTCCATCAACTTTCTTAACCATTCTTTCTCCATCCATGTGTTTCATATGTCCGAACCATCGCAGCGATCCTCTCATAATTTTGTTCATAATACCTTCTTCCGCTCTACATTCCTTTCTTATATCAGCATTTGAGATTCTGTCGTATATCGTTCTACCACACATACGTCTTAGGGACCTCATCTCTACTGCATTTATTCTGCTTTCATCCTTCTTCTGCCAGTTCCATGCTTCGCTTCCATACATTAGGCATGGGACCAGAACTCCATTGTGAAACTTCATAAAATGAAAACAACGGTTATCTCAGTGCTGGTGTCACACGCAGCTCTCATGACTAAAAACGTTGTCAAAGCGCCCTTGAGGTGACCTATTCACAAAAACGGCGCTATAAAAATTAGCCTTATTATTATTATTATTATTATGGCTCTGTTAGAACAGATCTTCATTGATGTAACACAATCGGGATTATGACAAAACAAATGAGAAGTACAACCATCTTAATGTCCCATTTTGTTCATAACACTTTCATTTGCACTGCATTCACTTCTTATTTGCATTTAACGCATGTATCATATACAGATTTACTACACATTCGTCTAAGCGATTTTTTTTCTACTTTCATCCTTCTTTTGCCAGTATGCTTTTACTTCCAAACATAAAGGTCGGTACAAGAATATCATTGTGCACTACCATATCAGCTTTTTTTGGAAGACTTTTGCTTGCAATGACAACTTTAAGTGCACCATTCATTTTGTTGCCTGCCCCAACTTTCCTTTTTTTGTTTGAACCCAATTACTGTTTACAATTTGTTTTAGCTGTTATATTGATTTTTGTGAAATGGGATATGTAGCTAATCTAAAGAGTGTTTTTTTTAGAGGTATAAAAATTCAAAATGAAAAAAAATACACATTGAAATAATGTTAATGGCTATGATATTGGCTTTATTTAATAGATACTTTTATGCCATTATTATTTAAACATGATTTCGGGCATATGAGCGCCACGGCTAGCTCCAATGAAGCGCAATCGTGAAGTCCAATTTTCATGTTGCGCCATCATCAATCGGGTGGTGGTCTAGGGGATAGAAAGCTTGGCTCCTGATCCAGGGGACATGGGTTCAAGCCTGGACACGACCAGATTCCTTCTTCATAATAATGAGCTATTTTCTGCTCACATTGAAGATTGTAAAATAAATTCTAATATCATTGATTTAAATCCTTGGTATTGTCTTTTTAAAAAAATTAAATAAAATCTTGTTGAAACCATTTTATTGTCACATTAATTTTACACCAGACCAAAGACAGTGTGATAATCACACTGCCGTCGCCAGGAATCAAACTAGGGACCTTCTGCTGCTGCTGTCAGACCTCTTATTACTCTGCCACAATGGTCATCAATATCGTATTCTTTCAACATCCCTCATCATTCGTCCATCCTTTGTAAACATACTTCCTGAATATACAAATTCATCCACTTGTTCCAGATTTTCAACCTTCACGCTAATGTTGCAGACTGTCATGACAGACCGTCATTCATTTTATTACACAATTAAAAGACGAATATTAATGACAACTGCAGCCATGCGCATGTAGTCTGAACACAGGGAGATTGTTACGCTCACATTTAATATCCATCTATTCTGGGCAACAATTGCGTAAACATGCACCAGATACGTCCTGAGTAAATAAAAACAACTTCATATTTGGATCTCTTGAGAACAACAACATGATATTCAGTAGGAGGAAATATTTTAAATGGATCAGTATCGCAGATAAGGAGGTCAAACAACACAAACAAGTATCAACTGCAGAGTATCAAGGTTGCCCTAGGATAGCACGTTTGTGTGGCAGGTATACTTTGTGCTATTATCAAGAAGATAAAACACATCCTATTACTGTATTCTACAGTGAGACTGTTTAATCAGAGTTAACCAAAGTGCACTCGTGTTCAACAGCCTGTTTATCTCTAATATGAGAAATGGCAACTCCCGGCACAATTTTATTATTTTACTAACTAACCATCTCGTCGAAGGGGTAGGC
This sequence comes from Lepidostoma basale, assembly GCA_022606425.2. Classification (NCBI taxonomy): domain Eukaryota; kingdom Metazoa; phylum Arthropoda; class Insecta; order Trichoptera; family Lepidostomatidae; genus Lepidostoma; species Lepidostoma basale. The sequence goes on along the minus strand of JAHDVF020000495.1, from coordinate 227,729 downwards.
AGAAAGAATGGTTTGCCACACTTTTCTTTCCTGACATCTCTCGTTTCCTCAACATTCATACATCGTGTTGTGCAAGCATGTCGATTTCTCCGACTCCTCAAGTGGCCGACATTCAATATTTGATTTATTTGATCTTGCCAAATTTACCAATGTCCTCTATTTCTAGTTCCATTTACATTGTTAACATATACTTTTGCTACCATTCTGTCCTCATTCATTTTTTCCATGTATCAAAACCATCTTAATGTTTCTTTCATAATTTTGTTCATAACATTTTCATTCAGGCAGTCTTTGAAGCGTTTCCTCTAATGTGCACTTGTTTTCTTTGGATCACCTGAGAGAGTACAGTATTTTCTTTGCGAGTCTAGTCTCAGGCATTCTTATGACATGGCCAGCCCAGCGCAGTTGTCTCTGAATACTGGTAGTCTCAATACTTGTCTTACTTATCTCAACAAGTATACTGTCACGTGTCAGTTTGCCTTGCCATTTCACGTTTAGTATCCTTGGCAGACAACGTTGGTGGTACCTGAGGCTTGCAGAGTGTAGGCAAGACAGCAGACTTATAAAGGAGCACCCTGGTGTCCTTTCTTAATCTCAGCACTGAACAGTAAATGAACACAATGTCACAATGTTTCAGATGCTTATCTCTGTCTATTAGGTTCGTATTCCAAGCATTAATAGTGGACACGGATATTTGAAAACATCTGCCGTAATATAAACAAAAATATTGTTCACCCCAAGAGAAAAACATATTTTTCTCATGTTTAATTGATAACCAAATAATTAACTTTTATAAAGGGCAAAGCAAATCTTTACAAATAAAGAATCTGTGCTATCTAATGTGGTAAGTACCAAAATGGGCATTCCTTTGATCTATTACTTTGAAATGCGGTGTTGGTGTCGCATGCTGAGGATACCATGGACTGCAAAAAGGACGAATGACTCAGTTCTTAATGAACTCAAAATAACAGGAAGACTATCTGTAGTATGCAGTCGTCGAGTATTGAGTTTCTTTGGTCATATTGCCAAGAGAGAGCTGGGTAACAGTATTGCCACAGGAAGTGTTCCAGAAGTAGAGGCAGATCTCCTGCGCGGTGGTGGGACCAGATTAAGGAGATGACTAGGAGAGACCTCTACTCGGCAGTGCAGGGTATGAAGAACAGAGAGGATTGGAGGCATTTTGTTTTAGCCACGGATGGATCCATGGATCACTACGCTCAGTAATGAGGAAACGGAGAAAGAAGAAGAATTACTTTGAATTCGTATTTTACATTTTTATTTAAGTTTTCTGACCCTTAAAAATACAATAATCCAGATCTTTTAAATCCCTTTGTATTGTACACTGGTTGTTATTGTTTTATTTAATGAGTGCAGTAGCCATTTGTTTCATGTCTTAAAATATGAACAGTGAACCTTTAGTATAATGAATCACCCAAAACACTCCCATTTAAAATCTTTTCAATACATAAAATATTAACCAATTAAACTCTTGTAATTGTTATGTCCCTGGTACTCATAATTTAAATTTGCACATGTTACATGCTTCTTAGTTTCTTGGATTTTTGGTTAGTTTACATAATTCTTCCGACGATAGAGGTGTAAAACGATGATAAAAATAAACTAAAATGTGGAAAACACTGTGTTTTCATTCATTCATTTAAAAGTCGTAGTAATTTTAAATTTGTTTTGTGCAACAGTGTAGTTAACAAATGAATGTTTTATGATGAATTTTTTGTGAATTAAAACACTGTATTCCCACTTTTGAGTTTATTTTTCTTAGCATGTTTCATCATCAGGAGAACGATATAAACTAACCAAAATTATTACAAACTGAGTGCAAGAACCTAGAATTATATATAAAATGTGTTAGTTAACTTGGCTAGTACTAGGGAGATAACAATAGACATCAATGGGTTCAATTTTGAAAGGATTTTTAGATGGAAGTATTGAGTTGAGGGTGTTTTATTGCTTTAAGGCGATTAAGTAAGGGAACAGTTCATATTTTAAGACAAAACAAATGGACATTGACACAAGTTGAAAAAATACTTTTCTTCTTTTTGTCCTGTCACACCTCCGTGGTGCATAGAGCCTCAAGGAACCTTCTCCACCCGACTCTATTGCATGTCTGATGCCTAACATCATCCCAAGTGAGGCCTACTGCTTTAACCTCGTCCTGCAGGGCTCTTCTCCAGGTGGCTCTAGGACTGCCTCGCTTCCTCTTTCCTCCCATAGGGGACCAGTCTAGTGCGCCCTGAGCGATGCAGGCTGGGTTCCGTCTCAGAGTGTGACCGATCCACTGCCATGTGTGTCTAACGACTTTTTCTCTAATTGGTTTTTTGCCTGCCATGGTCCAGAGAAATGGCATTTGACACTGTTTGGGGCCACTTTTGGGGGTACAATAGAAATTTTAACAAAAGATCCGTCTCACAAATTGTACGAAAGAAATGACAAAATCATAAAACCGTGAGACGGATCTTTCTTTTTTAGTTCATAAAAAATTCGTCATTATGGAATTCCACAGTGTTAACGCCTTAAGTTTATCTAAAATGAATGTTTTATCATGAAAAGTTATCTCGGGTCAGGAAAAGGAGGAAAAGAAGTGTTTTAATATTTAATTGTTTCAATAAAAGAAATGTATTAATGCGATGACTTGCTCTCATCTCTGTTACTATGAGCTGTATACATTTTATAAAAAGGCAACGAACTAAGACTAGGAGATAGTGAACAAAAGGTGGTGCGGGCTTCATCTCGAGTCTTTACTAATAAAACAAGGAATTTGTACAGAAATTAAGGATTTTCAAGCTCTCTAATTGTATTCTTCATCTTCTGATTGTAGATCTTGTGACCTGTTTATGCAGAATATCAACTTTCTTCCTGTGATGAAGACAACCAGCTTTTCCTCCATCTTTTTGGTAGTCGTCCTGGAGGTGGATGGTCCTCTGGAGTCTCGTGCATCATGATCTCAGGAATCCTTGCTGGGTCCATCCTCTCGATGAGGTCCCTCCGGAATCGCCTTCTCTTCTAATTGTATTAATTGTTCTAAACTCATATTACGTATAAAGGTTTTGAATTAACTTTGTTTTTTCCACTTTACGCATTGTTTTTTTGAACTGACATCTTTGTTTCAGTCGATATATTTCTATATGCAATGATGATTTTGAGTGCACCATTTATTTTGTTTCCAGCATCAACCCTTCTTTCCATGTCTTTCCATGTCATTTTTCCATCTCTTGTAAACATGTTTCCCAGTTAAATTATCAAATACCACTGTATTCATTTAACATTGATAAAAACACTAGTTTTTATTAAGTTTTATTATGCGTTCTTCTCACCTTCTCACATGCTGTTTCTTTTATGGAAGGCTTTTGGCATCTAGATACCGCGCTAGCCAGACGGGTTGGAATCTTTAATTGATGTGGGGTCGCCCCTGACACTGGGAACAGACGCTGTTTGTAGCCGGCCACTGTGAGTCAGACGCTACTAAAGATGGACTGACGATATTGATCCAATAGCTGGGATGACCTGGATGCGGAGGGGACAAGACTAGTGATGCAACAGACCTCTGCTTCAGCTTAGGTGCAAAAGGGGCCAAACTACTTTTCATAGAATATAACTTACCACTACTTAATTTTGAATATTTATTTTATTAAAAATTTAGACAGCGAGCCTGGCGAAACCGGTCGCTGTCTAAATAAAGACAAAAGTGGAAGTAGTTAAAAGACATCGTTTTATTTAAATATATACTTTTTTATTCATAGTATTTACATTTCCGTTTCAATGACACTTCCGTTGCATCACTTGACAAGACAGGAACGAGTGGAGGAAAATTTAGAGGCCTTTATCCAGCATTGGAGGGAAGAAGATGAAGATACTTTATGAGAGTGCCATATTTTGGCTTATCAAATGTTAACATTTGATAATAAAACATATCACTCCCATAAAATATAAGAAAACTTCCAGAAAATTACTGATAGACATCAATTATATTACTGATAGACAAAGAAACTCTTCTATCCTGAGACAAACTTATTTGATTATTTTGACATGAAATAAGGCGGCATTTCAATTGTTTTATTAGCATTTCCAGCGTATTCTTCCAATTCTATTCATACATTTAAACCGCCCTACCTACATTAAACAGTTTAATATGCCCAAATTATTATTTTTTACACATTTGCCCACCATATTGATGCAATATTCTTGAATTGTGTCGAAATGATTAAAAAATTACTACCTTGTTGTGCATTACTACATGTATATTGATTGAATGGAATAGACTGTCTGGTACAAGTCCATTGCAACATCATATTTTTTGTCAAATCAAATTGATTCAGTTTTTTTCTTTCGATTTAAGAAATCTAGGAATGAAAAAGTAAATTATTGTAAACATTGCAAAAATGTTACGCCAAATACAATTTAGTCACAACAGTCCGAAAGTAGAAAAGACTGCTTCAGATTCTAATGGTACATTATTAATTAATTGTTATTTTCAGTTTTCTTTGCGAAATCAATTTGCAGAGTACATAAGAGGTTATTATGCCATGCATCAGAAATTGAATATTCAAAACTAATGTTTTTTTTAAATATCATTTGGCGGCGCGAATATACATTTATTTTAACGGTGAGAAATGAAGAACATTTTCAGTAATTATTAAAAGTTTATGTTTGATTAATAAGTTTTCAAAAATCTCTTTTTTAAATCGTTTTAGCTTACCATGTGTTGGATGTGACATTTTCTGTTCTTGAGACTGGATTATTTCGGTGACAGTTATAGTTAGAAATTTATAACTGTTTTTAGAGACGCGAAACGAAATCAACTTATTACCGCAGAGAGAACAAAACACAAATTGCACAAATAACAGAGAAATATTTATTTATTAAGCGCCGCGGCCGGATTCAAAACAAGACGTCAACCAGACAAATGCGATCGTTCTAGTCGGGCTGGAAAGCAACAAGTTGTTGGAAAGCCGTGCAGTCCATTATTATCCCAGCGATTAAAGTAGAGCACAAACGTACAAGCAAAATTAGTGTAGTCTTCAAAAGATATAAATATTTAGCATTAAAAAAGTACATGATATTAGGAATGATAACATACTTTGTACGTATGTCAAAAATATACAAGTAGTAATTTCGAATAAATTGTTTATTAAATATATCCCAATGTATGTTCAAAGTTTACCATCTTATTAGGAAATGGGATTTAAAAATAATGCGATCAAAATAATTACTAAAATATATAGGTATATTTTCAAATTTATTAGTTTTGTCGTGACCAATTGTAAACACGTTTGATTAACTCTACAATCAAATTTGACCAATCAGAAATCGACTCATAAAAAATGTTGTCTGATTGGTGTAATTGTATTCAAACCACAAATGGCGGCAAAGTCAGGTGACCTTGTTCCGACAAAAAATGAAAACAGTTGTCAAAAAAATTGCGAGCAAGTGGCCCCACGTGGCGAACACGCAAAATTTTAAAAGTTAAAACGCTGAATATTATTACAATGCGGTGACGGTGCGCGATAGCGGCCCGCCATAAAGTTTTAATATACACAGCGATCGCGGTGTCGCCGTACAACAAGCGGTAACGTGATTCGATAATAATAATTGAGCGAAGAAATCACGAATAGTCCCGTCCGTACCATGGACCTGCCAGCCGGTCCACGAGACATTTTACTTTTGAGCACTGTCCCAACTTAATCAAAGTCGGTTCATCTGTGAAATATTTTACAAGTTTCGCTGCAGTTTCAACTTGACAAATATCTCTGTGAGTTCAAACATACTTTCTTTCTTTCGGCATTGTTTTGTTTTGTGCGAACTCGGGCAGAACTCACGTGTTGTGATTTTTACTATACGGAAAATGAAATATATGTTATTAATAACAATATCTAATATCTCACTTGTTGTGCCCGGGAAATAAACCACAGTTTATTTCATATATTTCAATAATATTTTTCCTCTTTATATATCAATAGTTTTTTTGTGGGTATACTCACCTTTCACTATAATCCACTATCAATTTAAATATGGCTATACTATGTTATTATGTTACTTTCATTTTTCAATAAAAAAATATTACATAAATAATATTTATAAAACGCATTACATGGTAAAGATGTCAGTTCATCTTTCTATTGTTATTTTGATATTATTTAAGTTATTTCCGTGAAATAAAACACATTTTCTGATGAAATTTCACGAGGAAAAACGTTAGAGGGAGTTAGTATAATTTCTTGGAAATGCAACCAAAAATAACAAATGTACGTTTTATTTATTCTAAATACAAATACAGTGGCAGCTCGCTAATCAGAACGTAAATGGTGCAGTGGGTCCTTCGGATTACTTTAGGTACTGAATGAATCATTTCAAAAATTAACATTTTCATTTTAACCAAAGACTTCTTCAGCCCAGTGGATGGCAATGTTAAAAATTGACATCAGCTGCTCGTTGTCATCAGATTCATTCTCGAGATTTGATGTGACAGGACGTAAGACCTCGTCACTCAAAATGTCTTGATTCTGAAGCCACTCATCGCAGCCACCTGATCCCCAAATTTGAACCCCATCTTCAATCATCTTATCGTCTGGTACCAATCTGATGGCAAGTGGATTAGAAACGATGTTGGTTTCCTGGTCGGACGTTTCTTTAACTGGGACCAAATTCCATGATTTTTTTAATTAAATGCACAGGAACTGAAGGTAAGGTTGGCAAGGTTGAAAACGACGTCTTTCAAATTGATCATTTTCAAAGTTGCAATCAAGTCAAAATTTACTTCAGGTTCATCATTTGCCGATTTTACAAAATAGTTTTTCTGTAGAGCATTACATTTTGGGTCACGTTTTGGTCCATTGGCTGAATTAAAGGCAATGTTGAGTCGGAGAAATATGGCAAAAATGTGTCCGTCCTCACTACGAAGATCTTCTACTGGAGGGTGACCTGGGTAGTTGTCCAGAAGCAGCAAAGCCTTTTGCGGTAAATTTATCAACGATAGGTAACGTCGAACATCAGGGATGAATTCAGTCTTGAACCAATACAAAAATAAATCTCTCGTCACCCAAGCACTATTTTGCCCTCGGAACATACAGGAAGACTGCTTGATTTGAAATCCCACAACGAGCAATCAAAGTTTGTGGTTTCTAGATGCATTTGCGCATAAAAGTTATTAGCTTTGTTCATGATTTTTCAACCTGGGGCGGACCAAAGTTGTGTCAGGCAGCATGCGCCAATATAACCCCGATTCATCGACGTTGCAAACTTGGTCAGCACAAAAAAATTTGTACCAACCCTTATGTATGGATGTGAAACATGGAATTGGCAAAAGACTGATGAAAGTAGAATAAATGCAGTAGAAATGAAATCTCTAGATATTGATGGTGTCAAATGCAAATATAAGAAGTTTATGTAGTTCAATTGAAAGAACAAAATAATGAAAGGGTCATTAATATGGTTTGAACACATGGAAAGAATGGTAGGGAAAGCATATGTAAATGACGTAAACAAAACTAGAAATAGAGAAATACCGAGGAAAACGTGGCACGATCAATTCAATTAAATATTAAATGTCGACCATGTGTGGAATCGGAGAAATCAACGCACGTGCCTTACGCAATGTATGAATATTTTCTGACTATCCCTTGAGTGAGACGACGTGATGGTTAGTTAGTTGGTTTTAAAATGAATCTAAATAAAGTCATTAAGTTTAGATTCAAGAAAGTATTTTGTTAACTGCACCAATCTTTGGACATATTGATCATCTGATACCCATTCCATTGTTCCACTGATCCATAAATAATTATCTTATTTCCATAATTCTACTTATTTTATATTGATCAATGCGAATGCTTCTTCTTCCTTGCTGTAGACTGTAGACCTATGTGGTCTGTTCTCCAGAGGGTTGCTTCTACTGCGAAGTGGATATTCCCAGGTGTGCTTCAACCTTTTAGGAGGTCCCATGAGGCTAATTATGTAGTGCAATATAGAAACAAGCCAATTAACTTCAATTGAACGAAACATTGAAATGTTTATTCTGTAATGTTTTCTAGGCAGTTGTTGCATTAACTATGTATTTATCCTTTATATTTTGCAGAATGTAAATGATGTTATATCATTTCTTGATTATACACTAGATTGTTTGTAGTTCTTGTAAACTTGAGTAGATTATAGCGGAATAAAAATAGGAATGTGTAGAGAAGATAGATAACCTCTCCTGTGTGGAGCACTGCAACATGTGATGCATGTTGCATCATGGCCCTAATCTTGGTGTTGTTTGTTATGAATCAATAGCGAATCAGTGCGAACTGTCCTTGGCTCAATAGTTCCATTTGGAAGTTGGGATGTCTCCAACTATTGAGCTACTCCCAGATTAGCAGTCGAGAGCTGTTCTCCATCCCACCTATTCATCCAGCCATCAATCTAGACCACGTGTGAGACAAGGGCATAATAAATTACTAGTATAATTATTATTTAGCAGGAGAAAAAAAATCTGAAACAATGTTATTTATTGTTTGTTTAACAATGATGTAAGACTCTATATTAAATAATTAAAACATCTGTTTTCTACAAGTTTTATTATATTTTATGGGAATGAATGTTGAAGGGCAAAACATATCATTCCCATAAATTATATAAACTTCTAGAAAACAGAAGTTTTCATTTGTATTAATTATTAAACACCCACTTTTTATTTTACATATTCAGGACTAAGTTAATACATTATCCACTCAGCTGATATAGACTGTTAAGACCATTATCCACTGAATTGGTGTTGACTGTTAAGACTATTATCTACTGAACTGATGTATTATAGATTGTTAAGACCACTATCCACTCAGTTGGTATAGATTGTTAAGACCATTTTGCACTCAGTTGATATATCGCACCTTCGGTAAGACAAGGGCATAATTCTTAAAAATTCTCAAAATTATTTAAGTATGCCAAAGTATTTTAAAAACATCCCTTTATATAAGAGGAACAAAGAGGCTCATTCAGTTCAGTCTCAATTTGCCAGAGGGCGATAGTGTATGATCAATACAGCCAGAATAACACCATTAATATTAGTGCCCTTGTCTTACCCAAGGTGCGATATTATAGACTGTTAAGACTCAATTGCCATAGATTGTTAAGATTTTAAATTAAACAGTTGTTTTCATCAACAGTTAATGCTTGTTACAGCTCAATCGATAATGCCCTTACAAGGTGAAATGTTATTTTAATTAATATTTCCAAAATTAAAGCTGATGCCAATGAATTCATTACATATAAAATATGTAAATAAAAAGTAGAGATTCAATATTTTCTTGGCAAAAATATATCTTCTGTTACCGTTGTAGAAAAAAAACACGATTTTCTGCTTGTAAAACCTATTCCTATAGTTTGAATTACTTGAGATTTATGAAAAGGGAATTAGCGGCTCGTCACTCAACGTAACCTAGAATCCCCGGGACCTCCAGCAGAGAGTTTATCTAGCGAGTGCGTCACACGGCGCTGTTGTTGTCGCGGGTCACCGTTACGGTGCCCCCAACGCACAACAAGCTATATTGGCTCTCCATCCCTTATCTCCCTCCTGCATGTTTACTATTTGTCTGTATCACCACGCGGCCAACATTCACAAACACCTCGCTTACCCGTAAATATTATTGAGCAGTTTCTCAGAAGTGGGATTTTTGATATTCTACTGTGTCCAACTGATAGTCTTCTCACCCAAGGATGTCCGGATATAAAACAAGTTACTCCACTAACCATCACGCACACTCTTCTTTCCTGACATACTTCTCTCGCTTCCTCAACATTGTGTCATACATGCACGTCATTTCTCCGACTACTCGCATGCTCCATATATTTAGTGTTTCAAATCAAATATTAAAAGTCAGGATATTAATTTTTAAGATAATTTAATGATTTTACTGATATCTCTCTTTGATGGATGTTCATTTTAAATAAAATATTTTTCAGGAACTTTTTTTTATTATTTAATTTTATTGGAAAAACCCAATTGGTTCCAAATATGAATTTCCTTTAATTCAATTCATTTTATTTTAAAAAATCATTAACATTACAGAACATTTTTCAATGCGTTTATGATTACAATTAAAACAATATATTTAATAACAATTAGGAGTAACAATAGGATCGCTGCGATGGTATATGGAACGCATGGATGGAGAAAGAATGGTTAAGAAAGTATACGTTAATGATGTAAATGGAGTACGGAGTCGAGGCAGACCGAGGAAAACATGGCATGACCAAATTAATCAAATTTTAAAGGTTGGTCATGTTAGAAGTCGGAGGAATCGACGTGCGTGTATGACTCGTATGAATGTGGAGGGAGCTAGAGAGGTTTGCCAGGATAGAGTAGTGTGGCGGTCCATTCTCTCTGCCTACCCCTGCGGAGAAATGGCGTGATGGTTTGTTTGTTTAATAACAATTAAATAAATATAGAAGTAAAAAGAAACAATAGTGTAATGTAAGACATAAGACAATTAAAAAATTTAAGAACAATTAAAAAAAAAGGAAATATAGAGAAACAACGTAGTACAATTAGAAAAGGGAAAAAAGCCAATACCATTTTAATATATAAGAGGTAGATGCTTTCTGAGGATAGCCTCACTATCGTGGAAAATGTCCACATCCGAAGAGATGCGGTTTAGAAGTATAATTGCCCTGTCCACGGGCATTACCTTGGGTAGATTGACTCTACACGGTGGCAGGTGAAATAATCTACGTTGCCATTGTCGCAGATAATTGTCAGAACTATGTATTCATTCGACCACGAATCAGTTAAAAAAAAAATGAACATCCGAATGGATAGTTGGTCTGATTTCCAATGATTGGTAGTCCAGCATACCCAGTAAGAATAGCAGTTTAATAGCGACCGGTTTCGCCAAGACAGACTGTCGATGCTAGCTAGCCTTGTGAAATAAAGACAAAAGTGGATGTAGTTCTTAAAAAAACATTAATATTTATGATTTGTTATGTAATGTAATATTAGAATGAATTTGTTTTGTTGTCAGGTTCTCTGTCACCTGCGGAAACCATGGAAGGGGCAGACGAGGGAGTGGCTATTCACAAGAAGCCCGGGAGAGGAGCCGTGCACACCGGTCAGTTTCATCCTGCTTATTCTTGTGGTGGCCATTGAGTATTATGTACAGCAATAGTAAGAGGTGGTGTTCCGTTGCAGGGCTGACCCACGAGTGCGGGGTGTTCGGGACCATCGCGGGCGGGGAGTGGCCCACGCAGCTGGACATCGCGCAGGTCATCTGCCTCGGGCTGGTGGCTCTGCAGCACAGGTTTGTTCACAATCCTATTCACTTTGCTGTTTATTGGGATGCCACTAGGGACTTTTTAATGTGATAGTTTCCCCTTGCTTTCCTCATATTTGTATATAACAGATTATTAGAACACATTATTAGATCATTTGAACATTTGTCAGACTTGGACTTGGATCTTCTGGCTTACAGAGGTTCAGCTCTAATGGCTGTAGGAAACATTGTTGGAATACGATTTGGTAGTTAATTCTTTAAGCAAAATAAGGTGTAAATTGATTTTTTTTCCTCGGCTCATTTATTGATTATGAAATTACAAATTTGACTGCAAAACCAAGTATGTATGTAGTACATGTACATAAAAAAGCTTACATTACTTTACAGTACTGCAAAAATAATCAGAGATTTTTTTTAACAAGATTTCCTCGTCTATTTTTTCGTTTTAATAAAAGCAATTGAGTTGAGCTGCTTTCCTCTTGCTATTCAAACCATGATAGTGCAGTTTCTAATGCTCTAAAGGCTTCTCCGTGACTGATTCATTCTTCTTCATCATCTTCGTTTGAGCTCACTCTCTTTTTGTACCAGAGAAACAATTTCATCATTGTTCAACCCACACCCAACGTTGTGTAGGTGTGGTGGGGTAAGCTTAGTCATGTGTAGGTCACGGTACAGAACGCTTCATCATCTCGGCTTGTCCGGATAATTGACGTCCCGGTTAACTGACGTCCGGATAAACAATGTTTTACTGAATATTAGTTATTTAATATGGAGTTTTACATCATTGTTCAAGAAACAATAAATACCAATTAATGTACATAATTTCTAAGCTATTGATTCTCATGACATGTGATAGGCAGCTAGTCTATCCCATTTTTATTTTCACATGAATTTTACCACATCAAAGAGAGTGCGAAATTTATTTTTATTCTTTCACACAGTCACAGTGTGGATGGAAAAAGAAATCAATTGCTAAAAGACGGCCACAAAGTAAATAGAGGAAGCTTGAGAAGTATATTAGGACAGAGCAGTGAGGTGATCCATCATCTCTGCATACCCATCCAGTAAACAACGTGATGGTTAGTTAGCTAGTTTTTGTTAGTGAAATTTATCATTAGGAATTCATTGCATAGAATGAAAATATAATAATATCTATGAAGCGAGATGTATGTATTGTTGTGTGCAGGGGGCAGGAGTCGGCGGGGATCGTGACCTCGGAGGGGGAGGGGAAAAGCTTCCACGTCCACAAGGGCATGGGCCTCATCAGCAACATCTTCAGCGACGATTCCATCAAGAAACTCAAAGGAAACCTCGGCATCGGCCACACAAGGTACAACCACTTTTATATATTTATGTCATAGCTACACTTGCAGATGGAGATGGAGTGACTTGACTCGAGTCCTAAGATATTAATGCCATTTAAGAAACATCATTTTTCACAGTTTGCAAAACATGTAGCCGGTAAATTATTTAGTTTTGTAAAAAATATAATGTTGCTATTTGAAATTTCACGGCAGAAGTTAATTTTAAATAATGAAAACAAAAGATTTAGTTAAATTCCACATAGGTTTTTGGCAGTAAACTGCCGAAACCGGTCAAAGCCATAAAATTTAACTAAACATATACTAAAAAGATTTTATTTATTTTCATTATTTAATTTTGTATGCGTAATAGATGTCGCCAGTAGTCACATTTTTACAAAATCTGCAAATATTCGAAAAATCATACATGAGCCGCAAGCATGGGAACATACGACTCAGTGTGTATCAGGGTCTCGCGGTTGGGGTGGCAAGGAGAGATTAATACAAGTACAAAGTAATTAATACGAATGAAAACATTTGTTTTCTAAAAGTTTTATTATATTTTATGGGAAAGACACGTTTCCCCTTGCTTAGAGGCATTATCAAATATAACATTGCCTTAGCAGGGTGTAAAACTTGTATAAAACAGATGTATTCATTCGTATTAATTATTTAATATGGAGAAAACTCCATATTAAATAATTAATTGAAACTCCATCATTCAATCTCCTCTCCCAATTGACATTTCATTAGTTGGGACAAGTATGTCTCGGCCTGTCTAAAATTGTTTTCCTGGCGTGTGCCTATATATGTTTTCACTTCTAGTTTTATAGAATACCATATTTATTTATTTTACTAAGTGTTTGTGTTATGAATTATTGTTAGTAATGTCACATCACAAATTAAGCGATTCATTCCAAAATATACCTTATTTATTCATCAAAAAAAAGTAGGAGAAAATATTTTTTAACACAGAACACTTTGTATATAATTTCACGATTTGTTGAAAGGGCCGACAATGTTCCAGGCTTTGGTATCAATTGTATCCGCTCCGACACCCGCAGGTACTCCACATCGGCGGCCTCGGAGGAGGTGAACTGCCAGCCCTTCGTGGTGCACACGGCCTACGGGCAGCTGGCCATCGCGCACAACGGGGAGCTGCTCAACTGCCACTCCCTGCGCAAGATGGTCCTGGCCCGCGGGGTGGGCCTGTCCACCCAGTCGGACTCGGAGCTCATCACGCAGGCGCTGTGCGTGCGGCCCCACGGCGAGCAGGAGGGTGGCGCGCCCGACTGGCCCGCGAGGATCACCGCCCTCATGCACCTGGCACCCCTCTCCTACTCCCTGGTCATCATGACGGAAGACTGCGTATACGCCGTGAGGGACCCCTACGGCAACCGGCCGCTCTGCATCGGCAAGATCCTGCCTCTCAGTCCAGGTACACTTCCGCCATCATGGTAATCTTTTTGCGCAAGGGAGGACTTGAAGGGTGTTTAGTGGACTGGTGACGACCTTCATGGCAGATCATCTATGACTACCGCACCGAAGGTCCCGGGTTCGATTCCCGGCGATAACAATGTGAAAGAAAAAATAATAATTTGACTGTCTTTGGTTTGATAGAATTCACATGACAATAAAAATGGCGATAGACTGGCTACCTATCATGTCATGAGAATCAATAGCTAAAAACTGGCATCCCAGGAACCAGCAAAGATATTAAACATTGCTGCAAACCAATCCTAGGATTGGAACTTAACAAGTTATTATTGTATTTCAATTTCAAGCTACTAACATTAATAAGTGTGTGAATGTTTGTTACAGAAGGCAGCGACATAGGCTGGGTAGTGTCCTCGGAGTCATGCGGCTTCCTGTCCATCGGGGCGCGCTACGAGCGCGAGGTGCTCCCGGGGGAGATAGTGTGCCTCACGCGCACGGGGCCCCACACCGTGGCGCAGGTGCCGCTGCCCCCTGGCAAGCAGCAGGCTTTCTGCATCTTCGAGTATGTCTACTTTGCGCGCAGCGACAGCATGTTCGAAGGTACTGCGGCGGCTCATGTTCTCTCTAACCCCAACCAATGTTCTCTCTAACTTCCCAAGGTTATGTGCGCAAAAGATATTGGCTGTGCAATTTTAAAAGGAAATTGTGCACCACGTAACAGTATTTGAATCTACTAAACAAAATGGTTAATTTTTAATAATGACAATTAATTTATTCATTGAAATAGTCAATACTATTGAATGTTATGCATAAATAGAGAAACAAAATTAGTGTACCAATACCAGTTATCCTTCTCCCAGTATTGACGCCCTTATAACCTAACGCTGGTGTAACTTGTGTGTGTACAGCTTAGAAACAATACTGAGCCCAACCATTCTCCACAAACATGTGGTCCCAATCAAACTTGTTATTAAACTTCCCTCTTTTGGGTGACTATGTGAGTTCTAATGTTGTTATTTTCCCGCCCCAGGCCAAATGGTATACTCCGTGAGACTACAGTGCGGCCGGGAGCTGGCTCGCGAGGCTCCGGTAGACGCCGACATTGTCAGCTCCGTTCCTGAATCAGGGACAGCCGCGGCCCACGGCTACGCCAGACAGGTGGGTTCTGAAGAGCGAGGGAGGTGCTTCCATCTTAATCCATAATTTTATAACAAGTTGTTTTATTATTATCTAAAGAGTGTCTAATATAATCTTGTTTAACCTCCGGCTGGCTACTGCACCTGAATCTGTCTGAGCTACTAATGCAGAAACCAGCCACATAATGATAATGGTAGAGTTTTTAGAAATAAATAATGTACTGGAATATTTTGTCAAACTACCAACCGTATTCGCACCAAACATAGGTTCATCGAGGTAACAAAGCTATTTAGCTAATGGAGGATCGCTTGGGTATAAGTTTGTGAGTTTAAAAAACAAAATAATGTGTTAAAATGAAATATTTGAGTTTTATATTTATTTCTTGAAAGGTTTTACATAAATTTGATTAATTAACAAGTATGCTGCTACATAATTATGAGCGTGCTGAATGCTATGCAACAGTTATTCCACTTCCAACTTAACGCCTTGCGATGCACTGTGTGGTGCAGTTATTGGTGGACATGGTATGGAAAGTACATAAAAATCTGTTAACCCTTAGGCGCTGGGAACGATTTGCACGTATTGGTTTCTGGTATGCTGCGAATTTTAGGAATTGTGTCATTGTGCGTTTGGCCTCGCTGTGTTTTACCAAACTAATTTAAAATTATGAAAAAATTCTATCATGTTACTAAATGTGAGTAGATTGTGATTTTATCATAAATATAATACTTTTGTTTTGTTATTTTCAAAATAATGCTCTACATAAAAGAAGCACTCCCAGAATCTTTATTCATTGTTGATCGTAAAAATTCTTTATCTCACATTAAGAATATACTTTTATAAATAAACTTCTCAAGTTTTGTCCTTCATTATGTTAACACACTAATTATGACGATTTTTCTAATAGTACTCTGGAAAATATTCCGCTGAACACAGTACCTTATCAATGTCATTAGGTGACCATACGATTGTATGGAGGAATCTCCTTAATGTCAACATCTTTCCATTTGTGTAATAACGAATTAGTAATAATTTAATACTATTGCGGTATCTATTCCTTTCAATTGCAATATTGTTCATAATCTGTCTTTTCAAGATTAACTCGAAATAGTCAACATCGCAACTCTCTACATTGATAAATTCACAATCTCCTAACCCAGATTGTTCATTAAAATTACATACATCTGGTTGGAAGTTAATGCTGTTTACCCAAGTGGGCGAAAAATTTGTGAAATTTATTTTATTGGGGGGATGTTCTTATAATATTTGAAAATTGTCTTTTTCCCCATCGCTGTTTTCCGACGGTTCATCCTCCAAATTTTCTGGAATATAATCTTCTTCATCACTAATGGATAAATCTGAATGGCAATCTAGCAAAAAGTTTTCAATATTCCTCATTCATTTTTAATGCTCGAAAATAAAATAATTATGAATACAAGTTCCCAGAAACACAAAATGATGCGTAACAACTAAATGTCATTAATTTCACTCGGGTTATGAACATAAACAAAATTAGAAATGACACCATACAGCGAAAGGATGATTTCAAATGTATAGGAATGGCCGTGTCACAAAATTTTTTTAGTTCATCTGTTAGTAATAAATAATTTCTGATAAAAGGGTATTGTAGTAAAACCTTTACTTTAGGATATAATCCCTTTTTTTTGTATATTTTTACTGTCAAATTAACGAAATACACGAGGACAAAAGTGACTAATATTCACACTGCAGTTGGTCGTACCGAAAGCAAATTTTTCTCGCACTACTTTTATGTTTTTAAATAGTCTCGCCACTTTGCCACCAATTTTATGTGTTATCCTTCGGGTGAGGATTTTTGGGATGGAATAACTTCCAACACGATTAAATTTTAAGTAGAGAACTTTATTTAAGACGATGTTACAAGCAAGAAATTACAATGATATAAAGATGTGTTACAAGTAAGGAGTTGCAATTATATCTAGATGTGTTACTATTAAGGAGTCGCAATTGTATCTAGACTTGTTACTATTAAGGAGTTGCAATTGTATCTGATTTAATCCATGATGCGGTTCAGCTTAAAAAGTGTGCATTTCTTTGTTCGATGACACATGTACCTGCGGGAACAGATCAATAAAAACATTCTCGAGTTCTAGCCCTTATGTTTACAAAAATATTAATAATATAAACAAATCTTCAATAAGTCGGACGAAGACAAGACGTGGGAACAGATCAATTAATGCATCTCTGAATCCCCAAATGTTTACTTAATATAATATAAACAAATCTTGATTCAAAATATAGAGACTAGGAAAGTGATTCGTGGGAATGGGTGGTTAGGTACAATAACACTACCATTGCAGTTGGTCGTACCCTAGGAGTTAATACATACGCGATAGGAGCATTACACAAGCACACCTCCTCCATCCTCAGCGCGCTAGGTACCAACTATATTTTGATGCGGATATGCGTCGTTAGCACTCAACGTGTTAATAAAAGTGATTGTACAATTTCAGTCGGGTATCCCGTTTGCGGAGGTGCTGTGCAAGAACCGGTACGTGGGGCGCACCTTCATCCAGCCGTCCACGCGGCTCAGGCAGCTGGGCGTGGCCAAGAAGTTCGGGGCCCTGTCGGAGAATGTGCGGGGCAAGCGCCTCGTGCTGGTGGATGACTCCATCGTGCGCGGCAACACCATCGGGCCCATCATACGCCTGCTCAGGGACGCCGGAGCCAAGGAGGTTACCTCCCACTTTATACATATTTATTTTAATCATTTGCAATCTAACTAACTAACTCTCTGGAAGGGTCCGTACTCTCTTGCTTCCTCTACATTCATACATCATGTCCTGCACGCACATCGATTTCGCCAACTCCTTATGTGACCGACATTTAATATTTGATTGATTTGATCGGGACACGTTTTCCTCTATTTTTAGCCCCATTCACATCGTTTACATATATTTTCTTTACCATTCTGACTTCATTCATTATTTCAATGTGTCCAAACCATCTTAATGACGCTTCAATCTGAACAAACAAGCTTAATATTATGTAAAACCAAAGTATTTATTGTTTCTTGGAAAATGACAAAACTTCATGTACTCGTATGTAAGAATAAAAACATTCGATTATACAAGTTCTATTATAATTTATGGAAATGACATAGTTTGCCTGTCTAAGGCATTATCAAATGAGAAAACCATTTGATAATGCCTTAGAATGCGGAACATGTCATTCCCATAAATTATAATAAAATATCGTATTACTTTAAAGTCAAGTAATTTTCTTTTTTTTTATTAATGTGAAATAAATTCAATAACTATAATAATTTCTCTAAGAAAAAAATTACAGTATTTTTTAAAGACCTTTTTCCATAGACTGAATAATTTTTCAATTCAACTTTTGTAGAATTTTGTGACCTTTGTGAAGTGTTGATTCACTTCTTGGAATATAAATATCAACTTATTGTACATGTGTCTCCTCTGGATAATAAAGTTAACCCTTAACGTACCGTGTTCAAAACAAAACGCTTGCTCCCATGTGGTAAGTTCAGTTTACCGCTAACTTTATCTAAATATCAAGCATATGACTAGATGAATCAAAATTTAATTTATGTCATCTTGTAGGGAATTTCATTAGGAATAGATCGATATCTATAACATACATGGATTATTTGAAAAACATATCATTATTAATTTTTTTCTGGAACCATGCGATTTCTGATATGTAATGCGTCATAGCATACGGGCGACTGGCCGCGGGCCGCGCGGCGGCCGGCGCGGCTAGACTTTACGAGATTTTACGTATGATAAAGGCACCTAGACAAAATGTATAGTACGTTCAAGACAACGAGTACGTATTAATATTTGTCCCTTTTGGTAAAGTGTTAATATTTTCACAGTTCTGATATTATTAAGTTGCGTCCTGCGTTTCCGTCTACAGTCGGTATTATTACGTACATATTGAAAAAGCCAAAGATATAATTTATAATACGTTCAAAACAGCGAGTAAGTATTTGTCACTTTTGATAAAGTTGTAAATATTAGCAAAACAAATTCTACCTTAACACGAATGAAGGTGAGGGCAGTCTTAGAAAATATTTTTTTTTGGGATGAAGGAAGTAATTTTATGCTTTTTTTTTATTACGAAATATTGAGAACACTTCAATGGAGGATTACAATTTTTTTTATAATATTAGGGTCCATAGGTTTTAAGAAAATCAACTTTAAATTGGCAGTGGAAACTCAATTTACCACATGGCAACGCGACGGTTAAAGATAATGAGAAAGGTATGAGAACAAATAGAGCTACAAAACGATGGCAAATAACCAATAGGATACATATAGGATACATATATTATACATATAAGGATCAAACAAGAAGTAAAATAATATTTGTGGGGCAGGTCCACGTGAGGATCGCCTCCCCGCCGCTGCAGTTCCCGTGCTACATGGGCATCAACATCCCCACCCGCGAGGAGCTCATCGCCAACCGCCTGCAGCCGCCGCAGCTCGCCAAGCACGTCGGTGAGTGCACCCTCGCCTTCAAACATTGTCAATGTGTGTCTCCTCATCTCAATCTCCAGCCTTGATATCTTCAACGGAGACTAAAGTAATTGTTATTGGAAGGGTAACGGAATAAACCAAATATGGACTTGGACCCAAGTGAAACTAGTTGGCATAAATTATAACCTTACCGTGGTTAAATACAAAGTCTTTTATTATTTTATATCTATACGTTTAAAATGTCAAACCAAAAGGAATTTGAATTATTATTTTTATTATTTTAAGATAGAGGTTCAAAATGTACCTGTTATCTTAGAAACAACATCCCGTCCTAGATGGCCTGCAATATATATAAATGTAATGAGTTGTGTGCGCAGGTGCGGACAGCCTGTGCTATTTGAGTGTGGAGGGGCTGGTGAGCGCCGTCCGCTTCAACATGCGCGCCCCGGGCGGGGGCCCCGGGGGCCACTGCACCGCCTGTCTCACGGGCCACTATCCGGGGGGGCTGCCCGACCACCTACACTGGTGACCTGCCCCCCGCCACGCCCCGCCTCGCCCGACCTGACAAGATGACATGTCCCGAGAGGGCGCGGATTGTCCCTCGAGTAGCGAGGTTGTGCAAGGTCATGACTCTCGCGCCTGGACAAGTTCTATTCTGCAAGATGTATCCACGGCAATTAGTTGAACTCTCTCCTGTTTAAGATCTGATTAGTTTATTAGAATTCTGGGAGTATTGGAAGATCTAATAACATTAGCTGTTTGGAAAGCAAATTGGTTTTCAACAACTCGTCAGCTGAGAATAAGAGGGTTCCAACTACCAAAATTTCACATTTGGCTTTTTTTCGTGAAAAGGGTTCTTACTAACCTTATCCATACGTACAATTAAATAAAACATGTAATAGTATCGTCATTTTGATGTTACTAAAAGAATCAAGTTCCATCTGATCACTCAAAATACACGATTCACTGAAGAAGGATTCATTTAAACTTGGAACTTTATTATTCCAACTTTTACACGTTTTTCGGTAAAAGAATCTCTGGAAATTGGAATAAAACCCTTTCATTCCAAAATACACACCCGAAACCAACAAAACTTTGACTTCATTTTTCTCAGCTTTTTACTTTTGTCAGTTGGAACCTTCTTACTCTCAGGTGACGAACTGTTCCCCTGAAAATGTGGTGAAAGTTTTAGAAATTTTATTACAAATATTTTTTAATTTTCATTTTCTAAGAGTTTAATTCATAAGCGGGAAGCTAGGTATTGTTGCATGCAGAATGTATTATTATTCCATAACTAACAATAAGACACACATTTCATTTGCATCACATTGTTCCTCGGGCAACACTGAAAGAATGTATTACCTCGTGACTGAGAGCTGCACTCACATTCCTTCATTCCAAACTGCGGGACCCGACATGCCGTGTGTGCAGGCAGGGGGCGGGAGGTGTAGGACATTCACTGTGATATGAGCGTGCTAGACACGCCAAGTAAGCGAGACAGCCATGCGACACCGCCTGTCTTTAGTTAGTTATAATTACCCTCGCGGGGGAACTCCACTTATTGATTGGTGCGGAAGACGATGACAGAAAATTATTGGTGCTAGGGTAACACGCCAGTCTTGCTTGCGCAACTCTAATCACCAAATTTAAAAGGTGGATAAATTGGATTTTTTTCTATATTACTTGATACATTCCTATTTACTTAAGTATTTTAATACTCACTTGCAAAGTATGGAATTTTCTAAATTATTGACAGAGATTGTACTCTTGCCTGTAGCATGAGCATTCCAATTATCTGCGAAAGGTTTCATCGTTCCTAGTTTAGTCTTTAATCATTGTTTTCCGCGGATTAGATCAATTTATTTGTTTGTTTGAGAATTACGAGTCTATCAATGTTTAATGGGACTCCGCACACCATACTTGCGGGAGTATTCCGAGAAGCGTGGCTTGCTTTATGTGCAATACACCACCAAATCCCCGCTGGATTTTTTAATGTTTTTTTTATTTTTGATATAAAATTATTCTAGACCTTAATATTGAGTGTGTACCGAAGACACATTCCGGGTGAAATCCCACCTGCTACGCGGATGCGATATTTAGTTGAAAGCTTAACACACCGTCGTATTATAAAGATCTTTTGTAGTTTTGAGGCGCTTAATGTACTCACCGTAGTTAAGCGCTCGGTGTATTTATGAAGTACCGTGTGACCCGCGGGAACTTTTATCCTCGTCCACGGTACGGCTCCTCGGAGCGGACGGTCTTCTGAGAATCTTCTTTTATAATTATTACTGCTAAGACTGTACAAAATCCTTTTTAATGAATATTTGTTTGTAAGAAAATGCTGGACTTTTATTTGTTATCCCTCCCACTCGCCCGCTGTTGGAGAGCCGGCCCTCGTGAAAGACAAGCCTAGTGAGAATATCAGAGAACACATCTTCAGCTGACTTGTCCCCCAAAGGGTCCGAGCTCTGCCGGTCACCGCCATATTTTTTTGAAACAATATTACTATGGGCATATCGCACCAGTATTTCTAAAGTGAAATACATCCTGAAAAAAAAAAAAATTAACATATATTATTATTTCTGAAATACAAGTGCAATATTGACAGCCATACTGGCCAAGTGGCAACCGCTGTGGCTGACACATCAGAGGCCCCGGGTTCGATTTCCGGCAATGAATGTGAAAAAAAATTCATGCAGTCTTTGAACTGGTAGAATTCACGTGACAATAAAAATAGTGATAGACTAACTATCTCTTAAATAATGTGTTGTTCTTCTTATTGTTTCTAATTACTTCATTGGTCTTAATTTTTTTTAATTATCTCGTGTTTTTTTTTATATTTTTGTATATTCTGTTTAAAATTGGTTTTGTATTCTACCTATATGGTCAAAAGCGCTTTGGTTATATACTGTAATGTTTATGATTTAAAAAAAATAAAAAATTATTAAATAAATTGAAACTACCCACCACATGTCATGAGGTAGAATTCACGTGACATTAAAAATAGTGATAGACTAACTACCCACCACATGTGATGAGAATCAATAGCTAAAAATGTGTATACAGTAATTGGGTTCAAATAACCTGGTGTATACAAAAAAGAAAAAAAATATGCATTGGAATATTGGGTATTTCAGCGTATCTTGGTGTCTTCTTCACATCACTCATCGATGTGTGATTCTCCATCTTCAGCCTAGTACTTAGTTTACTGCGGCCAAATGACCATATACTGAGCCTAACAGATTTTTGACATTTTTGTATTTCAACAACTTTACTGTTTTCTTCAATTGAATTTTTCATCTCACTACATGGTTGAAAATTAAATTAGGCAATTGTAACATTGACCTTGGAATAAACCTTCACCTTCGCACACCTTTAGACAGTATTATAATTAGTTCCTCACACCCCACGAAGTATACCAATGATATCAATCAATTTAAGCGGTAATAATATATTAGATACGCCCTTTAAAATCATTAATATTTGTCCACTTGTAAAGTACGCGGATATCAAAAACGCAGCCCAAGAACAGAAGGAATACGCTGGTATCTCACACTCGCCACACTTTTTTAATGTTAACATTACCAAATTTAATAATTTTCATTCAAAATTACATTTCGGAAGAATAAGTTGGATGGGGTTTAAATGTCAAAGGACAACAAGTACCTGGCTTCAAATAAATGTTCGTGTTCTCAACATTAAAATTATTAAATGGCAGCGAAGATACATGTTTATAATACGCGACAAATAAATTTAAATAATACTTGAGCTTGAAAACGCCCGCGGATATAAGATCGAATTTTATTTTGTCGCCGTACGATTCGGCCGCGAACTACTACGGAAGAGTGAAATCAATTTACAAATTATTTATATACCATAGAAAATTTCGTGCTGGATCTCGGTGGAAAAAACGAAAACTATTCAGCTTATGATAAAACAGATTCCCGTTTTACCTATAAAATATAAGATTATTATTTTAAAAATTGTTATTTTTTTTATAAAAGGTAAACCGAAGTGAAATGTCTCTAGATTACGGGCGGATGCTGCTAATAGGAGGTCTTCAAGGGAGCTGAACTAGAAACGGATCACTTCTTAGTAGTGGCAATAGTAATCTTATTTCGGGGTGGTAAAACAAAAGCGAAACGGTGGCCGCGCCAATCAGAATCAAAGTTGAAATATTGGAAAACAGTGAGAGAATGAAAAATTGTGGGTAATTATATTTTGATTAACTTGTATGTAAAACTAGGTTCACAACCCATCACACCGCGTCTCCTGCGGGGCGAAAAGAGAAAGATGAAGTGCCGCATCAGTAAAAGTGTGACAGTTCATTATTTCTGCCTACCCTTTCGGGGAGACGGCGTGATGGTTAGTCAGTTAGTTGTATGTAAAATTAACTTAATGGTAAAATTAACACAAGTATTTTTAAGTGTTGGTAAGTATTGTTTTACGAATACTTATACTGACGGAGTCTGATGATGGAACGAGGAACACCTTAATATTAATAAATTACAATCGAAGACTTACTTGCTAAAAGCTGGTCAGCTTACTTAATTTTACTGCGTAATGCTATCCTCGGGACAGCAGCGCCGAGTTGGGGCTGCGTTCATCCGTCCGCGTGCGAGGTGGACGATGGGGAAGAGCCGTGGATGCTGGAGCCGACCTGGCCTCCGCCGCGGAGATCGGGTGAGGCAGACGACGGCGAAAGGTGACGTGGAGGCTGGCCGGATCTGAGGCAACCGGCACCTGGCGGCGGTGTCGATGTGGACGGCGACGGACCGTGTCAGGCGGCTTGGCATCCTCCTCCGTCCGCACCACGGGGGATGTGTGAGGCGGACGATGGGGAAGAGCGTGGAAGTGAAAGGCGGCCTGGTCTCCTTCGCTGAGACAGCAGTGGCCAGCATCAGGCCCCAATGATGATAAGCTGACGCCATGGTTACTGGCGCCATGCGGCGATATCGCGATCTTTTTTAGATTATTTTCCCGGCGTTCGGCGCCCGCCGAGCGCCGGTAAGATGTTCCTTCCACCGAAGGCCGGTGTCTGACTGCCGCGGCCTTGCTCCACACAGCCATTTGGTCGTATCTTGCATACAGATTTGTTACGACGAATCGAAGTTTTTTTTAAATATATTTAAATAATGTAGGGTCCGATGTTCTGCGGGATACCCGCTTGTACAGCGCGGGCTAAAACTGAAAGCTGTGCATCCCTCGTCTTAATTAAGCTTGGACTATAATGTTCTCTGCGAAAATCATATTTAAATAATGTCATAATTTCATTTTCGAGACGGCTATGGCTCGAATTATTGTTGTAATTTGTAATAACTTTTTGGCTTTGAACAAAAATTACCTAAGAGAAATATAAAAATAGGCGATATGGGTGTATAAAGGTGTAAAATGACCGAAATCAATGAAATGTATAAAATATCCCAATGTGAGAACAAAAATAGCATGAATATAAAAAGTAAATGGTGATGATGTAAACGAAACTAGAAATGGAGGAAACGTGGAAAACGTGGCACGATAAAATAAATCGTTGAATTGAATGTCAGCCGCATGAGGAATCAGAGAAATCGCATGCATGACACGATGTATGAATGTTGAGACAGGGAGAGAAAATATGTAAGGAAAGAACAGTACGGCGGTCAATTCTTTCTGCCTACCCCTTTTGAGAGACGGCGTGATGGTTTGATAGATAGTTAATAAAACTTCCATTTGCATTCGTTATTATTTAAATATATAGAAAGAGCAGAAATGAATAAAAAAAAAACAGTATTTATAAAAGACACATTATAAACAGAAAAGTAGATCAGAACACACCCACCAAGGGGCAGTGTAGACTTCCGGTCAAAACAAAACCAATGAACAGGAGCCAGTGGCAACATCCATGAGCAGCAACTCAGGGACGCAGAAACAGAAAACAAAACTAAAATGCACAAAACTATTGTAACAATCATAGCGAACATACTATTCATAATTATTTCTAAAACCTGTCCTCCATCCATCCCATCCCAATTTATTCATTCTTACTTAACATCTTCCCGCCTCCCTCATACACCATCTTCTTCCTGTTTTAAAATTTAGTTTGTTATATATTTGTCCTATTGTGTATTGTGAATTAATGTGTGTTTTATATAATTTTAATGTGTTTTTTTTTTTACTAATTTAAGGTGTGCTTTATATAATATTTACTTCTGATTTTATTTCATAATAAAGAGATGTGAGGCCGCGCGGGAGATATATAAGGTTAAAAGAATAGATTAAATGTGGTCTGTCACCCTTTTGATTGATGACAAGAAAAGGCTAAATTAAATTAACGTAAGTCCCGGATGGACAAGGAACAGGCCTAGATAGTGCAGCGAGACTGACGAAAGGGCGTCGCTGCGTCCAATAACAGTCTCGGGTGGTGGTGGGAACCTTATATTTAAATATATAATCTGCTGATTCCAACAAAAAAACATCGAATTCTAAATGAGAAAACCTACATTTTTGCTAATAACTATTTCATAAATATATAATTAGTAATGAAGAAATCTATCAACGATATTATAATTATGTTTATCCTGTAAGTCAGAAATAAATAAATATATGTTTTTGTCCGCTCTCCTGAACAAGTGACTAAAATAGAGTTAGCACTCTTAGCCGACGATTCATTATATTTATAGGCGTAGTAACATTATTAGAAATAATGTATACTAGCTACACAGCACCGGTAAAAGAAGATTGAATTAAAAAATAAAGTATTTACTTAGTCAATCAGTTATTTTCTATGGTGAAAAATATGGCACCCAATAGCCTTTTAAGGCAATAATAAAAAAACGCGAATGACAGCTCTCTATCAAAACTTCAACTTGTAGCCGATTTCTAGTAATAATTTTTGTATTAGTGATAAGTTTATGAAGTAAAATGATTTTATAATAGTATACCAATTAATATTTGTGATTAAATATTCCTAAGTAAGTATTCGATAGTCGTATTTAAGTTTACAGATGCTGCATTTATACTCACATTCACTCCATTCAGCATATGCATTTGTAATCATTAAAAGCCTAAATTGTGTTTTGTTTCGCACGAAACGTTTGAAATGCGAATTTGTTTCCATACAACAACTGTGAACTATTTTAGTTTGCAGAACAATAAGTAAAAATTACGCATCAACACTACCGCGAATGACAATGGAAGATCCCCACTGTTTTATTTTAGACGGTTTTTATTTTTACGCAATGTAAATCATTGTTCCATCAACGCACGTCAAATTGCGCATAAATTGCCACATTCAATGTTACAGGCTATCTGCTACTGTCCAAACATCATACAACGTGTAGGTTAGTTTTATCCATTAAATAAATTTAGATTGCGGAGTCCAAAAATCTAGTACAGGTTTACGACTATTCAACTTTACGACCACAATCCGCATGAGTTAAACATGGCACATACGTCCATTCTTTTCTTTCTTTCCCCTCGCCTCTTCCTGTTACTAGGGGTCGGTTTTTCATCAGACAGATATTTTGAGGTCTTCCTCTTCCTCTCTTACTAGTCACGGTTGTGAGGTCTCCTCATCACGTGACCGCACCATCGGAGCCTTGTTTCTGACCTTTCTTTTATGGAGGCAACCTCGAAACTTCCCCTCACATTTTCGTTGTGCACCTTGTCTTTTAATGGCACACATCCATGCACGCTATATATTATATTGCTATCGGCGTATGGCGCCACAAAACTGAGACCCACCAGCTAAGGGAAGGTAATCCCGGGAAACCAGTCTAGTAACACTTCCAAGGAAAAAGCATTCGCCTGATAAGGCCCCATTAGAAGATTAGAATTAAGCAGCACGATGGAGGAAAAACAGTTGCTAGCACACTCTACTGTGTCGACAATTCTGAAAGACAAAGAAAGGATTTATTTATTTATATAAAATATGTATTCCCCATGGTTATAATAAACTCATTTTGGGCTGCGTGAAGTTCATTCAGTGGACAGGTATAGCTAAGCAACAGATTAGTCCCATCTACAGAATGGAGAAACTGTTGCATAGTCGGATGGAAGGTCAAACTAAAATATGACTCCATTTAAATCTGCAGAGGAAGGCTAGAAGTATATAATAAAGCATTTGTAGAGGGTTGATTGGTTCAAAAGATTCCAGTTGCGTAGCAGCGAGTGTAAAGAAAAAAAGAGCTAAGAACTTAGCCTCGCAGATGAAGCCTAGTACATACTATGCTTGTGTTGATGATACATACTCGCACCTAATATTGTGAGGATATGTTTTGTTTATTGCAGTAGTTTCATAACTCGGAGACCATGTCCTCGCTGGATCAGTGGGTGGAACTGGCCAAGGAGTGCAAGTACCTGCCGGAAGATGACCTGCGGGAGCTGTGCGGGCTGGTGTGCGACCTCTTAATCGAGGAGTCCAATATCCATCCTGTGCAGACGCCCGTCACTATCTGCGGGGACATCCACGGCCAGTTCTACGACCTGGAGGAGCTGTTCCGAATAGGCGGGCAGGTACCCGACACCAAGTACATCTTCATGGGGGACTTTGTGGACCGCGGCTACTACAGCCTGGAGACCCTCACGCGCCTCATGACCCTCAAGGCCCGCTTCCCGGACAGAATAATCCTGCTCAGAGGGAACCACGAGACGCGCCAGATCACGCAGGTGTACGGCTTCTACGACGAGTGCCTCACCAAGTACGGCAACGCCAACGCATGGATGGAGTGCTGCCGCGTGTTCGACTTGTTGACCATCGCGGCCCTGATCGATGACAAGGTGCTCTGCGTCCACGGCGGCCTCAGCCCCAACCTCAACACTCTGGACCAGATTCGCTGCATCCGCCGGGACCGGGAGATCCCCCACAAGGGACCCTTCTGCGATCTCGTTTGGTCTGACCCCGAAGAAGTGGAGGACTGGTAACATCCCTTAACCTAACCTAACCTCATCTAACCACTCTCTGGTTTATATTTGAGCTAACAGCGTTGTTTCCATTTTAGGAAAGTGAGTCCCCGCGGCGCGGGATACCTGTTTGGCGAGTCTGTGACACGAGAGTTCTTGGAGACCAACGGGCTGACCTTGCTGTGCAGGGCGCATCAGCTGGTGGACGAGGGCTACCGCTACATGTTCGGGGAGCGGCTGGTGACGGTGTGGTCGGCCCCCAACTATTGCTATCGCTGCGGCAACGTGGCCTCCATCCTGGAGATCAGCGCGGCCGACTGCCGGAAGCCGTACATCTTTCAGGCCGTGCCGGACGCCGACCGGGTCATTCCTAACAAGTTCACCACGCCCTATTTCCTCTAGCGTGCGCTCATCACTGTATTATCACGGCTGTTATAGACTCTGGTTATGTACGGTGTGACCAAGTTAGTGCCACTTCTTGAAAGGGAGTAAACGCAGTTTAAAATATCTCATTAACATAGACACGCAGCCCTTTCTAATTGGAAGGACCCAAATATATCAACTATGTCAAATATCTCACATTTTTTTTCATTTAAGAACCCAATTTTTATTTTATTTAAGAAAAAAAAAAGTTTTAGCACAGAAGCATGATTCAAGACTGTAATTTTGTTCAACATCTCATGGATAAATATTTCATTACTTTTATCAAGAACTTCTTATAGAATGATTCGTGTTGTCTCAATGCCAATAGCCGACAGTTCCATGTTAGAAGGAAGTTGAAAAGTTGAGGCCGTACACATATACTTTTAATTAAAGGCCACATCAAACTGAGAGGTTTTCCGCAGACAAAGGGAATTCTGTCTGCGACTGGAGAAGTGCACGTGGATCTGCTCCAGCAAATAGTCTTTGTACGCGATGGCTGACTTTCAACAATGAAGGAATTTTTTTTAACCTGTAGAGTGATATGAATAGCCAATTATTTTCTATGATTTATTCATTAATAATTTTTCTTTTTCATATTTAAATATATTTAAAAAAGTTATATTCCCCCCTAAAAGTTTTTTAAAACAATAAATTAAGAAAGGATGGTTGATATTGTTTCTTGGTTGAGGGCGCTCGATGCGATAGAATAGTATTTTCATATTCCAAGAGCACTATTGCATGGGGCGCCGGTAGTCGGATGTCGGAGGAGCGGCAGCGAGATTAGGGGCACCCCCTGTACTGTAAAGCTGTATATATTTTGTATCTAATCTTAAAGGAGATGTTTCATATGAAATATTAATTAAAGTTTATAATAAAATTGCTTCTCTTTTCTTTTCCCTTTTGTTATTACGAGTGCACATATAATTTCATTTGGGAGCTCACAGGAAAAAAGGAAATGCCAAAGTTAACTTATGATTCTTTAATAATACACATTTGAAGGGGGAGTAATATCATTAAGAAATAAACGGAACTATAAAGGGGGCACTCCGGTGCGGAGGGGGAGTTACGCCTTCTTGGCCTTGGGCTTGAGGGTGAAGTAGAGGATCAGCAGGCCCATGCCCGCGTACGTCGCCTTGGCAACCTGAAACAAACAAGATGGAGGGTCCGTCAATTTATTCAAAGCATTGAGTTAGTAATGTGTCTTAGTCTACCAGATTAATAGTTTATATTATATGGACAATGCAATGGTTACGTTGAAATTAACTGAATCTATTAAAACTGAGAATGTCCAACCACAAAGTGAGTGCTTCAAATGAAAATTAAAATATATTTATTATTATTGATTAACCACTATTCATTAACTTTTAGTTTTTGTTTTAAGATGTAGATTTTCATCACATATTTTTATCCTCAAGAAAAGATGGATCATTAAAATGGTTTGGACACATGGAAAGAAAGAATGTTAAAGAAAGTATATGTTAATCGAAGGTATAAATATGAAATGTCAGCCACGCGAAGAATCGCGAAGAAATTGACGTGCGTGCATGACACAATGTATAAATGTCGAGGAAGCCAGAGAAGTATGTCAGGAAAGAACAGTGTTCCATAAGGTAGTCATGTATATATGTTGCTATTAGTCCACTGGGGAGTATAATGGAAGAAAGTTAATGTTTTGAATTTTTAGAATGCGAAAAGCCACAACCTTAAAAAGTGAGCATAATTCTAGTATACTATTTAATTGATGGTCTACAACCCTTGAAAAGTAATTTATAAATAAAGGTGGGGCCTAGACCTGCGAAGAGCGCTCTCCTAAATGTGGTGCACATTACAATAATATTAGCATTAGTTACCAGAAAATAATGTGAAGTTCATTGTAGATAATGAAAAGAAAAATAGGTTCCTTTATAATACATATCGCACCGTGAGTGTAAAACCGAGATAACTGCAAATATACATTTTGGAGATATGGGAGTTTAAAGACTTCATCTTGCTTGGAAAAACTGTTTTTTTTAAATAAACCAATGATTTTCGGTTTAAAGTAATATACATATAAACTGAAAATCATTGGTTTATTTAAAAAAAAAAAAAGTTTTTCCAAGCAATATGAAGTCTTCGAGAAAGCTCAAGCTCCAAATATTCAGCAGTAGCGTTAAAAGCGTACTGCTGTACGGATGTGAGACTTGGAAATCTACCGCAGACGTTATTGGTAAACTCCAGGTGTTTATAAATAGGTGCCTTCGCTCAATATTCAAAATCTATTGGCCCCAAACAGTGTCAAATGCCGTTCTCTGGACCATGGCAGGTGAAAAGCCAATTAGAGAACAAGTCGCTAGGCGCAAGTGGCAGTGGATCGGTCACACTCTGAGACGGAACCCAGCCTGTATCGCTCAGGGCGCACTAGACTGGTCCCCTATGGGGGGAAAGAGAAAGCGAGGCAGACCTAGAGCCACATGGAGAAGAACCCTGCAGGACGAGGTTAAGGCAGCAGGTCTGACTTGGGACGATGTTAAGCATCAGGCATGCGATAGAGTCGGGTGGAGAAGATTCCTTGAGGCCCTATGCACCACGGAGGTGTGACAGGACAAAAAGAAGAAGAAGATGAAGTCTTTAAACTCCCATATCTCCAAAATGTATATTTGCAGTTATCTCGGTTTTACACTCACGGTGCGATATATTTAGTTTCATTCCACTTGATTTTTAACTTCTAAATATTATATTTATAAAGGAATTTTTTTTTAAATTTTATCTCCATTATTCAAAAAGAAATGGTTGATATTCATAATATGCGAGGTGTTCAGCCCTTGCCTAAGTGAGTCAGTTTTCTTCCTTCTTTTATTAATTGAAGTTCAAACTTTAAGGGTGAGGTTCGGTGATTTTAATCAGACAAAATGTACAATTGACAACAGTACTATTATTGGCTCAGCAGGAATAATTCTTCTACGACCGGCGGAGCTAAGGAGGTGGAAACAAGGTTCACTGGCGTCTGCTGGATTCGACTTTAGATTGACTCGGTGTGGAAACTAATTTGAAGGTTATGTTCACTTGGTAATGTTAATTCTTACGTAAATGTATTGACTTGAAAACCGCAGCGACCCGAGGAGAGAAGAATATAGCGCGAGACAAGATATTAGACTCGACTCTAGTAACTCACATTGGCTCTGCCGGAGTTGGTGACCGAGTTGAAAATCTTCGAGATACCCTTGAGTTGTTCCGCTTCACCGGCCATTTTCTGTGAAAAACAATGTATTTAAGGCAAAACTTCAACTTGACACAGCGGCTATGAAGAATTACGCGAAGGAATAATGCTGTAACCGTACCTGTCAGTTTTCGGGATCGAAAATATCTGGTTATGTAATTTCTCAGCCTGATCTGTCTCACTAGCGCTGGCGCGCCGTGAGGGTGGCGGCCATGGCGGCCGCGAGCGGGAACTTTGAATATTCCTAATGAATTTCATCGCGCTATTTCGCTTTCTTATCCACCGGGGGATTCAATCTCTTCGATATCATCCTATAAACTACAATACCGGCGAATAGCGAATACATGGCTTTGGATACCTGCAAATAATTTAAATAATAATAAAAAAAACAGGACAAAACCTCTCATCATTCATTAATTTGTGACAATACTCACATTTGCGCGTCCATATTTAGTCTCTCCATTAAAATGTTTGAAAAATCCTTTAAGTTCCGGTTCTGGCATTTAAAGAAAATATATTTTACCAATTAATTTTACCTTTTTAATATGACTCTAATGGGCAGTGTACATTAATAAAATGACAGTATATATTACAGAATTGTTTTTGTTTATCATTCTTTATTCAAATTAGATATTTTTTGACAGCAATAGCAAAGAAGGTACCTAACCAGGCCTACAGTAAAAAAGGCTGTACCAGAATAAGGGTGCATTAAAACATAATTAAATTGATTAATGTCATAATTAAATTGCAGTGATCATGACTATACGAGTATATATTGACAAATATTCACAACTTACAGAAAATAAATATTGCATACAAATAGATATATTATAGTAAAAACAAAAATATTTTCCGCAGAATATATTTGTGTCTTAGTTTATACAATGTCATCCTAAAAAATGCAAACAGAATTCAGTGAAATTTTTGCATTTGTGAAAAATTATTTTGGGAGGGTGGTGGCAGTCAATCATTACTCGTTGTACAGCTTCAATAGATTTGTCGGATCTAATTTCTTTATCATTAGAACTAGGTTAAAACACAAATGTGCCATCAGAAGACGTGCTGGAATAATATATTTATAATATAATCACGATTTTATTATATAATTCTACAGAAGGGTTGCCATTATCCTGGAGTCGCATTTCCTTTCTTTCATCAGATTATTAAATAAAAAGGTCTTGATAATCGTCACCTGAGAGTGAGAAGGTTCCAACTGTCAAAAGTAAAAAGCTGAGAAAAATTAAGTCAAAGTTTTGTTGGTTTGGGGTGTGTATCTTGGAATAAAAGGGTTCCATCTGAAGCAGATGAAACTCTTTTACCGAGAAGCGTGTAAATTTTCTTTGGCTACAGTTGGAATAATAAAGTTCTAAGTGTAAATGAATCCTTCTTCAGTGAATCGTGTGTTTTGAATGATCAGATGGAACTTGATTCTTTTGGTAACAACAAAATGACGATACTATTACATGTTTTTTTTAAATTGTACGTATAGGATAAGGTTAGTAAGAACCCTTTTCACGAAAAAAAGCCAAATGTGAAATTTTGTTAATTGGAACCCTCTTACTCTCAGATGACGTAATTACATTCCATGAACTTTTCTTTACATGTGTGTGCTTCTGAACCTGAATAATTTGTATACGTATTCAAATGGAAGACCTTGCGATCTGTACATAAATAAAATTTACTTTAAATAGAAACTAACTAAATTTGGTCAAAAAAAGGATTGTGAAACTGTGATGGGAGTCAGATAAGCCTTAAGCCTTACATTGTGATGTAAAAAGCATGAAAAGGGACGTACGTCTGACAGGCAACCCGATCTTATTGAACCTTCATGCCGAGCACCTTTTTGTGCAAACATAAATCTAATCTCAAAAATCACAAACAATGACCGCCGTCGTGACTTTCCACGGAGAAGTCAAAGCTCAGTTTTCACATTAAAACAATTGGATACCCTTTCTCCCAACAATACCAACACATACGCAACAATACTCCCGCAAGGCAGTTGCAACTATTTCACAAGCCCGCTACTTGGAGCAAGATGACATTTCTAACCTAGAAAGTGAACTAGCGATGCAATAGTTCTAGCCATTACTAAACATAAAGTTCTAACAGATCAACTGTGAAGGAGTGTCATGTTGTTTTATTTATTTTTGACAATTAGAATACAAATGTGTCTATTCATTACTCTGAATGTTTGGAACAGTGCAGTTATATAAATATTGCCAAATCATTTTTTTTAAATTGAAATTTGCAATTCTAGGAGCAATACACGAAGACGTTCCCTAGAGTGGAAAATGTTAAAGATGTTTGTCTACTGAGGCTAATAAAAAATCTAAATTGAATAACATTTGTTGATATAGAATTTAAATAAATTCTACATTTTACGGTTGAAATTGAACTTTTCTCAACACTCTAATAGCAAGTATCAAAAGGTGCCTCGATACAGACAGAACTAATGGAACAGCGCCTATTATAAAAACAATAATTGTTTAGTTGGAAATTGATTTGATTTAAAAGTAAAGGGGATTAATTTTTTCCTATCAATTTGTTGTCCTATACATTAACACTCTCAGACCCAGCACAAAGTCAGTTCAGGCCCATTCCTCGTAAATTTCAAGACATTCATTTAGCGCACTCCTCTCGCCCACCCGCCCTCTAGTGGTGGGTAGATTCCATCTAGGTTGAACAGTGAGAACAATGAGACCTAAACCTAAACTATGAATAGTAGTGAACAAGCTGCGAAGCTTAAAATCTTTCCCTTACTAACTACATTTGGAGATCAATAAAATACAATTCTCGAGTTTGTCAAACAATATCATTTGTTATGGAGATTTGGTCCTTAAGATCACACAGAATAAAGCTCTAATTTCTGTAAAGATACATCAGATAACCGCAATACTTAAAATGCACAGATAAATTAGAAAAATACTTCAAATAATTTCATTTGAATTTAGAAGAGTTGGCCGTGCGGCATAATGTTTATAAAATTTCATTGAAAAATACAGGTCTTATGATTAAATAATGCTTCTCTATGGTTTCGAAGGTAATTATATACTTATTTTCCTAAGATTAGGATTAAATGAGTATTATCGATATTATAAAAATCATAGCACTTTGTTAAAATCCTTATTCCGTTAATATTACGATTGACTTAGAAGGTTACGGAGAAGGCCACCAGGGCGTGGTCTTTGGTACAGTTGGCGCGTCGCCTAGCCACGGTCGTCCTCGTTCCCACTCTCCTCGGAGGAGGCGCGGTCGGCGGTGGAGAGCGCCACGCGCGCATACTCGTCCGTGTCGATGCTCTTGCAGAAGTGGATGGCGTATCTGTACAAGTTAGGGAAATTAATAATGCAGTTATAAATACCTAAATAAAATAATTAAATATCTGCCTTTTAGCAGCAAATAGAAGTTTCCTTGCGTGTAAGAAACTTGTGGGACCTAAGATACTCAGCAGGTGTACCAAACCATCATCGAAATCAATCTCACCTGAGTTTCTCGCGGAGCACCTGCTTGCAGGAGTAGCGCGGCATTTTGAGCAGGAAGAAGCAGGTGTAGCTCTCGGGCAGGAAGTGGTCGGCGGGCTGGTACTTGTCCAGCACCTGCAGCACGAAGTCGCGGCCGCGGAAGTCGGCCTGCGAGCGCGGCAGGCGCGTGCGTCCCCACACAAAGCGCAGGAACAGCGCACGCTCCGCCGGGCTCAACTCCTCCATCACCTCCCAGAACCACTGCACCAGCGGGGAGGTGGCCTCCACTCCTGCAACACCATGAACATGCAAGTCCCTCATCCAACAAAGCGTGCGGCTAGATTGTTCCTATGGATGGGAGGGTTTACCCTTGTAGGTGGCGAGTGAGCGCAGCGCATTGAGCGGGATGTCGGGGGAACCGCAGACCAGCGCCTCCAGCTCGGCGGCCGTGAAGAGGGACAGCAGCGGCGCGGGGACAACGCGCGAGCAACCGTCGCGGACCGCGGCCGCCT
This sequence comes from Lepidostoma basale, assembly GCA_022606425.2. Taxonomy (NCBI): domain Eukaryota; kingdom Metazoa; phylum Arthropoda; class Insecta; order Trichoptera; family Lepidostomatidae; genus Lepidostoma; species Lepidostoma basale. Next base: position 191,643 of record JAHDVF020000495.1, on the reverse strand, counting down.
GCGCATCAAACTCGTGCAGCCTGCAACACCGCGGCAATATACACAACTGCTCACATGCCCATCACAATAACTTATACACGAAGACAGGGTGACTCACCGGTAGTTGAGTGCGAGGGCGACATATTCGTGGCGGTTGTCCGGGGTGATGCGGCGGTACCGTCGCGAGAGCGGGATCTCCCGCCCCGAGGCCGATGGGGTGGAGAATGGCAACTCCAGAGATTGAAATTCCTGCAGAAAACAATATTGTTAAATAGTCGTACCACAGAATAATGAAAACAATGCGACATGTGAGAGAGATGTGCATTACGTTCTGGTCGGGGGGCATGTCACGGATGCAGAGCAGCGCTGGCAGGAAGCCGGCGTCTACCTCAGCCAGGTCTCGGGGCCGCAGCGCCTGCCCGCCCAGCTGCCGCCAGACTCCCTCGGCCAGGTGCAGCCCCAGCGGGGAGCCCGTGCGGATGGCTATCCCCATCAGAACACCTGCGAGGCGACCATTACAATATCAAGATTATTTTAAAGGGACTTATTATTGACTATAATCCGTAATAAGGAAACTAATAAGATAAACGCTGACCCAAGAAGCGGTACATGTTGAGGCTGAGCACAGAGGCAGCGGCGGGGTCCAGCAGGAGGCAGTCGCGGGAGGCGCCCTGCTCGGCGCGCCCGTTGGGAGTGCGCATGAGCAGCGGGGCCGCCCCGCTCTGCAGCTCCTCGCACATCTCCGCGATGCTCTCGCTGTAGCCTCCGCCACAGTCGTCTACACTCTCGCCTGTGACAAACCACCAAAATAATAATAAATAATTAACAGAAGAAAACACACGGCAGAATTGTTATATAATATTCAATATAATAATAAGAACAAAATGGATAATTTATAGAGCCACATTATTATGAATTACTCATCTCAAGGGCGCTGTAGAAAATGCTCCCTGCCTTTTATGAACTAGTTAATAAATAACAATTCAATTGAGGTCTGCTGAAAGATTGTTCCAGGCTGAAGGCCCGGCTACGGCAAAGGCTCGGTTGCCAAAGTTTGCGCTAGGACAGCATTTTGGCACAGTTAATCTACCGATCGCAAAAGACTTAGCTGATCGCAATGTAGACTCTCTGGCATTCAGGTTCTCATTGATGCAGAGTTCAGATATATAAGCAGATGGCATTCCATGCAATGCCTTAAAGTATTCATTTTACTACAAAATACATATTAGGTATATATAAAATCGTGGAGCGAGCCGCACTCACCGATGAACTTGACCTTCCAGACGCGGTGTGGTAAGGCGAGGGCCTCGTGGGAGAGGAGGGGCAGGCGCTGCACCATCTGAGCGAAGACAGAGCGCGAAGGGGCACCGCCGGGCCCGCGAGCACGCCGTCCCAGCCGCCGCAGCTCCACCACCGGCCCGTGCTGCCGGTCTCGCACCATCGTGCTCATGACCACCTGGAGCGGGATAGAACGTGTAGTAGTATAGTATTTAAATTTATTGTTTCTTGAACAATGATGCAAAACCCCATGTTAAATAGTGAATATGAATGAAAACATCATCGTTTTATACAAGTTTTACCATAGTTTATAGGAATGACATGTGTCACCTTTCTCAGGCATTGTCAAATGTCAACATTTGATAATGCCTTAGAAAGGTGAAATATGTCATTAAATAAAATATAATGAGATCGCTAAGAAGTATGCGTGGGAAAACGTTGTATGATAGAATACCGAACGATGAAATAAGAAAGAAATGTAAGGCAGATGACCGCATCATGGATAAAATTAAAAAAGGATCCCTGAGATGGTTTGGACATATGGAACAAATGGATGAGAGTAGAATGGTTAAAAAGTTGTACACAAGCAGCGTGAGTGGAAAAAGAAGCCGAGGACGACTGAGGAAAACATGGCATGATCAAATGAATCAATTACTAAAAGGCGGCCACATTCGAAGTCGGAATAATCAACGTGCGTGCATGGTACGATGTATGAATGTAGAGGAATCCCGAGAGGTATGCCAGGACAGAACATTGTGGCGATCCATCCTCTCTGCCTACCCGTCCGGAAAAACGAGCGTGATGGTTAGTTAGTTATAAAATATAATAAAACTTGTAGAAATCAGACGTTTTCATTCCGATTAATTAATCAGTATTCCATTGTGGCCACACAAAACCGCAGTCAGTGAGTGAGGAAATGGATAATTAATCTAACTGACCTTCCTAAAGGCGGCCTCCTTGGAATGGTAGGGCAGAAGGGAGCGCAGCTTCTCTATGGTGCGCGCGGTCAGCATGGAGATCACCGGGATTACCATCTCCGCAGCCTGGTGCAGCAGGACCTGGAACAAAGCTGAAACTTTAGTACTGGTCTCTAGGGACACACTCCGCTCTCATTCCCTCTGTGGGAGAAGGCCACTCACCAGCCTGTTGAGGAGGGCGGCGGGCGGCAGGGAGTGCAGCAGGTGCAGCTCCAGGGGGGGCACGCAGGGGGCGCGCGGGGCACGAGGGGTCTCGCGGCATAGGGCCACGGTGTGCGCCGATCCGCAGGCCACCATGCTAATCTTCTTGCCCTGGACACATCCGCACACGCGCTCACATTAGTCAGTTACACAATATAAATCAGTTTATTTTCTCAAAAGACATTACAAACATATTAGGTTGGGGGAAAAAGTAACTTGGTATTTTTCCCTTTATTTCAATGCTTCATAAAAAGTGTTACAATCATCCGATTTAAGCCAAATATGCGCCGTTTTGTTCGATAACTTGTAGCCAACGAGAATCCACGGCGACATCCATCCATTCGATGCGTTTTTCCCTTTCAGGTAGTAAAAATGTAAAATATGGCAAATTTCTTCCTTTGAGATCTCCATACTCGACGCACGATAGTTCACAACTGAACCGACCAAGCGCAATACTGTCAAAGAAGTGTTAGCAGTATACACTCACACCTTTACAACGCCGTATCGTATGATCCTTTGTGACCAATAATAAACGAGATATACTTAGTTGAAAAAAAGAGCGCGAAATACGAAATTACTTTTCCCCCCACCTAATATTTATAGTTTAAGGCATCATCAAGATACCAGGTACTCTCTAAAGACAAGAGTATTTTTCTTCTAAACAAACATTCACTTATATGAAAGACGTCGATCTCTGAGGTGATCATATTCAGCAGACTGATTACTCTTCCCATCGGCATCACTAGAGGCAGGTTGGTTCTTGCGGTCAGCAGAGGGAACAAAATATGGTAACAAAGCCCTCTAGTAAGTAAGTATACCTGAAGAGCCAGAACAGGGCGGGGCCGCTGGGCAGCAGCCGTGGTGCCGTCCCCCAGTTGACCCTCGTCGTTGTCTCCCCATGTGAACACTTCGCCCGCATCGCTGCAGGCCACGCAGTGCAGAGAGCCTGGGGACAAGTTGAATACATAGAAATATCAACATTTGTGTAGGTGTTATAGAAGGTTACCCACTGCTTACCCGAGGGTGTTATAGGACGCAGCAGTGCCCTTTCGTCAGTTTCGCTCATACCCTGTCCAAGCGGTATTTATCTTAACTGGGGAATGCAACATTTCAACAAAAGCAAGAGGAAACCCAGGTCACATTTAATCTAATTTAATTTCAGATAAACTTAAGAGGCGTTAACACTGTGGAATTCCATAATGACGTTTTTTTATGAATTAAAACACTGTTTTTATTATTATGTAATACATAATGTAATACGTAATGACGATCTTCGTGGCAGAGTGGTTACGAGCTGACTTCCATGCCGAAGGTCCTGGGTTCGATTCCCGACGATGGCAGTGTGATTATCACACTGTCTTTGGTCTGGTGTAGAATTCAAGTGACAATAAAATGGCGATAGATTAGCTACCTATCATATGTCACGAGAATCAATGTAATAAATAAAAAATAAAAATTGTATACAGTAATTGGGTTTAAACGACCTTTTGTGTACATACAAAAAAAAAGTATTATTTTTCCAACTTGTGTCAATGTCCATTTGTTTTGTCTTAAAATATAAACTGTCCCTTACTTAATCAATAGCCTTAGAGCCTTAAAACACCCTCAACTCAATACTTGCATCTAAAAATCCTTTCAAAATTGAACCCATTGATATGTCTATTGTTATCTCCCTAGTACTAGCCAAGTTAACTAACACATGTTGTATATGATTATAGGTTCTTGCATTCAGTTTGTAATAATTTTGGTTGGTTTATATCGTTCTCCCGATGATGAAGGTGTAAGCCTTCGAAACATGTCGAGAAAAATAAACTCGAAAGCGGAAAAAACAGTATTTTAAATCATAAAAAATCATTTAATTTCTTTTTCACTTCTGTCCCAATCTCACAAAACATGGAACACAATTAAAAAAAATTAAAATGATAACATAAAATTATTTCAGAGAGATATTGGTGAGGGTAGGATAGAGTGAAGAAGGAGAGAAAGTGTGAAATGAAGGGTAATGTATTATTTTCCTAGGAAAATAGAGAAAACACTGGTCATGGAAACTAGGGGCAGGAACACAGAGGGGAAATGACCGGGCCGACAGGGCCCTAGCGAGACACAAGACTGCAACTTCCACGGAGACAGTGTAAGGTATCCGTGTACAATGAAGGGAGGAGGCCGTACCTGTGGCGATGGAGATGATCTTGTACCCCTGCAGGGCGTGCACCTTCCTGGGCCGCCTCACGTGGTCCGCACTGCCGTGGCCCAGCCGGTGGTAATCTCCCTTGCCCCTGAAATATTCACATTCTGACTAAACGAAACATTACAAGCAGTGGTCCCATTACAACAGTGAGCTCAAAAGTCAGGATATAAGGGCGTTAAGATAACCCACCACTTATCCTAATCAATTGACATTGATTAGGAGTAGTGGTGGGCGGAGGTGAATCTGTGTGTAGTGAAGTGGACCCACCAGGTGTAGACACTCCCCGAGCGGGTGAGTGCGACGGAGAATTGGGAGCCGCACTCCACGCGGGCCACCCCCAGCCCCGCCAGCGACTCTATCCGCAGCGGCACCTTGCAGTTGTCCGACCCACCGCGCCCTGCACCGTCCATCATAGCGTGCCAAGAAAAGACAGAAATATTAAATATCTTTACTTCATACACAAAGAACAGCCTAATAAATCAAATCATATAAATAACATAATCCCATCCACTCGTGGACAAAGGTCTCCTCCATTTGCTTCCATGCCACTCTATTCTTGCAGCCTGCATCCAGGATATGCCAATGTGTCGATTCAGGACATCCTTTCACGGTAGTTGCGGTCACCCTGCACTTCTTTTTGCGATCCATAGTCTCAAAATCATTATGTTTCATTCATTTTTTCAATGTGTCTGAACCATCTTTTATTATTTTGTTTTTTAACACACTCATTCACATCACCTAATTGAGCTTTATTATAATTATGAAGAAATTCTACTGCATGATCAGATCCTAGAAGCAGCAGAATAAGTGACTGACCAAGTTTCCCGTAGTCTCCGTCTCCCCAGGACCACACATTGTCGTCGTCTGTGACGCAGAGTGTCTGTGCGTCCCCGGAGCCGCACGCCACGTCCACCACCCGGTATCCAAACAGGGCATCCACCTGAAAGGCCGCTAATTAATTACACATCTCAACGAAACAAACATTCAGAGACACTCAATACGAATTTTTAAAGTTTTATTATAGTTTATGGGATTCACGCTTTTTGCCTAGCTAAGGCATTACCAAATGTTGACATCATATTAATTATTTAATATGGAGTTTTAAATCATAATTGAATAATCTTTTAAAGTTTGTATTAACATCAATATCAATAATACTTTATTAAAAATTAAAAACAAACATGTTTTGGGACATAGAAGCCATTGTAAATATTGAAATTTACATATTTCATAAGTATGGTTGATTTGGCAAATGTGAATAACTCCCAAAACCAACCATTGATTTTTTAAATATGTACTTTCAATATTTACACTGATGAAGAGCTTCTGGGATCCGAAATATGTTTGTGATTAAATTATAATAAAGTGTTGTGATACAAAGTTTATGAGATTATTCAATTATGAATTCACAGCACAAAGTGTTGGTGGGGGTAGAAGAAATTTTACATAATTGTTCAAGAAATAATAAAGTCAGAGATACGAACAAGATGAGTGATCTGTTTCTTCTATATTCCGTTTGGATTTGTTGGACATTTTAATAATGTGTTGAAAACATTGTCTTTTTGATAGAAATGATATTTGGACTCTAAATACGCTCACATTCAAACGCAATAAGAGAAAGACTCACCAATTTGGGTGACAGCTGGTCTTCCGAGTCCCCGTGGCCGAGGCGGCCGTAGCGCCCCTTGCCCCAGGTGTAGAGCTGCCCGGCCGCCGTGATGCAGGCCGAGTGCGCGCCCCCGCAGGCCACGTGCGTCACCTCTATGCCCACGAGAGCGTTTACCAACTTCGGACGGTCGTATTGCCTGCAAAGTTGAATAATATATGATATTAGATACGGAATGCGAACCGCTGACCGGTGAAGTAAGCGGCGAGAGCTACTGACACTCTGTTCCCGTGGCCCAGCTTGCCGTCCTCCCCCTCGCCCCAGCTGTAGACGGCCCCCTCGGCCGTGAGTGCGAGGCAGTGCTTGCCGCCCGAGTTGCACGCCACCTTGGTGATGTACACGTGCTGGATGGACTCCAGCAGCGTGGGCACCAGCACGGAGTCCATTCCTCCGATACCCAGACGCCCGCCGGCACCGTAGCCTTGAAATAAACGGGTCATTATTATAAACTGAGAGCTATGTACCATATGGAGTTGTATACAAGCAGTGTGTTAGTTAGTACCGGTGGCGTAGAGCTTGCCGTCGTGCGTGACGGCCAGCAGCGTCTGCTCCCCGCCCACGAGCTGCGCGGGCCGCAGGGCGGAGAGGGCCTCGCAGGCGGCCGGCAGCTTGACCTTGGCCCCCTCCACGCCGCCCAGCTGCCCGCGGTGGTTGTGCCCCCAGCCGTACACCACGCCCCCGCCCCCGCCCCACCACAGGGACCAGTCCTGGGGACGCCTGCAACACCACACACAATCTTACTATCTATATATATTAAGAGATCTCGAGACCCTTGCCTGATGCACATTTTAATTTATTTATTTATTTAAACTTTTCACAATAATATACATTTGTGGGGTTAACAAACCATGCAGGACTTTGAGACCACACTAGTGGAGGCAATGGACTCAGACTGCTGTACCAGCATATTACAATGGCGAAATACATTGTATGGATAATCAAAACACCTGACACAGTAGATTCTCAGCCTAACGAAGCCGATGACCGAGTGCGAAAAATGATGAATCAGGGCCCGGGTTCATACACAAAGGTTACTATAGGTTGTCCGGCAGAGTGTCGTGTGTAAAGGAAGCAAAACATATAAAAGCCGTACAGACAATCACTCTACACGTCAGTCATTATTCCGACTTCTAACTGACACGAGTCTACGTTAGCAAGTCTACGTCACGAGGGACCTTGGACTCCCTCCCGCTGCTATCGACATCCGTCACGCTCCATTACGAGTACATAATACTATTAATGTATAATTATTTGTGATTGAGAATAAACTTTGAAACTTCCCAATGCCTTTCAACCCTCCCCACATTACCCCAAAGTGGTGACCCCGACGTCCCGAGGAATCTTCAACTCCCACATCACCCCAAACATTATATAACATTCATAATGATAATTATAATGAAATGAAAGAGGTAAAGAGGTAATAAAGAGATAGTCCAGGTCTAGTGTCAATCAAAGAAACAATGATCAACCTCCATGGCATGGTTGCCATTGTTGCAGATAATTGTCGAGGACAAACATAATGTCCAATAGATGGTAGTCCATCATATCAGTTGGGTTAGAACTGTTTTCTACACAGGTACAGATAAGGTAGGAATATTGAGGGTGTACTTGTTGAGCCACTGCAGCAGCTGCTCGTCGTGCTGCTTGGTGAGGAGGGTGTGGTCCTCCCAGGGCTCCGGGCCCTCCTCCGCTCCCTCCCCGCACTCCGCCCCCAGCTCGCTCATGCGCTTCTTCACCTCCAGGCAGAAGGACTGCGGCAGGGGGCTCCTGGAATACCACACATTCATTAGCATACCCTAGATTGAGCGATGACACCCTGGTCGACCGTCGCATGAGACACTATTCAATATTAAAAATAAAATTACTCGAGCTTAAGGCATTAACCCTGTGGTATTCCACTGCTAATTTGGAAGGACAAATGAACTTTATAAACACTCCATCTTCAGGTGTAACTACAGTTCAATTCTCCTTAAATATTTTAATTTCCACCAAAATGTTTACAATAATGCTTTGTCTCCGTGAACATAGATATTATTATATTATTACTGCTGATTTATACAAGATATCATCTTGAATCGTATCCAAACACTTTATTATACGAGATAAACTATTGAAAACTATCCGGAATACTACTTTGTTACGAGTACAGTAGAACTGCAATTATCTGAACTCTGACTATCTGAATCTCTGCTGATTATCTGAATTGCTTTCAGAATTTCAGGGGAAAAAAATAAGACGGACGGACCCATAGTGTGATTCGCAAAATAATGACAGTCAAACAGCTTACATTGACCGAGATGTTCATCAAGCAATAACTTACATTTACAGTACGGTACTAATGTCCAGCACTTGTAGCTACTCTTAACGTGTAAAAGTGTTGCCTTTTCATTTATTTATAGAAAGCTCTTTTTCTTTAATTTTTTTTTTCTATTTTCAACATACATACAGTAATTAATTAAAATTGACCCTTCATTTGGAAAAAATCCAAATATCTGAATTTTTAATTATCCGAATGGGGTATTATCCCAATTGATTTGGATAATTGGAGTTCTACTGTATTTGTGGTAGAAATAAAACTGCAAACATGGTATAATTCTGATATTATATCATTGAAAATGTTAAGATACAATGTGTATCATTATGGCACCTGTTGATAAGGGCCTCCACTGTTCGGAGGGCGAGGCAGTAGCGCCGCAGCCAGCCCCAGCGGGGGGCCTCGGGGCCCGAGTACAGCTGCCGGTCCAGCTTCAGGGCGCAGGCCAGCGCCGCCAGCTCCTGCGAGACACACCAGTGTAACATGCCACGGATTAATACTAATGAAAATGTCTGTTTTAGTTATACACATGTAAAATTGTAAGCAAATGGTGGACTCACGCGGAGGTAGTGGGAGTGCATGAGGTGTGCCCCGGAGCGCACCTGCGGCTCCTCCAGCTCGTGCTGCGCCAGGAGTGCCGGGGGCAGGAGGCGCGCGGCGCGGGGGGGCGCCGGCGTGCCCGCCACCACCTGCGCACGCAGCTTGCGCGCCGCCCACGCGTTCTGGGACCCTCCTGCACAAACACACTCCGCATTATAATTGAGGAGGCCTCTGAATGGCAATACACCATGTACCTAACATTCGGCGACTTTGAAAAGGCCTTTGATACAATATTGTGGACTTCAATCTAGTCGACTGTGTTGCGTCGTTCTTTCAACAGTCAGGATCTAGATTATGCTATGCTAACCTCTGTCTTTTTTTGATATATCGGGTGAATGCAGAACAGAAATTGTGTAGACTTCACGAGGAAGCGGCAAAAGTGGGTCTCAAAATGAACATATCCAAGACAGTAGACGTACGAGTATCCACAGATGACTTCCACCCCAATCTTGCTCGACGGTGTCCCCCTTGTGACCACGACCAGCTTTTGGTACCTTAGTAGTATGATAGCAGGCTTGGGAGGTACGGAAGAAGATGTAGCCAGCAGACGCAACATGTTGAGGGGAGCATTCGCAATGCTTCTTCCTGTATGGCATTCCAGTATCTTCAGATGTGACACTTGGAAATCTACCGCGGATGTAATTGGAAAACTCCAGGTGTTTATAAATAGGTTGCCTTTGCTCATTCAGGATCTATTGGCCCCAAACAGTGTCAAATGCCATTCTCTGGACCATGGCAGGAGAAAAGCCAATTAGAGAACAAGTCGCTAGATGCAAATGACTGTGGATCGATCACACCCTGAGACGGAACCCAGCCTGCATCACTCAGGGCGCACTAGATTGGTCCCCTATGGGGGGAAAGAGGAAGCCAGGCAGACCTAGAGCCACCTGGAGAAGAGCCCTGCAGGACGAAGTTAAAGCAGCAGCCCTCACTTGGGATGATGTAAGGCATTAGACATGCGTTAGAGTTGGATGGAGAAGGTTCCTTGAGGCCCTATGCACCACGGAGGTGTGAGATTTGGAAGAAAGTAATGACATTGTAACACGTGAACGAGTAGTATGCTAACGAAGCTGAATACTTTCCAACATTTGGAGTATTTTTCTTTTGAACATTGTTTCGTTTAGATCCGTTTATTTATGATTCCAGTCATGGCCACGAGCAGTAAACACCGAGACAGTCACACTCACCGAGACAGGGCAGCAGCAGGCAGTGCAGCAGCGCAGCGGCCAGGCGGGGGGCCAGGGGGTGCGAGGCGGGCAGGGGCGGGCCCAGCAGGCGCACGGCCGCCTCCACGCTGGCGCGGGACAGCACGCTGCGGTCGGAACCCACGTCCTGGAAACACTCACTAACTTAGACACCACCAAAAGCAAAATCAGTGTCAATTTATTATTTATATTAAGAAGGTCGGAATGGGGAATGTTGTATTACATAAAGCGATCGCTTAACCCAACCAATGACAGGTCATAAGTCCTGTAAACGCCTCGCCCACCATATTCTGTTTCCAAAAACAATTTACATCTTCGTCTCTATTGAGATACAATTAATCCTCAAATGATTAACCTGCAATGGGTAAAATCCAGTATTTTTCTACAAATATTTGTATACATTCAAAAACAAAAATGTAATTTATTATTTCTCTATAAATTATTTTGAATGATTAAGTATCTGGGGTGAGGTCCAGAAACCAATATAAATACATTTAGTTATATTGTAATGACTAGTTTAAAAATATGAATGTTGTTATTTGGTAAAAGTTCGATGTAAATAAAATAAAAAATTCCTATGTAGTTTAATTCCACTTAGGTATTCCACCTTCTGGTGGCCAGGAGATGGCAGCGAGCTGCCGAAACCAGCTGAAGCCATAAACCTAAGTGGGATTAAACTAAATATATACTATAAAGGAATTTATAATTAAATTAAAGCTATTGATTTGTCAAAGGAACTGTTCATATTTTGAGACAAAAAGCAAATGGCCAAAAATATAACCATAAAAAATTCATCATTATAGAATTACATAGTGTTAACGCCCCAAGTTGACCTAACGTTAGTGATGTTATTTCTCCTAAAGAGTCGGATGATATAGTCGTTAGAAAGAGATACTCACGTTGGGATTGTGGAAGGCCATGACGGGATGGACGACGAAGCGCCAGCCCCAGCCGTTGACAGAGCCATCGCTGGCAAAGTGCCACCGTAACGTGTCCCCTGCGACAACCATCCAAATTAGTAGTAATCCCACATTTAAATTTGCAGCACCCACTGACAGCCAACAGTTGAGTACAATCATTTAATTAGTGCCGGTTTAATTTTAGTTTACCTGGCACCAACACTTCGGGGGCCCAGTCGGGCGGGTCACGGCCGGAGCGCGTGGCCAGCACGTGCATCTGTCCGTCGGAGAGTGTGAGCGGGTCGTGGCGCCGCTCCGTGCTGCACGCGCGATCAAACTCCACGCGTAAGGACACAGCTCCAGGGATACGCACTTCGCCTGGAATGCATGTCATTATTTTCCTTGAAATTGAATGTTTAGACAATTAGAGACAATGATTTGAAGGAAATAAAGTCAAAATAAAAAATCTCCATTGTATGATGAAGAAGTGTGGGTTACCGTTGAGACAGCAGTCATCGGGATATGGGTGTGGAGACTCCTGCATCACTGGTGGAGGGGCGGGGGGCGCAGCGCCCGCTTGCTCCAGCTCTGCCACGCAAGCCTCGCGCACTGTCTCTGCCACGGCTTCGTTTCCCGCGCACATGGCTGGAATATCATATTCGCATATTTATGGATATTTTGTTCCATATTGTGCTCCCCAAGAGCGTTCTAATTTTGTTCTTGTTGGTACATAAAGATCTAATGTACAATAGTAATGAGTATGTATGAAAGGCAACGATCAGTAGAAACAAGTGCAAACAACATAACAATTCCAGTCAGGGCCGATAAAGCAAGTTTCTATGATCGTACTTTCAGCGTTGCGGGTCTGTTGGCGTGGAATAGTCTCCGTGTTAGTATTAAGTATGGGGATAGTAGAAAACGGCGTACTTAAAATATAAGTCATCAAAATAATAATAATAAAAATAAGGCTGTTGGGTGTTGGGGATCAGTATAGCGGACAGGGGGAGAAACACCACTATTAGAGCCACCACTATTAGAGAGTGTCGGGCTTTATCCTAAGAGTGGCAGTGCTAAAATGCCACAGAGCGGGCTATATCGCTCGCAGCTCTAACGATAGATCAAAATCAAATTTATTTATTTAGCCGAATGGACATTACAAATATAAAAAAAAATTATGTCGTCGATTTGGAAGAATGCACCGACATAGTATTATGAAAGATCTCCGAAGTGACCGTGTTCACCAGCATCACAAGAGGCAGGTTAGTTCTGCATGTTAGGAAATAAAACAGTCTGTGCTGAGGGTGTTAAAGATAACCATCCGGAACATAAAGATGACTCTCCAAGAACAATTAATACTATTAAAACGACTGTTTTCTAGAAATTTGATTATAATTTAAATGTTTTGGGCAAGAGGCAAAAAGGCAAAAAGTGTCATTCCCATAAATTATAATAAAACTTGTATAAAACAGACGCTTTCATTAGTATTAATTATAAGACGACATTAGAAAGAGTGACGAGTGTGTACGACATGGGGTGATAGAATACAGGCTGATGATGATGCCATATAATATAGTCACTGAACACTGACCTTGCAGGACGTGAGTGAGGACCGCAGCAGCGTTGGGGGCCTGCACGCGGCCGGCCACGGCGAGGCGCAGGAGGTCCAGCAGGGCGCGCGCCTCGGGCTCTCCCAGCAGCGCTGTGAGCTCGTCCAGCGCCACCAGCGGCGTGTCGCTCTGCGGGCAGGCCATGGTGGCCGCCGCCACCGACACTGCGCTGGCCGACATGCGCGCCGAGTGCCGCGAGCTCAGCGACGCGCTCAGCGGGCTGCTCACGGAGCTCTGCGCCACACAAGGTACACGCTATCACGCACGCTTGTTGATTTTTCTTAGAGAATCGACACTACTCTATTCTTCCGAGCATGCGTAACACCAATAATAATATATGTCGTTGAAGCAAGGGCACACACAGTCAGGATTGAATACGTTTTGAGGACTTCCAAGATGAAGACACTGTGGATGATGGCAGGCAAGAGGTAATAAGAATAAGAGAGATATGTGAGGCTGAGGATGTTATAAGATGGAGTAGACAGCGAAAAAGGGACTGGTACTCTCCTGTTCAAAATTGATTTGGGGGTCCCTAAACAACGTCAGGGGATCCGCGCAAGGTTTCATATAAAATTTTAAAAAATTGACAAATTTTTATTACTATGGAAGTTATAATATTACGGATATTTTAATAACGGATGTTTTTTAGTGGCAACCATTTTTATTTTTAGCTCATTCGGGAAAGAATGAGCTAAAACAAAGTCAACAACAAATAGGTGAGTTTGTAAAAAAAACAATATTCCGAAAGTAGGGGGTCTGCACAAAATAAAAGAAATAAGCAGGGGACGAACAAGTTTTGGTTCCACTGCATTACATAGTCAGCCTCACAGGAGGAGCAACCCTCTCGAAAACAAACCTCATAGGTCTAAAGCAAGTTTGGGTTCCACTGCATTACATAATCAGCCTCACAGGAGGAGCAACCCTCTTGAAAACAAACCTCATAGGTCTAAAGCAATGAAGAAGAAAAATGTGACCGCCTTTTAGTAACTGATTAATTTTGGCTTCTTTCTCCATTCACACTGCTTGTACACTCTCTTTAACCATTCTTCTCTCATTTTCATAGTTACAAACCATTTAAGTTATCCTTTATTAATTTGACTTAGGATGCATTCATCTGCCTTAGATTTCTATCTTATTTTGTCATTTGGTATTCTCATACATTGTTTTCCAGCACATTCCTTTCAGGTTTTACGGCATTTATCCTATTTTCAATCTTCTTTTGCCAGCTTCATTTTCATCAATCCCATGTTTCACTGCAGTATAATAAACAGTTAGGGAGGGTGTGGTTACAGCGATGAGGTTATGTAGGTCAGCGGGCGCCTCGCCCCCTCCATCCCTGGCAGGCTCCTCCTCTGGTACTATGATCTCGGGCTCTTCCTGCGTGTTGGGTGGTGCTGCGCTGCTGTGGCCTGGAGGAGGGGGGCCTCCACTGTCCGGGGGCAGCGGGAGGGGCGCGTCTCCCGGGAGGGCGCAGTGCGGGCGCAGGGCCTCTATCACCATGGAGCGAGCCTGCAGACCAGACACCAGTTAAGCGACATAGTTTGCGGTCTTCACACAAGTTTGAATAATTACCTTAGCTATGCGAGCTAAGCTAAACTAACTTACCTTAGCTTAGCTCCTGTATTTCTGTGCAGCGCTAATATAAACTCCATATTAAAATAATCAAATGATTTCACTGAAATCTCTTGATGGAAGTTCACGTACATAATGTTAAACATGGCGGCGCCTCATTTGGACACAAAACAGTTTAACAAAAACAATATGAAACTGCACATAGGAATAACATATCTTAGAAGGATCAGGGGCAGAATTGATAATATATTTTTCAGATAATATATCAGAAACGAATAGACCTATTTGTTCCAGAAGATAGGAGATCTCAATAAAGCCTAGAATTAACTTGAAAAAATGTGTCGCTTGCTAAGCCAATAATCAGGTCAAGTAATTAAATGATTTTGCATTTGATAATACCTTAGCAAGGCGACAAATAATATTCTCATATACTATAATAAAATTCCTAGAAAACAGACTTTAATAATAATTATCTAATAAAACAATAAGCTACAGGGGCTGAATGATTGATGATAGAATGGTGCTATGCAATAGAGAGAATAGTTCAATGTTACCCGTCTGGTTCTACAGTATGGAAATAGGGACCTTGACAAAAGCAGTAGCAGCAGAGTACCTGCAGTATGTGAGTGGCACTGAGCAGCAGGGAGAGGGCGTACTGGCGGCACCCCAGCGGCTCCAGGGACAGGAGGCGCTGCGCCAGCGAGGGCCGCTGCCCGCCCTTGCTCTCGCTCTCCGTGGGCGCCTGCTCCTCCCCCTCATAGATACCTGCACAGCAACCACAACAGAACGTCGTCTAGTCTTCATACAACTTCATTATTGATACAAATACTAAGATCAACATTCAGGTGCTCAAGTATAATCTTTATTGACAAGTCGGTTCGAATTTAGATCAATTATTTGGGCGCCGCATGAGGTTCGATATTCCCTCATGGTGGAGAGTGTGCAGAAGAAATTTCTACGATACCTTGGGGGTATGGATATTACCCATGGCTCTTTCTGACTGATTTGTTGCTAGTGATGCTAGGCTACCAGTCACTCCGGTATTCAGGTAATTAGAAATCCTGATTATTTTTTCTCTGACGATACATAACCAATCTGTCAATGCTTATGCTGGTAAGTAGTGCAATCTCATTGCTAAAAAGGGTCACTTTAGAATTCGATGTATTTTGTAATAGTGTAGTTAACATGAGGGAAGCACCGCTTTTGTTAAAAGTGTAAATCCATTTTATTAATTTGTCATAAATCTGTAATGGTTCTGATATATTTAAATAAATCGAAGAAAATGAAAATAATGAAGTTCAAATAACACAAATGATACATATTAGTACTGGGCCTATTACCGAGACTGTGGGCTCCAAGGGGGTCCCTCTGCACGGAGAACGGCTGCGGTGTGAGGGCCCGCTCCGGCATGGCGCGGGGCTCCAGCCAGGCCACACTGTGCGATGAGCCGGCGGCTACGCGCAAGGCGCCCCCCACCACCCCTACAGGCGTGCCGGGCGGAGAGGGCCCGGGGCCCAACCCCACGACACAGCCCGGCCGCTTGTTCACGGCCGTGGAGCCGTTGCCCTGCTGGCCGTGGTCGTTGTCCCCCCAGGCGTACACCTGCCCCTCGGCGGTGGCGGCCAGGCAGTGCAGCGCACCCACGGCCACGTGCACCACGCGGCGGCCTCGGAGCCCCTCCACCAGCGCGGGGCGCCGCACGTGCGCATCGCTACCGTGCCCGAGGCGGAAGTAGTCCCCTTTGCCCCACGTCCACAGCTCCCCGGCTGCTGTGAGCGCCACGCTGAACTGGGCCCCGCACGCCACTTGAACCACGCCCAGCCCATTCAGCCGCTCGATGTTCTGCGGCACCGCGCAGCCCTCCGAGCCCCCGCGACCTGATACACATATTAACATTCTCTGAACACAGAATTCACGGAATGTGCAATAATGCAGGCTATTAAGAATAATATTTACATTCATTAAGATTATGGATAAACAAAAAATATATACCAACATTAATTCTTTTCTATCTCAAAGCGTTAATTACAATTTCATTATTACATATTTGTTTCTTGTATAATATAATGATGTAAAGCTTTATATTAAAAAATAATATGAATGAAAACACCTGTATTTTTAAATATTTTATGGTTATTCAATATTTCCCCTTGCTAAGACATCATCAATTTTATTAAATGAATATTTGTAATGGAAAATTAATAAAATAAAAAATTAACACAATCAATATGATTGAGTGAGTGAGTATGTCAACCCTTCATTGGACCAAAGTGAAATATTTCCCACCTGATATTAACCGCTCCTATAGACACAGCTAGTATTACTCACAATATCAATATTAATACAATTAACATATTTGTCCAAGGAATGAAAAGAATAATAATTCAGAAGAAGTATGTTAATAGGCTAATTTTTTACGTATATTATTGTACTTATTCATTAAAAACAATATGATTTAACACAATCAGTATCCTAACAACTAATAAAGGGTTGAGACACCGCTAGCCATAGTGTAGAAATGAAAACATAATGTCTCTTGTTTACCCAATTTCCCAAAGTCCCCGTCGCCCCAGGAGTAAACCTTGCCGCTGGCGGTGAGGGCCAGCGTCTGCGCGTCCCTGGAGCCGCACGCCACCTGCACCACGCGCTCCTCCGCCAGCGCCTCCACCAGCGTGGGCAGGGCCCGGGTGTGGTGGTCCCCGTGGCCCAGACGTCCGTACTCCCCGAGCCCCCAGGTGTAGAGGCGGCCCTGCGCGCACACGGCCGCGCTGTGGGCGGAGCCGGCCGCCACCTGCACCACGCGCACGGCCCGCAGCGCGCTCACCAGCCGCGGCCGCCACAGCGAGCGCAGGCAGCCGTGGCCCAGCCGCCCGTCCTCGCCCTCGCCCCAAGACAGCACCTGCGCACAAAATAATTTGGTCTCTTCCTATTGTCAGGACTCCCAGCTATCCCTCCATCTTTTTGGTGGTCTTCCGGGAGGACAGTAGCCAATAGGAGTGTGATGCATCACAACGTGTGGGATTCTGGTAATCCAAGATCCATCCTCTGCACATGCGCATTCCAGTCTTTTGCGCTATATGCCCCATCTGACAATATCTGACAAATTGTAGATATTGTGGATAGCCTTATTCCTCACTCATCTTGAAGAGTCTTGCCTGCTATTATCCTCAGCGTGTCACTCTGCCACCCATACCTTAGCCTTCGCTCTTGTGGCATCTGCTCTGGTCTCTATTTTCATTTGTCAATATTTTCTTTACGCAGGTTTTCTATATTTTGACCTTACTGTCAGTTCTCATATATTGATTTTTTTAGATGATCTTGAAGTTTTACTTGGTCTGGTCTAATCTATAGGATAATATAAAACATACCTTTCAAGTTAAAACAAACACCACGCTGTCCCTGCGACCCGCAAACAGAACAAACCATTGGTCGCATTCTTCTACACTGCCCGATACACGCTGAGGAGAGGTAGAAACTAGAGAAGGCATGTCAAAGAGGGACAAATAACTCGATGACATCCCATCTATCCTCCTCAACAAAGACATTCGTTGTGTTCGCAACCACGCTGGTAGACAGACTGTGGCCGGCGAATAAATGAACACTGATTTAAGTGATATGCTAATCTTTCAGCAACTATCCTGGATGAGGTTTTTCATGCTTCCCTCAGCTGGAAGACGAATGTCGGGATGACAAATAGCTAGCCCATGGAAACACTTAACGAACATAGCTTACATCGCCTTAAATAAATAATAAATCAAATAATCTAGAAACCAACACAAGCAAAAAACTAATAACATAAGACTTACCTTTCCATCAGAAGTGAGGGCCAGGCAGTGCTTGCCGCCCGAGTGCACGGCCACGTGGCGCAGCACGTGGTGCGCCAAGAAGGGGTTGGCGCGCGGCGCGGCCACGTTGCCCGTGTGGCCCAGCCCCAGTCGGCCCCCTGTGCCCTCCCCACAGGCGTACAGCTGCAACACGTTACACGTTAGTACACACAACATATAACTATCGCTGACTATCCACTTACTTACTAACACTTACTTTCCCATCATGCGACACAATGAAGAGTGTCTTGGAGCCCCCGGCGACGTGGAGGGGCCGCAGCACACTGAGGGCGGTCTGGAGGGTGGGGAGCTTCACTTTGGAGCCCGCTACGCCGCCCAATTGCCCGCGGTCGTTCAGCCCCCACACAAACACCTGCAAAGAGCATTCAGCCATATAAGCAGATAGGATCCAAGGGTTTTGTCCAAAAGTTTAACTACAAAACCAGGTTTTTAACATTATCTAATGATTTTACTGAAATCTCTCGATGGAATTTCATTTTGATTAATAATTAAATAGAACAATGTTTTTTCCGATAACTTCATCAACTTTTTTTACTTTATTTTGAAACCGGTTGCTGTAGAAATAAAGAGAAAAGTGGAAGAATTTATTAAAATAACATTGTGATATCTAATTATTACACAAAACCAGGCTTAATATTTTATTGTAACAGGCTATACAGAGCACGGCTCACCTTGGGACAATCGTCCGGAATGGGGATGTTGGAGTCCACGCCGGCGGTGTCCCCCTCGCTCCAGTCCTCGGCCAGGAAGCTCATGGACTGCAAGCACACAACAATCCTCGTTATATTTTACATTTACATTGTATTGAAATATTTCTTGAGATAATAATACCTCAGGGAGTATTAACTACTATCCTTTTTTGTACCCCTCATCATTTCTAGTTGAATGATCTATCTAGGAAAGCATTTTTTAAACTGTTATCCTTATGGGTATTTACAATCCAGAAATACTGAGAGAACTTAATTCATACTTTCCTCACAGCTATAACATAGCGAGGAGGCATATTTTATTTTATGCCCCAAATTGCCGCACAGAAGCACTTCAAAGTTCTCCTGTATTGAAGGCAATCCGTCTGAGATAGACCTCTCTAGATGCAGTAATAGCATTCGTGAATAGCCTAACGATAAGAGCAACAAAGAGATGACCATCATATTTCTATTCACATGGTTCTATGCATATATACTTAAATGCTCCTTCTTTTCACCCTTTACATAGATTAGGCTTGGGCTGTAATTATGTAAAGAGCTTTTCATCAAGATACGGTGAAACCTCAATGTGACAAACTTCAATATAACAAATTCCTCGATGTAACAATTGTTTTAAATCCCCTTGAACTAGCCATAGCATAACGACGAACCTCAGTATAACAAGTAACTTGATATATAATTTTTTGTCAAAATCCCTCGACAACAACAACAACAACAACAAACCCTCACGCTGTTTTTCCGGAGGCCATGGCCAATCTTTAAAATTGGATTAATTTGATCGTGACAAAACCCCTTGAGATTCATTATATGGAGGTTCCGCTGTAATAATAATAATAATTTGAACATCACTAGCAACAGCAAAGAGAAGGGCAATAAACAGGAGAAGAGCAGATAGCTACCCGCAGGGCCTCGGGCGTGGCGTCAGGGGCGCGCGTGCCGCTGAGCAGGAGGCCGTGCACGCGGCAGTCGATGCCCCCATTCCAGCACTGCTTGATCACTATCTCTATGCAGCGGTAGTACTGCCGAGCACACAAACACACACCGACATTATAATATTTAATGATCCCAAGAATTCTTAAGGAAGATCAAAGTTAACCAACCAGCACTAATATTATTATGAGACAAGAATGAAAAATAAAGGAATCCTCCCATCTAGAAAATAAATCTAATTCCAAAATTCCCTCATATTATAAAGCACTGAAAATGTATCAGAACATTCAGGAGGAGATCAGAAATTAGAAGCATGCGAAAGTTAATTAATTAAGTAAATATGAAACCAAATTGCAACCTTTTGACATGTACAATCTGTTAAATTGTTATTTTTTAATGTAATGAAGTTATAAGAACGTGGATACTATTTTAAGTTAAATAAATAAAGAGCGAGGCTGGTAAGGTAGTCAGGTAGGAGTGGGTGTCCAACCTCCGTGACGTCTTTGAGCAGCAGCAGCAGGATGTGGTTGGGGCGCGGGGGGGGCGGCAGGTGCGCCACGCGCAGCTCGCGCGGCTCCTCCGCCCCCGGCCCGGCCCCCGCCCAGCCGCGCACGCTCAGGGAGGAGGGGCAGTAGGAGCCACACTCGGGGAACAGCCGCACGCCCAGCCGCCGGATCAGCACCCCCGCCTGCAGCTCCACGCGGATCCAGTGCTGACACACACACACACAACCATCATTAGCTACTGATCTCCAACAACGAGGATAACTTCCATAGCCAATGTCCGCAGAGGAAATTCCATTCTACAATTTTTATTTCCTAATTATTATAACAGGTCACAGGTTGTCACAGTACAGGTTCTAGTGGACGCCGAAGCCTTTAAAGGGGGCTATCGGGTATTCAGAGGCATCCGCTTTCATTCCAAACGTTAATCCACCTTGTGCCCATTTTACACAATCAATTTTCTAGTCCATTATTTTGGTCGAAACACTATGATACTTTAACATTTTATAACTGCTAATGAAACAACTTTGTTTTTGTATCACAATTGTATTTTATTTTAAAACAGCTGTTTCATCAACCAATGTTGACATCATCAGTTGTTACAATAATATATCAAATGTAAAATTTTCGTGATTTTTCGAATCTTTATGTGTATTTGTTCCTATGTCAAAATTAATGTCAAGTTTTTTCATTAACAGTTATATAAACAATTTTCTATTTCAACTATTTGATCAGTTGAAAATTGACGCTATAACCTCATATTAAATTAAATTGTCTGTTTTCTAGAAGTTTTATTATATTTTATGTGAATGACATGTTTCAGCTGTCTAAGGCATTTGATAATATAAAATAAAATAAAACTTCTAGAAAACCAAATAGGTATAATAACCTTAACTGTGCACCTGGACTCATACAACTGTGCGTAGTTTCTATTTACGTTCATGGAAAATATCATACTATGACGGGGAAATAAAGTGAAGATGCCTCACCCGTCCGCGGCCAGAGTCGCTCTGCCAGAAGGTGTAGGGGCGCCCGTCCAGCAGGTGGGAGGCGGCGGGGGCGCCGGAGGACACGCGGACGCTGCGCACGCACGCACGCCAGCCCAGTTCCGCCCCGCACGGGGTCTCCTCTGCACAACACACACACCCGTCATCACAGCGCCCTTGACTGAGATATTATATGTAGTACTGTGAGGTGAGTGAAGGTGGTACCTTTCTGTGGTGTGGCCCGCTCCATCTCGGCAAGTTGTCCCGTCCAGCCGGGCTGCTGAGGGAAGTCCACCGTCACGTCACGGCCGTTGGGGGCGATACCTGCTCACGTCAACACACACCCCTATATGACCACTTTACGGGAAGCTTCCCTCCATCCACAGAATAAGTGTTGATGAAAACCACTGTTTACAAGTTTTATTATAATTTACGGGAGTGATGTGTTTCACCTTGCTAATGTGGTAATATGATAATGGATTAGTAAGAAAAAAGCTTTCACTTCCATAAAATATATACAGGTATATGTAATTTCATCAAAATTTAATATTTAAGAGAGAGTTTTATAAGATTGTTCAAAAAGTAAGTCGGTACTTATTTGGCAAAAGGTCCCAGATGGGTTTTTTTGTGAAATTGAGTTAAATATACCATCAGTATTATTTTTGCACACTTTATGTTTTGACAGAACGTTAGAGCTGTACTTTTTTTATTACATTTTTTTTATGTACAATTGCATTCAACCCCTATTTTTTTTAAATACATATATAATTTTTATTTATTTAGTTACTGATATATCTTGTAGATAATGTTATGCTGCATAAATTGACATTTGAAATAAACAAAAATAACATTTTTATAAATCAAAATTATGTAAAAATCTTATTTTTGCTCTCCTGTAAAATTCATAAAAAAGCAGTTGGGACCTTTAGCCAAATAGGTACCGAAGTATTATTGATAAAAATATATTCTCTAAAATGGAGTTTAATGTCTGGAAATTAAACAGTTTATTGTTGCTTGAACAATGCTGTAACACTACATGTTATGTCATTAATATCAATACAAGTTTTCTTATATTTTGAGTATGACGGGTTTCGCCCTGTTAAGACATTTCATAATGCCATAAGATATAATGAAACTTGTAGAAAGGTCTTCAAATGGTTCAATGCAATAATTCCATATTCAGATTATATTTCTAGAGCTAGATTGTGTAGCCAGATGTGGGCAGAAGGCAGATATGGAAGATGACTGACTGGTGATGACCCCCACGCTGCTGTGGTTGATGAAGCCCCACTTGTATCGGGGCTGCTCCACACTGGGCCGCACGCGCACCGGATCCCCGATGGCCAGGGGCGCCATGGAGAGGGCCGCCTGGGGGTTGGACGGGGGTGCCAGGGCCGCTGGCGGAGCGGCGGGAGTGGGGGCGGCACCCAGCAGCTCCACATGCACGAAGCGCACCCAGTACATGGAGCCGCGCTGGTACCACTCCACCTGTGCGGGGCTTATCCATTACAACTTTGTCTCTTGTACATTCTACGGGAATATTAGGAAGAAAGCCGTCTGTTTGGTCTTTCTTACTAACACATCAAACGAGATCCAAGTAGCTTTCACTATGTTGGTTGTCCCGTATACTTACAAGGAGAGGGCACGACATAGTACCCCCTAAGAGTCGCCCATAGTCAAAGTAAGAGAGCCCAATAATCAGCCAATTTTTAGAAAAAAGCCTAAACCTTTTCGACGCGTTAATTTGCTCCGTTTTATCTATACCCCTACGCGGTACATATTTTCAAATAAATTTAATTGTATCTCAATAGAGACGAAGACGCAAACTGAATATGGATGATCAAGGTGTTTACAGGACTTATGACCTGTCATTGGTTGGGTTAAGCGCACGCTTTATGTAATTACAACATTCCCCATACGTCTTCGTCTCTATTGAGATACAATTAAATTTGAATTGACCACCCTTTGGTGAAAATCCAGAATTTCGTATACAAGTATAAGTATACATTCACAAATATATTTATTTTCAAATACCTATTTTCGCAATTAAATGACAAATTATAGCATTATGGCATGATCTATTGGACTATATAGACAGAACAGATTATTCTCTACATTATGAAAACAGTGGGTCAACACTCTTAGATGTTTATAAAAACAAAAACATAACATTTCATACAAAAACATACCGTATCTTTCGAATGTGGTCGCGCCATTCACTCAGCGAGTGTGTTAAAAAATTACAAAAATAACTAAGTATGCAGTTTAGTTCTATATTACACATAGAACTAAACTGCATACTTAATTTTTTTTGGTACTTAGTGCCTATTTTACTGCAACCATTCATTAACATATCAACATAACACACCGTATCAACAGTTGATACGTTAGCGTGCAAAGAGTTAAACTTTTCACTTGACTGTACAATAATAAAACTAAACTAGACATTATCATTGTCACTTGATTTTAATCAAAATTGTCACCGTCAGTTTGGCCTATATTATCTCACAGATCAAATTGAAGCCATTCATAGCAGCAGTTGTTGTGGAGAGAGTGTGTTCTGAAAGAGAGATAAGCAAGTGGCAAATAAAGTACCAGCAGGTAGCCCACCTCCAGGAAGACCACCCACGGCTAGACATCTACATCCTAGGAACAGACTCTGAGAGATAGCAGACACAGTCCTTATAAAGCAGAAGTAGAAGGTCGTTACCTGCAGATTGAGGTCGTGCAGGCCCTCGCGGTCCACCCGCACAATACGGCCCAGGTCTCCCAGGCGCACCTCCTCGTACGCCTTGCAGCAGCGCACGGGCTGGCCGGGCCGCGCCTTCTCCGACACGTAGCGGGCGTACTCGTCTTCTCCGGCAAAGTCCTGGCGTCGTTTGAACTGAGTGGCCATCTGGAATGACCAAACATTTTATATTCATTATTAAACTAACACGCCGTCGCTCCAAAGGGGTAGGATCACTATAGAGTTCTTTCCTGACATACTTTTCTTATCTTCAACATTCATACTTGGTGTCATGCACGCACCTCGATTTATCCGACTCCTCACATGATCCATATTTAATATTTGATTGATTTAATTGTGGCCACGTTTCATCAGTCTTCCTACATAATTTATTCCCTTTACATTCAAGGATTAATCGTATATCAATAGAGACGAAGATGCAAATTGGAAACAGAATATGGTGATCGAGGTGTTTACAGGACTTATGACCTGTCATTGGTTGGGTTAAGTGCACGCTTTATGTAATACAACATTCCCCATTCCACCCTTCTTACGACCACCATGTATGACAAATTTTTGGAAGTTGTATATATGTTAATATGTAACACCAAACTTCACATGTTAATTTCAATCTACACACTAGCGCCATCTATGAAGATTGGATTTTAAGCATTAAGCAGAAGATCTTGTCTACATTGTAAAGATATACTTTATACAATAATAAAATGATGTCAGGTCAAACATAAGTCTGTTGATGCCAGTGAGCCTGGCAAAAGTAGTAATTATTAGATTATATACATTACTCTTCACTCATTCTTTCTATGTTACCAAAACCATCATTGCATTTCTATCACATACAATTTTACCACACATTCATCAAAGATATTCTATTCTAATACATTTATTCTACTATTACTACATTATTGATGAGAATTAAATAATAAATATAATAATAAAACTTTTAAACAAACTATGAATGGATTGATTCAGTGAAATTTTAGAATAGCTCACATTAATCTCTGGAGGTATATCGGAGTCATTATCGCTGACCAGGTCCTCAGCCGGGTGTTCCAGCAGCCAGCTCACCACGCGCACCACGGCCGTGTGGTCCGTCTGCAGGTGGGGGTCACAGTCTGCGGGAACAATTACAACAATACATTCGCTGCTCTTCTAAACACACCCCTTCCTTCCTTCCTATATGTTCCCAGTCCAATATCCTAATGGCAGATCAAAATGAAATTCTAGTTTCAACCCTTTTGTAGAGATTAGATCCCCTAGACGATATGTGATAAACTGATATGGGACTGAATTTCAAATACAGGAAGGAAAGTAGAGCGAACGAAAATATTATGAACAAAATTATAAAAGGATCACTGCGTTAATTGGACACATAGAACGCATGGATGAAGAAAGAACGGTTAAGAAATAATACGTTAACAATGTGAATAGACAACGTGAAAGACCGAGAAAAACATGGTACGACCAAATTAATCAAATTTTAAAGGTCGGCCATATTAGAAGTCCGAGGAATCGATGTATGTGTGTGACTCGCTGTATGAAAGTGGAGGAATGCTGTATGAAAGTGGTATGTCAGGGTAGAGTAGTGTGGCAGTCCATTCTCTCTGCCTGCCTTTCCGGAGAAACCGCGTGATGTTGTTTGTTTGTTTCTTTGTCCCAAATACATTTCTCATGAGTGATGACATCTTAGTCTTTACCGACTTCACTGGTTAAGGTTACCTTAGTTCATTTAGTATAAACTATGTCTCTATCTACAAAGCTCTACAAGGACTACCTCACAGGCCTTGCAAGCTAATCGACCTGAACCCTCAGCAGTCAAAACGCTACCTTGCGATAGAAGAATTTTTAAATAAACTTGTTATCCCACAGCGCCATGGAGCTTCAAATTTCGGGGATTGTGCTTTAGGCATCCCGGGACCGGCGGCGTGGAATATTCGCAATCAAGATAATGAAGGAGTTTTCAGTAGTTCTCTAATATAACTTTCTTTTTTAAGAGGAGCTCTCCAGACAAAAAGCATATTTGAAGTGAAAATGGCGCTATAAAAATCAACATCATTCAAATTCTTAAAGTCTGTAAATATCCAATTTATAAAGAATACAATAAAGGTGTCAAGACTCACCGAGAGCCTTGATGCCCGTCTCCACGTCCTTGCGAGGGAAGCCCATTTCGATGAGTAAACGGACCAGCGGTGCCGGTGCCGGCAGTCCATCGTCTTCTACCTCCAGCAGCGCTGCATGATATACAGTACCAATAATATATGTTAATATAGTTTTCCTGATAATACATATACTTGTGATTCATAAACTATAATTATTTAGGAATTCCACTGTTTTTAACCCTTAGATCACTAAGCAATCATCACTATTCTATCATTGCTACGCGGCACATTCTTCATCGATGCATTTTAAATGAAAAGTCACTTTTAAAATGATCTTTTTTTTACAAAAAAAATAATTACCGCAACAATTGATTTACAAATGAATATGACTATTTCCTACAAGTTTTATTATATTGTAGTTAATGGCAATGAAGGTTTCGCCTTTCTAAGGCATTATAAAAGACATTTGATAATGCCTTAGAAAAGTGAAACACGTCATTCCTATAAAATATGTGTAAAGAATGTTTCAATAAAAAATAATTTATTACATCAGTATCTTCCTCTCGAATATCAAGGAATCAATAAGCACACACTCAACTTCCTGACTAAAGTCAGTTGCCACAGGCAAAAAGCTAAAAACAGTTTGGTTCCCGGTTATGTCCAAGTGATAGAATGGTTTATAATGATGTTGAGATAAGGACAGGAGTGACGAGAACCTTCCAAGGTGGCCGCCGCCATCTCCCCCACGGGCGTGGTGGCCTCCATCACCTCCTCCATGTCCTCCATCATGTTCTGATTCTCCTCGGGCTCGTTTTGCTCTGCGGGACATTCAATAGAACATTCAGCATTAGTTTGGAAAGGAAGGACCGCCATACTGCTCTGCCCTGACATAACCCCTTCACTCTTCTCTCATCCATTCATTCCATATGTCCAAACAATGTTACAGGCGGTGTATGGCTGTTACCATCCGGCATGGCGAGGTGCTCGGCGAGCGAGTGCAGCGCGTGGCGCAGGGCGGGCAGCGGGAAGGCGCTGCGCAGCGGGCTGGGCCGCGTGGCCAGCCACAGCAGTCTCCCTACCACCAGGCCCGGCTCTGATGAGGCTAAAACAAACACAGATCAACACAGATGATCTTTAGAGATTAATCACAAAGTTGATTACTTAGTATACAGTATACCTGAACTCTGTACCCAGTTACCAGCCATATGCCAGATCTTGTTTACATCTTACATGCTATTATATTATTTTTCAGATTTATTTTTAGCTTATTTCTAAACATGTCATTGTAAAGATTTAGTACATTGCAGAATACCCTTAGTTTATAATAATAATAATATGCTAACTTTTAAAGCACTGTTTTTGTGATGTAATCACCTGAAGGGCGCATTAAGACGTGTTCTAAATCTAAAAATCTAAATAAGAACACTGGATCTGATATTCGCGATCGGTTAGAAATGAAATGATTGTCCTATCTTTGTTCATGCATTTGGTAAATGATCTGTTACAGTTTCTGGTCCAGTGTCTATGTACGCCTGATATTTTGATTAGTTTGTAGCTATTGTCTGTTTCTTCTGTGATACAATTTTCAAGCTCTCAAATTTGGTCAGATCTGATATATCTATTTGTTTTGTTTGCTTGTGTACGTGTATAGTTGCCATCTTATTACTTTGCTTAGCTTGGTTTAACCACAGTCGATGCTACAAGGTAGGAAATATTAGCTTTTTCATATGTCTACCGCTCTTCCACAAATGCTACAAAATCCAGTTAATACCTGATTCTGAAGGGTCGGGCTGCGCCAGGACAGAACGCAGCAGCTCCTGGCTGCCCATCAGGGATGCTGTGGCTCGCAGGGTCAGTACTTCTAGTTGCTGGCATCGGAGCATTGCCATGTCACAGCCTGAATACATCATCATGTTACAGAAAGCCACGATCCAGAGAATAAGCTTTTATAAAACCATCTTCAACCATTTAAGTACAAAATAACTAACTAACTGAGTTCATAGGGAAAAACTATGGAAGGTCTCGGCCGAGAATAGAATGGGCACAAAGCT
The DNA here is from genome assembly GCA_022606425.2 of Lepidostoma basale. Taxonomy (NCBI): domain Eukaryota; kingdom Metazoa; phylum Arthropoda; class Insecta; order Trichoptera; family Lepidostomatidae; genus Lepidostoma; species Lepidostoma basale. The sequence goes on along the minus strand of JAHDVF020000495.1, from coordinate 163,290 downwards.
GATATGCGCAGTTGCTCCCTTTATGAAGAGAGCATCGCCTGTGTCAGAGTAAGCAGGGTCCTCACTTCTTGGTATGACATCACTACAAGTGCCTAAACAGGGTTGGTGGTTGTTCAATCTGTACTTGGATGGGTGCATGAAAGAACTAACACAAGGGCATAAACGCTGGTGTTAAGATGAACAGTTTATTTTATGCAGACGATGCTGTGTTAACCGCTGACAGTATGGACAATCTGCAAGTCTTGGTATCAATAATGTAGGATGGTATTTGAGAAGGAATAATTTTATTTTATTTATTTATACTATACACAAATGAGACATAACAAACGAAAAACATTGAGACAACTCATTTGGACACAAAATCTCCTTCTCTTCTTTCCCTTTGCCATTTCCCATCATCTGGGGACGGCCCTCCTCGTACGAAAACGCCAAACTTTTCTATTTTGACTCATCTCCACTGTCAGGTTCTCGCGTTGGATCTTCTTTTCCAAGTTGGCCCACCGTGTTGCCACTGGCCGACCTCTTCTTGGTTTTGTGGGTATGAATTTGGACACAAAATGGTGTAACAAAAATAAAATAACAATATTATGAAGCCAAAAAATATCAGAAGGATCCCAAATATGTCAACGTCAGTGAGGCAGCATTCTTTCCAGAATTTGTAATATATTTTTAATGAGCACCGCCTCACTGACACTAAAAAAATGTATGACAAATTGTGACATAAGTGCAAACGGTGGGAAATGACTGAATTTAAGTACAAAATTAAACATAGAATATTATAATTACCCCCGAAATTGGTGGGGGGTATTGGGGGTGCAGGGCGCACCCCCGCAGTGAGCAGCGCGGCCCACGCGCGCAGCTCCCGCGACCCGCTCTCCAGCTGCCACACACTGAACACCTCCTCCACAGGCTGCACGTTGTCTATCTCCACCTGCACACGCACACTCCAATGTTGATATGTCTTTCATATTAACCCTTCTTTACATGAATTTTTAGATTATAACAAAAAAAAAATTTTTTAGTTATCTATTACAAAATAAAATATGGTAAAAAGATTTTTTTTAAATATATTTTGTTTATTTATAGCTGTATCAAAAAGGTGCGTTTATAGCAAATTTCCTATAAAGCTAAATTTAAAAAAACTAAAAACTAATTAACCATCAGGCCATTTCACCGGAGGGGTAGGCAGAGAGGATAGATCGTCACAATGCTCTGTCCTGGCATACCTCTTGGGCTTCCTCTACATCCATTCATCGTACCATGCACTAACGTCGATTATTCTGACTTCGAATGTGGCCGCCTTTTAGTAATTGATTAATTTGGTCATGCCATGTTTTCCTCGGTCGTCCTCGGCTTCTTTTGCCACTCATGCTGCTTGTGTACAACTTTTTAACCATTTTACTCTCATCCATTCGTTCCATATGTCCAAACCATCTGAGGGATCCTTTTTTTAATTTTATCCATGATGCAGTCCTCTGCCTTGCATTTCTCTTCTTCTAATCGCCATACATTCTTCTTTCTCAAAAACCATCACTTATATAGATTTAGACACATTCATAACCAGGTCACTATTTTTGCATGCCTCACGACACTAAGACTTACAAATGTTCTCTACTGTCAGCGATTAACACAGCATCGTCTGCATATAACAAACAGCTGACTGACCTAAATTTAATAATACAATTAATTATTATACGCAATAAATGATTGATCGTGATATTATAAACCTGGGCAAATTATTTATTTTGGTTTTTTGTAAAACTGAAAATGTGTCTAATAAACTGGCAGTAAAATATAATATTAACGTTGTTATTTGAAATTTCATGATAGAAGTTCATTGTAAATAATGAAAATAAAATAATTTTATTAAAAAATTCTTTATGGTACATATTTAGTTTGATTCCACTTAGGTGTATGTCTTCGACCGGTTTCGGCAGCTCGCTGCCATCTTCTGGTCTGGCCAAACGGGCAGTAATCGAAGCAGGTCAACCGTCATCCAAATGTCACCTTGTTTACCTCAATAGGTAGACGGGAATGTAGAGTGTAGGGTACAATAAGAATATGTATACACTAATCCCTCACCTTGACAGGGGTGGCGGTGGCGTGGGGCTGCAGCAGCAGGCGGGGGGCGGCCACGCGCAGCACGGTGGCGAGGCGCCCGCCCTCCCTCACCTGCTGCCCTGCATGCGCCCGGTGCTCGGCGCCTCCCATGACTGCCAGAGCCCCCGCTGAACGTGATTAATAAAATAATAAAGTAAACTTCAACTATAATTATTGAAGGTATTTAAGAACTGGATGCGTTGCGAATGAATAAAATAATAATAATAATTATTATTATTATTTTGTTGAATCGCTCTTTACATCATGACAGCAAGAGCCAAATCCATGTAAAGGGTATTATAGCTGTCATAGTGATTCTCGTGACATGTGATAGGAAGCAAATCGATAGCCATTTTTTTATTGTCACGTGAATCGTGTGACAATCACACTGCCCTCGCCGGGAATCGAACCCGGAACCTTCGGGGTGGCAGTCAATGCACTTAACACTCAGCCATGAAGGTCGTCAATGAAAGAAACATTAATATGGTTTGGACACATGAAAATAATGAGTGAAGCAAGAATGATAAAGAAATTATATGTTAACAATGTAAACGGAAAACTGAGAAAAATGTGGCACCATCAAATAAATCAAATATTAAATATTGGCCAAGTGAGGACGGGAGGAAAGAACAGTGTGGCAGTCCATTATTTTTGCCTACCCCTTTAGACAGATGACTTAATTGGTTAGTTAGTTTTAAAAATAAACCAAGAAACTTGAACCGAAACATAAAATTTGATTGTGCCTTCTTTTTCCTTCATCTTATATTTCTTGTTTTAGTCACATTGTTTACTTACACATTCTTTACCATTCTTCCATCAGTCATATCTTAAGGAATGATAGACATTTGATAATGCCTTTGACATGCGAAAAATGTCATTCACATAAAATATAATACATAATCATTAATCTCATTATTTTGTTGATAGTGCAATTTGCATTTCATAGAGATTATATTTCTGCTGCTGAAATATCCATGCTTTACTTCTATAAACAAAGATCGACACAAGAACGCCATGTTCTAAGAAACTCAGTTAACACCACCATCTTAGCATTTTTGGATAGACTTTTGTTTGAAGTCTTCTATTTTTGATTACAAAATAATCCGCCGTGAAGATGACTCACCCATCATGCACAGGTCCTGGGAGGGCACCGGGGCGGGGGAGAGGGGGCGGTGTGCGAGAGGCGGTGGCAGGGGGGAGGGAGGTGGGCTTGCGGGGCCCAGCGCGCCCCCGTCCGAGATGTAGAGCTGCCACTCCGGGGAGTCCATCTGCAACATTATGAGACCCGAGTTATACAAACAAAATGCATACTTTTTAACTATTTCACACTGGTTTTAAATACCCTCCATAAGATTTAGACTAATGTAACCTGCTGTATAGAAATGTGGAAAGTAACGCTCCTTCTAAACTCTTCCAACATTTTCTATCTTGGGTCTCAGTTGCCACCCGCAAGTTGTATAACAGGAAACTACCACATTAAAAGTGGCATTCCAAGAACCAGTAAAGATGTTAATAGACTTTGCTGCAAACCAATCCCTCGGATTGAAACATAAAAAGGTGTAGAAATAGATGAGATGAAAATGAAGAAACTCTCTAAAAATGGTTATTTTTCCAGTTTCCACAAGTATATTTTATTATTTTTCCTTTACATATGAAGATTTTATAATTACTTTACGATTATGTTTTTAAATTAACAGTTAAAAGAGTTAATTTGATCTATTTAATTTTATTATTCTTCTATTTTTCTCTATTTACATTGTGGTTTCAAAGCTAAGTAGATTTTTATCATTGGGCACCAACTGATAGAAATACAGTAGAACTCCAATTATCCAAATCAATTGGGACTGGATAATAAAAAATTCGGATAATTGGATTATTTCCGATAAAAGGGTCTATGTACATAATTAATTACTGTACGTATGTTGAAAATGGGAGAAAAAAACTAATTTTTAAAGAAAAAGAGCTTTTAATTAATTATATGAAAAGGCAACACTTTTACAAGTTAAGTGTAGTTACTAGTGTAAATCTTATATTGAATGTCGGCCATGGGAGGAGTCAGAGAAATCGAGCGCGTGCATGACACAATGTATGAATGTTGACGAAGCAAGAGAAATATGTCAGGAAAGAAAAGTGTGGCAGTCCATTCTTTCTGCCTACCCCTTCAGGGAGACGGTGTGATGGTTAGCTAGTTTTTTTTTGTTTCTGAACTCCTAAAATGACACGTCATCCTCATCTTCTCCCGTCTCTTCCCTTTCCTTAACCAACGTTCGGATAGTAGGAGTTCGGATAATTGGAGTTCTACTGTGCATTTAAAAAGAGTTTTCTTCAAAAGCAAAATAGACTTGTAGAATAAATAATGATATTTGCTCTATTGAAAGGTCTACTTCTGAGGTACAGATATGAATGTTAAACGATTGTTTACTTTGAATCACAACTTTACTACCGCTTGTTGTATGTAATATGAAACTATCACATTAAAAGGGCCCATGTGGTATCCCAAAAAACATTTTTTATATAAATCGGTATTAGACAAACTGGTATTAGAATTTATTTTACAATCTTCAAGATGAGCATTCATTATTATGAAGCAGGAATCAGGTCGTATCCAGGCTTGAACCCAAGCGCCCTGGATTAAAAAGTAAAGCGTTCTGCCCCCTAGACCACCACCCTATTACTAGACTTGGCTGCAAATCAATCCCTAGGATTTAAACTTGATGAAAATGAGAGAACCAGTTAATAAGTGAATATTAAACAGGACCTGGTTGGCGGTGTGGTGCAGGCAGTCCCCGAGGAGGCGTGCTAGGGGGCCGGAGATGACGGGGGCGCCCAGCAGGCAGCGCAGCAGGCGCTGCAGGGCCCCGGCCACGGCCCCCGACCCTGGCGCCGTCAGCAGCGCCTGCGCACGGTTGTCCACTCCCCCGCTGCTATCGGCTACCTCGCCCACTGAACGACAGAAACTTTTTACTATCGAGCACTTCATTTGTGGTGTAGCATTATTTAAAATAATTTTTAAACACTTTTACTTGTGTATTGTTTCTGGAACAATGATGTAAAACTCCATATTAAATAATTAATAAGAATGAAAATGGCTAATGCCTTAGAAGGACGAAACATGTCATTCCATCTAAAATATAATAAAACTCCTACAAGACAGATGTTTTCATTCATATTAATCACTTTCACTTGCTTTACACCACTTTATTTTTGTCAAACCAACCAGTTTCGCTTCCGCTGGAGATTAAAATAAACAGGAGTATGCACAATTAATTTAATAATGATTAGAAAAACACAAGGCCCAGAAAAACAAATAATAACATAAGTTAATATATCTATTGTTTCTTGAACAATGCTAGAAGACTTCATATTCAATAGTTAGTTTAATACAAATGAAAACGTTCCCATAAACTATAATAAAACTTCTAGAAAATAGACGTTCTCATTCGTATTAATTAGCAATTTTATACATTTAAGATAGGTGCTTTCGAAGGGTAGCCTCACTATTGTGAAAAATGTCCACATCTGAAGCAATGCGCTTTAGACAGATTATTGCCTTGCCCACGGGCATTACCTTAGGAGATTGGTTCTACAGTGGCAGGTGTTTTAATATTAATAACACGGAGGCAGATGGAGGATGCCTATGTCCATGAGTGGATGGATACAGGCTGATGATTAAAACATATGGAGTCTGTCCGAACTAGTGGGATGATAGAGAGAGAAGGTTACCCGTGAGAGGGGCGAGTGGGTCGGGCTCGGGGGCCACGGGCGCCAGCAGGCGGTGTCCCAGCAGCTCCACGAGCCCCCGGAGGGTGTCGCGCAGGGCCGGAGTGACCTCCGTGCAGGAGGGCAACACGCGTTGGAGCAGCTCGCACACCTGCACCTGTTGGTACAATACTACCGTCATTACCGGCACTTCTTGCTCCAGAGCTCTGTGGGGGACTAATTCCTAATATTAAGGGTATATGCAATATTGTTTTTTGTCAACTCATAAAAATGTATAGTTTTTACAAAATTATTGGTTTAAAATAGAGCAGTGAAGCAGAAAGAGTGCCTTGCCTGCATGTAGAGCACGTCCTGCGTCAGGGGCTCCTCGGTGTTCTGCAGAAGGGAGAGGGACAGGCGCAGCCAGGCGGGGGACCTGAGGGCCGCGCACATCTCCTCGCTCACCGCCATGTCTGTAGGGCACAATTTGTAAGTCAATCTTTTTTTTTTCTATTTTTTTTTTAAAGCTAACACCAAGGATTAATATCAACGCTATTAGGATGTATTATAGAATCTCCAATATGAGCAAATAATAGCTCATTATTATGATTAAGGAATCAGGTCATGTCCAGGATTGAACCCAAGTCCCCCTGTTTTAGGAGTCAAGCGTTCTGTCCCCTTGACAGTTATTGAACCTAACATGGTATGGCGTGATATAACAATATTTAACCCGACGATCGCCATAAGCACACATGTGCGTTCTACGTAGACGATCGCCATAAGTGTGCGTGCTTTGCAATATTCGAAAGATGTATTTCAAAATTAATTACGATTTTCTCACAACGACATCTATGAATATTTTAAAATATTAACAAACCAAAAAGGATCGATATTTTTCGATAGTTTGTGAGAAAATACTTTGCGTACCGGCGTGCTGTTTCTACAAACATGTGGCGATGAATGGGTTAAAGAAAATTTTTGCAAACCAGCCAAAAATTTCCCCGAATCGCTAGTGGACATATTGACCGTGGAGGCTTAGAAAAAAAAATTGTATTGTGGATAACTTTTTATGAAATTAGCTGATTTGGAAACGGAAAACACGAAACTCCAATTTTTCACGAAAGACTAACGTAAACTAGTGAATCTTTCCTCGACAGTTGATCAACTGACCTGGACAGGCGTCCGCAGTTTGGGTTCTCCCCTTACCTGTCCCGTGCTCTGCAGTCGACGTGTTAAGAAACTATGCTAGACCACCACCAAAGCATTATTTTATATTGATTAAACATATGGAATCTCCTCCTTGTCCCCTTGTCATCTGTATTGCTGTTTGAAGTCGGACTGTATTAATTTCCAGATTACTTTAGAATATTTATAATCATTAAATAAAACAATATCTAAATGAGGAAGCGGAACTAACTCTTGATGAAAGCGACGGCGGTCCAGTCATCCAGCATGCCGCGCAGCAGGCTGGTGCCCTCCCCCCTCCTGCCCTCCTGGGAGAGCAGGCGGCACAGCAGGGAGGCGGCCAGGCGCGCCGGCCCCGGGCCCGCGGCGCCCCCCATGCCTCCCGCCCCCACCAGGGCGAGCAGCAGCCACAGCGCCTGCTGTCGCACACATGGGCCCCCGCCCCACTCCCAGTATGACTCCACAGACTGGAGCTCTGGAAACAAAGTATTGTTTTTACTATTTTGTATCTACTTTATTACACACATTTTTAATAAAGTATAATATTGTAAACTCAATCCATTTAATAATTTAAACATAAAATAAAACACAAAATAGCAGAAAACGCACAAAGAAGACTCTTCAACAAAACCTAAAATCTTTAAAAACGTGTCCGGATATACACCGTACATTGGTTCCGGAACTTATGAACATTTTCAGAGTCCTTGATGACTTGGACAAGTTATTTAAATCCTTTGATTGGTTAACAAAACAGCTGTCGCAACAAAATATAATCAATTGTGATATTTATAGCAATTTTTATTTATTTAAACAGTTAATAAGTAGATGGCGTTAGTATGTAGATTATATATAGATTAATCTTAGAGATTAACATATATAATCAAAATCTTCATAGATGGCGCATTGAAACTGACATGTGAATTCTGCCGTTGTAGTTTAACATATATACAACTTCCAAAAATTTGTCAGACGTGGTCATAACAAAGGTGGAATGGGGAATGTTGTAATTACATAAAAGTGTGCACTTAACCCAACCAATGACAGGTCATAAGTCCTGTAAACACCTTGATCAACCATATTCAGTTTCCAAATTGCATCTTCGTCTCTATTGAGATACAATTAAATCATAAAAGTTAATAAGTACTTGTTTTAACCTGTCGAGAGGTAAGATATTAATGACATTTATAAAACATCATTTTTTCAAATTTCCATATGAAGCACTCACTTTGTGGTTAGACATTTTAAACTTATAGATATAAAATAATAAAACACTATATTTATAGCTGCGGTATGGTTATTATGATTGATGGTTGAGGTATTAGTTTTGTAAAACTCCATTATTAATTTATAATAGTAAACACGATTGTTTAGTGGTTTTACTTGGATTTCATTTATATAAATTGTGACAAATTTGTTTCGCCTTGCGAGGGCCTTCTCAAACTGTACATGGTTATTATAATTTATGGCAAGCTTCATCAGGGCAATATAGTAAGAGTTAAGACTTGAAGGTACTGACCTCTGTCCGGCGTGAGGGGCGCGCTGGGCGCGGGGCTGGGCGCGCGGGCCAGCTTGAGGTCGTAGCGGTCCTCCTTGCCCATGCGGTAGGAGTTGGTGGCCCCCGTGTCCCACTCCACGCGGACCCAGCCGTCCTCCCCCAGCTCCCCCACCACGCGGCCCTCGCTGGGCGGCGGCCCGTCCTGTTGCCCAACATGCCATACATTGAATATTTGTTTTCTCTAAATCTTGTTCCTTTTACATCGTTAACCTGTACTTTCTTTACCATTCTTTCATCATTTGTTCTTTCCATGTGCCCTAGCCATCTTAAGGAAAGTTAAATCATTTTTTTGTTTTTTTGAATGTAGACAAATACTGAATTTTACCCATTACGGGTGTATTAATCATTAAGAATTAATTGTATCTCAATAATACTTACATCTAGTCTCAATAGATGGCGCTAGTGTTGATTGAACTAAAATATGTGAAATGTTTCTCAACATAGTAGCATATATACAACTTTCAAAAATAATTGTCAGACGTGGTTTTCGTAAGAAGGGCAGAATGGGGAATGTTTTAGTACATAAAGCGATCGCTTAACCCAACCAATGACAGGTTATAAGTCCTGTAAACACCTCGACCACCATATTCTGTTTCCAAATATTTTACATCTTCGTCTCTATTGAGATACAATTAATTCTTAAAATTATTTTGTTGACAGCTTTCACTTGCACATTCACTTCTTACTCGTTTATCTATGGAATAATATAAAGATAATCCAATGATTTTACTGAAATTACACATTCGTTTAAGAGATCTCATTCTTGCTGTGTCTTAACCATCTTAACCACTTAATGCTCGGTTTTTTTTTTTTACGAAAATAGAATCAGAAATATCAGGTGATTTTATTTTTTAATTAAAGAATTTATATAATTTAAAAATAGTCCAGTTCCAAAAAGAGGCGAACTCTGTTTGTTAGTTTACCTTATGTAACACAAACAAGTCGAAACGCGCGAGCAGTGCTCGGGTTGGCGCGATACGATACATGCGCCGCGCGCGAGCACTGCTCGTTCAAAAGCATTAAGTGGTTAATAATATTTTAATTATTTTGTTGATAACACTTTCATTCGCTAATTAATTCAAAGGAAAAATTCTGTTTTCTACAAATATTATAAAAATTTATGGAAATGCCACGATTCGCCTTGCTAAGGCATTTGATACTATCTTAGCAAGGGGAAATATTCAACAACTCCTAGCAAATAGACATTTTCATTTGTATGAATGATTTAATAAAGGGTTACATCATTGTTCAAGAAACAAGGAATATTTTCTGTTTTACCTGATCCCCCCACTTCCAGTCTTTGCCCCTGATGACACGAGTTCCTATCTTCATGAGGGCAGCCAGCCGGGGGCCCGGAGGGGGGGCCTCCCCCTGGCGAGTGCGCGCAGCGGCAGCCCCCTCCTCGGTGAGGGCGCGGGGGGCCCGTCCCCCTGTCCCTGTGCCTCCCCCGCCCCCCTCGGGCAGCCCCGCCAGCAGGGCCAGGAGGGAGCTGCACGCCCCGCCGCTCCACGCCGTGCCCGAGCTGAGCGGAGACTTCAGGCTGCAGCCGATCAGAGCCATCAGAGACACCATCATTCTGCAATCAATGTCTCACACTGTGAATATTTAAAAGGAAGAAAAAAACTATCGATCTGTTGTTGGTTATTTGTTGTTCTTGATTGTGGAGAGAATAGACTGCCACACTACTCTATACTGATACTTTCATCTCAGCTGACTAACATCAATCGTGAATGCTGGGAAAAGACTGCAGAAGACAGGCCAAGATGGAGAATAACAGTATATGAAGATGTAGACTACACAGAGAGGAGGAGAAGATGAAAGGAGAACATGTTCTTTCGAATCTTAGGAAAATCTGCGCAACTAGTCTTACTCTACGAAACATCTGTAAAGAAAGACAAGTCACACGGATTTTCCCAAGACCCCAAAGAACATATTGCTACCAACCGTGAAAATCTAAGCAATTGGCAGTGGAGACGGTGGGGGCTCTACCTACCCCTCACACCCGTGAAGGACAGCCTTTTCACTTATTATGGAAATGATCGAAAGGATCGCTGCGTTGGTTCGGACATATGGAACGCATGGATGGAGAAAGAATGGTTAAGAAAGTATACGTTAATGATGTAAATGGGGTACGAAGTCAAGGCAGACCGAGGAAAACATGGCATGACCAAATTAATCAAATTTTAAAGGTTGGTCATGTTAGAAGTCGGAGGAATCGACGTGCGTGTATGACTCGTTGTATGAATGTGGAGGAAGCTAGAGAGGTTTGCCAGGATAGAGCAGTGTGGCGGTCCATTCTCTCTGCCTACCCCTGCGGGGAAACGGCGTGATGGTTTGTTATTGTTGTTGTTGTTGGAAATGATTGTGTGTCTGACCTGGCCCTGCCGGGGTGGTCCTGTGCCAGCTGGTGCGGGGAGTTGTGGGGTGGCGGCAGGGCGGCCAGGGCGCGCAGGCGGGCGGCGGCCCACGTCACCACGCGCGCGTGCGCCACCTGCAGCGCCGCCCGCCGCGTGGCCGGGGCCAGTGGCACCAGCGCGCACGGCGCCACCTCCCGACCCTCTGTAACCATGATATAACCATTTAGAAACTCTAGCGCAGGGGTTTCAAACATTTCGTGCGGCCCGGCCAGTGCGACTCAAATTTGATGGCAAAATTCATTGAAGTGGGTGTGCCTGAATTTTACAAATGAAATTATTTGCATGTTTGGAAGTACTTATTGGTGCGAGCAGTTATTTTCAGTTAGAAACAGTATTAATAAATAGGAAAGGTAGTAGCAGAGAAGAGATGGCAAGTGTCAGGGCGTAAACATTATTTTTTTCTTGTTCTTTTATACATATCCTTTTATACAAAAAATATTCCTGGAATCAATTACTGCCAAAAAATTGTTTTGTTTGTTTCCAGACCTTAGCAGTTATATGGATGGGGAAAACCATTGAAAGTGGAAAAAGGCGATGCCAACCTTACAGACCAAGAACTATAACATGTAATATTTAAAGTCAGTAATAATAAAAACAAAATTACCATTTTTTTCAAACGTTATATATGAATATGCAAGCGATAATAAAAAATTTAAATCCATTGAAAACGAACCTCCTTGAATACCTGTAATACCAATATTTAAATTCAGTAAATTTTACATAAATATTTGAAGATTATTTTTGTATAGAATCATGTTTACCACCCCTGATCTGTATGTATATAAAGGACTAAGTTGACAATAGTGTCACCAGTCTGTCGATGCCAGCGAGCCTGGCGAAACCGGTCGCTATCGAAATAAAGACAAAAGTGGAAGGAGTTAAATTTAATTATTATTTCAAATGAACTTCCATCAAGAGATTTCAGTAAAATCATTTGATTATCTAATCAATGCCTAATCAATATCAATACCAATTATCTAATCAATACCACAATGCATCAAGACTAAAGTCTTCAACCAGTGCGTTTTGCCAGTCATGACGTACGGAGCCGAGACGTGGACATTGACAAAAGGTCTAGTCTACAGATTCAAGGTTGCCCAGCGCGCCATGGAAAGAGCCATGCTTGGAATAACCTTGAGGGACAGATTTAGAAACGAATTTGTTCGACAACAAACCAAGGTGACTGAGGTGGCTCTACGGATAGGCGGGCTGAAGTGGCGGTGGGCTGGCCATATCTGTCGGAGAACCGACAGCCGATGGGGAAGACGGGTTTTGGAGTGGAGACCGCGTACAGGATTCCGTAGAGTTGAACGTCCCCCTGCCCGCTGGGCCGACGATCTGAAGAGGATTGCTGGACATGGATGGATGGGAGCGGCAATGGATAGGGGGCGGTGGCGTGCTTTGGGAGAGGCCTACATTCAGCAGTGGACTGATGATGATGATGATGATCTAATCAATTACTAATGAGGACGGAGTTGAAATCAGAAAAATCAACGAGCGTGCATATTAGGATGTATGAATGTAGATGATTTCTTTTATATTTGCCTTCACTTTGTGTTGTGGATTCTTATTTGAATAAATATAAGTACACTTGGTATTACAACACTTTATTTCACTTAACCAGACATGTTTTGGTTATGACATAACCTTTATCAATTGATGTAGATTATGTTATAGCTAAGTTAAGCGAAATAAAGTTTTGTAATTCTTAGTGTAGCTGTCGCCGCCACCTAGTTAAATATGCCGCTCAATTGAACGGCTAGGCTGATTATGAAATAGCGGCATTCAATGAAGTGACTAGGCTGGTAGTTGAATAAACTCAACGTTCAATTAATTTAGTTCTAATTTTTACCACTGCAACGCTCCGCCCGGATTTCATGTATTTTGTAAAATAAATTTTGATGAAAATTATTGTGACTTTGTTTTATCGTGAATTAATTTATTTATTCGAACACAAATAAAATTGGGATTTTACTAAACAAGTTTTTAGCGTTTGCGTAAAAATTTGATGAGTAGATAGGGGCTGTGGAATGTATTATTTTTTTAAAACTAACTCTAACCTAAAGGTTCGATTCTCGGTGAATCAATAAATAATTAAAGTGTTTTTCCTGAAGCCTGGGTGATTGTGATGTAATTCCTCTCTGTAATTGGGTCTTCCGGTCTGTTGAGGTGGTTAAAGTAAAATACAATAAAATAGAAATATAAATGAAGTTATGTTTTTATAAACACGCTATGCGTCAATATGAACATTAAAACCGTACAAGCGCTAAGCCAATGTCAAAACTCATACGATACCTAGTAAAGAAGAGCAGTACGTTTAGGTTAGAGTTAGTTTTAAAAAAAATAATACATCCCACATCCCCTAGACGCATGCTCTCTCTCTCTCTCTCTTTTGTTTGAAAATCGTGTTACTTTTTACAACAACAAATGTTATCGAATGCCGACTGACAGTTGAACATTGTTAGAACATTGCCGACATCAATTGTTCTTTACTCCGTCACGCAGAACCAACCTGCCTTTGGTGATGCCAGTAGGAAGAGCAATTCGGACGCTGAATCTAATCATCTCGGATTTGGACATTTTCAGTGTCAGTGAGGCAGTATTCATAAAAAGAATATTGCAAACTCTGGAAAGAGTACTGCCTCACTGACGTCGACATATTTGGATTCCTTCTGATATGTATGATGTTTTTTGGTCTTATGTTGTTTTGTTTTTTTTATCTTTATAATACCGTTTTGTGTCCAAATGAGTCGCCTAAATTGTTTATCGTTTGTAATGTCTCATTTGTAAATGTATAAATAAATAAATGACTGCTAGCGTTGCAGTGGTAAAAATTAGAACTAAATAAATTGAACGTAGAGTTTATTCAACTACCGGCCTAGTCACTTCATTGAATGCCGCCATTTCATTATCAGCCTGGCCGTTCAATTGAGCGGCGTATTTAACTAGGTGGCGGCGACATAGCTATATTTATTGGAATGTAGAGGAAGTTGGAGAGTCGGAGAGAGGATATGTCCTATTTAGTATGAGGGCTACACCGCATTGTGTCATATGGGATTGTGTCATTAACCTTTGGAGGCCAGCAGGCCACCGAGGGCCATGTAGTGCACCGGGAGGGAGAGGCCGTCGCTGGCCCGCAGCAGCGCCAGCGCCTCCGAGTACCCCCGCAGCCGCGTGTCAGCTCGCCGGATCTGACAACATTGCAATTCATTTATTTAAAAAAATCACAAACATTACAGATACGATTCCAGATCATTTGCAATTACATTTTAAGAATTCAGCAAAAGAAAGAACATCAAAGAAAAAATTCATAAAGAGTAAGAAATAGAAAGATTCAACTTATATATTGTCTCTTGAAGTCTTGAATAATATTAAACTCCGTATTAAATAATGAATACAAAATGAAGATGTCTGCTTTCTAAAAGATTTATTATATTTTATGGAATGAGATGTTTTGCCTGTCTGAGGCATTTTCAAATGTAGTGTATCAAGCGCGTTGTTGTTTATATACACAATTTAAAGAAGCAGAATATGGTAATTAAGTCATGTCATTCCAATGAATTATAATAAAACTTTTATAAAATAGATGTTTTCATTTGTATTAACTGCCCCAAGCATATGAACGTACGTATACGCTAACTTTGTCTGTACCGTTCTGCGCTATCCCATATCACGCTGGCGTGAGAAAAAATAATGGACAAACTGCTAGGGCGTGTGATACGCGCGTGTGCCAACACGAGAACAAGTCTTCACAAGGATCAAGGGAGGGATACAAGGGCAGGTCTAAGTCTGCGGTCGGGTATTTGATGATTCGCCACTTTTAATTGGATACTTGGATACTTTTAATTTATAAATTGTCTTTTAATTCTAAATATGACTATTTTATTAAAGATATCTCCAAATCCGAAATAATATGTACCACTGACTCACTCCCTCACACTCTGTTGAAAATTTATATGATTCTTTTATAAATCATGACTTGGATATATTGGCTTTTGGCAATCAAAGGGTTAATAAAGAATCGTAACATAGAAATTGTATGCCCGGGGTATCATGAAATATGTTTACATGCAATATATTAGTACCACACCGCCAGACATACTTTAAAATTGTTGTATTAAGCAAAACAGAATATCGTCACTTTCTTATTTAATTTTTTTTTGCTGAATAGCAGCAAAAATTGCAAAGACAGCTATATTATACATACCAATATGGCATTGGTCAATAGTTGTAAAGCAAACAGAGCGAGATTCGTTGACTAACCTGGCAGTACATGGCCTTTCTGAGCACATCGATGTCACAGGGCTCCTCTGTCATTACAAAGTCCACAATGGAGGCTACCATCCTCGCCCTCTCCTCGGGCTCCACGGAGGACTCGGAGGGTTCCCAGTACGCCTCCCACGCCGGGGAGTATCCTGAAATGTGAGCAATGTGTTAACTTCTATGACCTCGGCCAGTGAAAAGGCGCTTGCTGTGGAATAGCAACAAACTTACCCGCATCCTTGCTGAGCCAGACTCCCAGGGAGACGGAATTATCCCGCTCCGATTGATCTACGTCCTTCTCGTCCTTAGCGCTGCTCAGCTCCTTCTCCGGCTCCGGCTCCTCCACCATGTCCATCTTCACATCCTCAGGGTCCAGCAGCAGTTTAGCGGAGCCCTCCAGGGAATCTTTGAGTAGCGAGTTGTCAGTCATCTCGTTGATAGAGCTGATGGATATTTCATTGGTGGGGGTCTTGTCGTCCTGCTCTGGCGCCTCTGCGTCTCGTGTGGTGCTTCCGTTCAGAGCCGAGTTTTTATCCGTTTCCGGAAATTCTTTTTCTACAGAGCGTTCTCTTCCAATAGGCTTGTCGGCATTACTCTTGGCTGTGGTGAGTTTGTCTTTGTCTTTAACAGCGCAGTCCGCAGGGTCAGCCATCTTGGAGTTGCACTCGGTGATGATGATGGAGTTGTCGGTGGCGGAGATCGGGGGTTTCGCGGCAGCATTGTCCGAGTTGGTAGAATCGGACAGACCTTTCTCTAACTTGTCGCGGCTTTCGGCGAGTCGGGATCTGAAATGTCATTTCTAATTGACACACCCGTATAAGCTACCGGAGGGAAGAAGGCAGCGTTGGCTGTTGCCGAGGCTAGTTACCTGACCGTGGTCCTGAGCACGCGCGTGGCGGCCCGGCGGAAGGGCAGGGGCGGGGGGCGCAGGCGGGGGAGGGCAGCCGCGGCCGGGGACGCGGCGCCACGCACCTCCAGCAGTAGGAAGCGCGCCCGCTCCACCAGTGGGGCGCACACCTGCACACACACACACACACTATACTCATAATCCTCTACACGCACCTAATGTAAGAAGACCCTCCGGTACCTTCTTTGTACTTTAGTTCCTTACTACTGAACCATTACGATAGACTGGGACTATCTGTTTGAGCTATAAATGTAGCTAAACACAGTTTGAGATTGTTTTTACTGCAAATGAAGCCAGCAAGTTGGACACCTGGGGCGATAGCTTTATACGTTCAGTAGGAAGCGTATCACTTAAAAAAAAGTGGTCCTGCGGGAGCGAAACCAGTTGGTTCCATAAAAAGAAAGCATCAAATTGTTTAAATAATATATTTAATAAAGCCACAACACATAAAAAGTCATTCCATCAATTGGGTCTCATAAGATAATAGTACCCGGTAGGATGAAGTAAAAACAGATAAATAATTTATTAGCCTTAACAGAATATGTGCAGATAGAAATAGAGACATTCAGTAGGCACCGTCGGGCGCTCGGGGCTTGAGGAGCGGCGTGAGCAGGGCGTACCCGCCCATGCAGCCCGTGCTGTTGTTCAGGAAGTCCCGGACATTGCTCTCCAGGACCCAGTCGCTGGAGCACGGCCCCCTCGTCACGTGCGTCACCACCTTATCTCCGTCGGCCCGCCGCGCCAACTGCTGCCACGCGGCCGAGAAGGGCGTATTCACATTCCACTCGTACAAATCCCGTCCGTCTTTATGGCGATAATACAGAATCTCCAGCCCGTCCGTGCCCGCAAACACCATGGAGTCCGTTTTGATCCCGACTACTTCGAAGGTTGGCGCGTTGTGCTGTTCCCTCACGGACGCCGCGGGAATGCTGAAGATGGCTTCGCAATCCAGGTAAGACAAGAACAGTGTGTTCTGCCCGCCCATCTCCAGCAGCGCGAGGTACAGCGCGGTGCTGCAGGCGCCATCGGCCGTCAGCTGGCGCGGCAGCTGCAGGCTCCTCCCCGAGCCGGTGTGCGCGTCAATCACTACCAGAGAGTTGCCGCCCGCATCCGAGATGTAGATGAAATCTTTTCCGTCGCTGGAGTTGTCCACCACTATGTACTGCAGACTGGTGACGGCCGAGACCAAGCCGGCCAGGTACAGAGTGTGCACCACTTGGTTAGTCCTGAGAGAATACGCGACTACTTTAGGTTCGCATTTGTGATCAGGCTTGTCGGTGAAGAGGTGGACCGACCCGGTGTCGAGGATCCACAGCACTTGGTTGAGGTCGAGGTAAATGTCCACAGCAGACTGCAGCGCGCTGCAGTCCCCGACCTTCTGCATTCTCCAGTTTGGAAAGGGGACCAGGAGCGGGTTGGGCTTGCCGGGCAGCAGGTCCACGAGGGCCAGGGTGGCGGGGACACCGTCTCTGTACCTCGGCAGAGCCACGACGGCCCTGTGCTTGTAGATTTGAACTCGGGTAGGGACAATGTTCCGAGGAATATACCGCCCGGTTTCCTTGTAAATGTCCTTTTCATTCTCCGAGGAGAAAGCGATGTTCCGGCCGGAAACAACATACGCTACTTTAGCGAGAGTTCTGTCACATTTGGCGTCACCCGAGCGTATTGCCAGCGCGGCAGCTGACACCGCCACAAGAACATATTTTATAAAATCCATAATAAAGTCGCGCACAAATAAATAAACTAAATAATGAAATCAAATTTCAGAAGAGGGATATTTATAGTCTGAAAATGCTTACCGGCACAATGGATACATGCGGAGTAAGCACCTTTATTAGCACACCCGGCCAGTAACACTGACACTGCTTTAGGAAGTGGGTTTTTGTGTCAAAATTATGAAATCTCGGGTAGGTGTAAATGGAACACAATTCATACTTTGTGTGTTGCAATCCGCATTGCGCCGATATGGATATTTGAATGAAAGTAAATGTGAGTACATACAATAAGAAAGCACCGACCTCCTTGTACCCGCGGGCGTGCTGCTGGCGCAGCCGCGCGAGGTGCCACTTGTTCTTCCAGACTGCCTCTGCCACCTCCGCCAGCCCGCCATCCAGGCGGGGGCACAGCCCTCGGGCCTCTGCGAACCACAACCAAATATGACTAAAGTAAGATAATGATTGCTCTACCCACCGATGTCACCAGAGGCAGGTTGTTTCTGGCAGCCGGTAAGTAAACTTCCACCAACATGGTCGAGTTCTCGAAATATCCCCTGAATGGTCCCATCTCTTGGTTATTTGAGTTTCGGGTCAGTTGGTCCCCACGGATAGCTACCATCCTCCATCAGAATTTTAATAGTAGAGGTCTCACCGAGTGTGGCGGCCCTAATAGCGGATGAATGCAAGCCGAGGTGGTGGATGAGCGCAGCAGCCAGGGTGCGCGCCAACTCTTCAGCCGGGTGCTCCGGGGGTTGCGCTGGTCCGGGCCCCGCGCGGCCCCGCCCTGTCCGGCACAGGGACACCCACAGCCAGCCCGCTGGGGACTCCATCTGGGATACAAACACCCATTCACTCTTCTACACTGAATTAGGAGTACTTTATTGAAGCTTAAGGCCTTACTACTGTGTACTGGAATTTCATTGTTCATTTGGAAGGAGAATTTAAACAGTATTTTATGCACTACAGCTCTACACATTATCAAATGTCATTTGATAGCATTCATTGATCATTTGATAATGTCTTAGATAGAGAAGGTCTCCTCTGAAATGAACATGGTTTTTAATTATTCTTCCAAGTAAGATGTTAAGAGAATAGAAATGCAAGTTGAGAGTTACATTGAGTTTGGCGTCCGCCAGGCTGGCGATGAGTGGCGGCGTGGGGGCAGGCGGAGGGGGGCAGGCCGGGGCGGAGGGTGCCCGGCCGTGCTGCCGGGGCGCGCCGAGCCCTTCTCCCTCGTCGTAGGGGTTGGGCGCCTGCACCACCTGCAGGCCCCGGTGAGGCAGGGTGTGCCAGCAGGCCGGCGCAGAGCAGCTCGGCGGGCTGCGGGGGCAGGGAGCGCAGCAGGGCGGCGCTGCGCAGGCCCAGGGCCCGCGCCAGCTGCCAGGCGCCCCCGCTCAGGACGTGGTACAGCCGCGTGCCCGCCGTCATCTCCTGAGTACCCCACACACATTACATTCCCTTACTAACCATACTGTTCGTCCTCAACATTCCTCTATTTCTATTTCCTATACTTTCTTCGCCATTCTTTCCAACTGTTCAAACAATCTCAATGACCCTTTCATTATTTTTTTCATAACACTTTCATTTGCACATATTCACATCATATATTTGCATTTGACACTCTATTATATACAGTTTAATAGTACATTCCATCCAAGAGATCTCATTTCTACTGCATTTATTTATTTTCATCCTTCTTTTGCCAGTTCCATGTTTTACTTCCATACATAAAGGTGGGTATATGAACACCATTTTGCACTGCCATCTTAGCTTTGTTTATTATCTCGGGCTATGTTCTCATATAGTCACCGATTGGGTGTATGGGGGGGACTCCAGCAGGCCAAGGGGGCGTAAAAGCAGGTCAGGGAGAAGGAGTCGTAGGGCCCCCGTCGCCCCATTCAGTGCGCTGCTCGCCTCCTTGCCTGCGCACTTCTTCAGTAACTCCTCTACGTTGCTGTCCATGGACCTGGAATATGATGGACACGTCAGTGTGGCTCCCAGCCCCTCCGCGGAAGAGAGTATTGATGACAATAAGAGTTGAATGATGTGAGGGACCCACTTGAGATGCTCGCCGTCGTACACGATGCCGTTGACAACAACCCACTGTTTGCCATCCTTTATTTCGTTTTCAATGTCACATCTGGAAATACAGAGCAAAGTTATACATAGAGCGGAGACAAGGGAGCAATTGAACATTATTTCCTACTTGTCAATTTGTAATCACAATACTGATAGGAATGAAAACATCTGTTTTATAGAAGTTTTGTTATAGATTTTGGAAATGACATGTTTTGTCTATCTAAGGCATAATCAAATGTAGTGAAAATCGAATGAGTTAAAGGAGCATAATACATGGTGAAATGGAACATGGATTAGTAACGGGAGAACAGACCTCCTGAAGAGTGGCTGGGGGCACAGCACGGGGTGGTCGGGCCAGGCCAGGGCGAGACGGTCGAGGCGCGCGGCCGGTGGACTGGCGGCACGCACGCGGTCCAGCAAGCCCAGCAGCGACAGCAGACCCTCGTCCCCTTCTCCTTCCCCCGCTATGCACGTGCGGGACCCAAACAGGGTCAGCAGCAGACACAGCTCCACCATCACGGTGCCTGGAGACCACAGCAGCTGGCATTAGGCCATAAATCACCGTGTACATGTACTGCTGAAGGACCTTCACTGGCTTCAAATCCGAGAGCGAGTAAAATATAAATTGTGTTTGACAGTGTTTAAGGCTCGACACCAGACAGCGCCAGCGTATATATCGGACCTCTGCGTGACACCCATGCCAACGGAAAGGCAACGTTCACTCCGATCAGTGGAAACAAGTGCAAACAACATAGCAATTCCAGTCAGAGCCAATAAAGCATGTTTCTATGATCGTGCTTTCAGCGTTGCGGGTCCGTTGGCGTGGAATAGCCTCCATGTTAGTATTAAGTATGAGGAGAGTGACGTTAAATTTAGGAAACTTCTGAAGACTGCACTGTTGGGTCAGTCATTTCCTAGTGCGCCCTTGGAGTAATTGAGTCATCAGAATAATAATAATAATAATAATAGCATCCGTAAGATTCTGGGATTTGTTCTTGGGAAAAGATTTTAATAATTAGGAGAAGGCAACCATTGATCTCACCGACGATATCGGCGTTGAGCAGCAGCCACACGGCGGGCAGGTTGGCGCGGTCCTGCATGAGGGGCAGGGCGCGGCGCAGCGTGGCGGTGCAGTGCCGGGCCACGAGCGCCGTGTGGCGCGACACCAGGCGGCGCGCAGATCCACGGACGTTGGCGTCGCGAGACCGCAGCTCCAGAAATAGTAATCTTAACAGACAAGGGGGAACAGTCAACACAGACCTGCTCACAGAGGCAAATGTAAGGCAGATGATTGCATCATAGATCAAATGAAAATAGGACCCCGAGATGATTTGAACACATGTAATGAATAGTTAAAAGGTTGTATACAAGCAGTGTGAGTGGAAAGAGAAGCTGAAGAGAAACAATGGGAGTCCGTGTGATACTCGCCCATCATACATTATTTTAAACTCTCACAATATTTCTATTACATACATCAATACCACTTCAGCGAAGGGTGCAGTAGTACAGTACCTCTGGTACTGCAGCAGCAGGTCCACGGTGGGGCTGATCTCGCTGTCTGCAGGATCCTGCGTCTCCTCCCCGCTGGCCTTCTCCTCGGGGGGCTCGGGGGCCGCCTTGCTGGGGCCGAGGTCGCAGGCCGCCTCCGCCAGCCCCGACAGCCGGGCCTGAGTGGCCGCGCTCATGCTGCGGATCAACTGCTTCACCTGCAACACACCCCAAGCTCGCTTTCATTTATTTCATTTATTTATTTTAAACATATCTAAAGCATTACAGAATTTTTTTTCCAATACACTAAAGATACAAGTTAGAGATACACAATAATAAGTAATACATAATAGATTAATAAAAAGAGTGAGAAACATAAGATGCATGACAAATTAATAAAATATATATACCAAACAATTATAATAAAGATAGTACTTCCCTCAGATGAGCCAAACTATCACAAAATATGTCAAACTCTTCCTCTCTTTTACCTCAAATGTCAAACTCTACCTCTCTTTTACCTCAAATGTCAAACTCTACCTCTCCTCGCCGATGTTAATCCTCGCTGGGTTCAGATTTTTCCCTATTTCTCCATTATACTTTTACGCATCTATTATAATATTTTTTTTATGAACTAAATAGGGAATTGTGTATTAAATGTGTAATTGTTAGTTAGGATAACACCGCTTGCAATAGTCATTCCCTCCACACCATGAACACTGACCAGGTGCAGGAGGGGCACGGCATCCAGCTTCTCCGTGTCCGCCGGCTCTTCTTCTGCCTCCTCAGGTTCCCCTTCGCCATCTGTCAACGGACAATCAGACGATGCAATACTCCAGTACATGTACAAGCTCTATGCCTCGGATAGTCCACTCACTATCAGTAATGTGCCTTCCGTACCTGGTGAAGCATCCGAGAGATCTTCTTGCGAGGCTGGTTGGGCCCAGGATTCACTGTCCACTTCAACTTCAAACTCCTCTTCATCCCTGTAACACGCAACGCAAGTTAGAATTATTTTCAAAAGATAATTTATTAACACCACATTTCAAAGAACTTCACTGGCTTCAAAGTCCAGAAAGAATCCAGTATATACTCTGCTGGACAGTCTTTAAAGCACTACAAGAAATGGTACCAAATTATATATGCGATCTCTGTATTATGGACATCTTAAATTCAAGGAATTTCACACATCACTCAGCAAACTCCTTTGCAATAGGTAGATAGTTGAGCCGAAGGATTACCTTAATCAAGTCTTGTAGCCGGTAGTGGATGGAGTGCAGTAGCTGACCCATCAGCATGGAATCAAATGATTACATTCCAACAAAGTTTATTATTCTTGTTGTTAAGGCAAGGAGACAAGACAACTCACGGGTGGTGGCGGGTGCGCAGGTGGCGGCGCAGGGTGGCCCGCAAGCCCCCGCCCGCTAACAGGGCTGCCACTAGCAGCTCACGCATGAAGCGCCTTCCGGGGGACACCGCCTCACTTTCGCCACCTGCCGCAGACAGTTTGCACTTGTTACTCCCGCCAGATAGATCACCATACCACAAAGGAGAGGGGTACATACCTCTGGGCAGCAGAGAAGACAAGAGACGGGCCCTCTCGGCGGGTGTGGGCAGGAGGACGGGCCAGGCGCGGCGCAGGGCTTGCTGGGCGGCCGCGCGCGCCACGCTGCCCGCCAGCGCGCACACCGCCTGCCGCACGCCCCCGGCCCAGCCGCACGCCTCCTCCACGCACGCGCCGCTCATCACCCCCTCGAGCTGCGACAATTGTTTGCTTTCATGTTATACTCATCTAGATCCCGCCAATCCACGGCGTACACCCCACACTAGTATACCTGCAGCCGTAGCAGGTTGAGGGTAGCCACGGCGACACACTCGCTCTCTTGAGCCGTCAGAGTAACGGGGGGAGTGGAGGCCGGCGCCCCTGGCGCCCCGGGCCCCTGAGACAGCCACAGGAGCCTCTCCAGTTGTCTGAAAAAAAGTTTTTAAAAGTTATGTTTTTACTGAAATCTCATAGTGAATTATATCTTTACTCTGCTTTTACTAAATATTTGTTTTTGTAACCCTTTGGCGGGAGCAAAACCGGTTGGCTCGATAAACCAAAATAAAATGTTTAAAATTATTATTTTATATATCATTTTGAAAGTATACAAATTCTTGTAGACAAATACTGGATTTTACCCATTGCGGATAAATTATTATTTTATAAGGATTAATTGTATCTCAATAGAGACGAAGATGTAAATTGTTTTCTGGGAACAGAAGGTGGTGGCCGAGGCGCTTACAGGACTTATGACCTGTCATTGGTTGGGTTGAGCAATTGCTTTATGTTTAATAACATTCCCCATTCCGCTGGGGAATGTTGTTAAACATAAAGCGATTAATCCTTATTTTATATATATTTTAATTCATCTACGAGTTCATTATTTTACGAGTAGTTTCAAGAGGTCATCCTCCGGTAATATTACTTGAAGGTGGGCTCGCTGAGGTCCAGGATGTAGGGGGTGCAAGGCGGCAGGGACCACGGCCGCGCCTCGCTCCAGACCAGCATCTGCGTGGGGCCGCACGCCACACCTGCAACATGTCATGTCATCTTCAATAACAATAATCAACTGGCCATGCTGGACTGCCAGCCTTTGAAAATTACATCTCCGACGACTGCGAGATCAAATATTTCACCTGCCACTGTGTAGAACAAATCTAGGGGGCAATAATACTCACGATAGTGAACTGATCTTCAGAAAACATCTATCGCTAATTGAATAGGTTTTTTCTTGTGTTTTTGATTGTAGTCTAATATTTTTATTTGAATAATTTCTTGTGGTATGCATGCGAAATAATCTGATGATGAATGTGAATAAGTAATGATTTTTGAAAAAGAAGAAATCATGACAGTCCGCAACATCAGCGTGAATGGTGAAAATTTGGAGCAAGTAGATGAGTTTGTGTATTTGGGTAATATGTTTACAAAAGATGGGCGAGTGGAGAGGGATATTGAAAGAAGGGTTGGGGCAGGCAACAAAGTGAATGGTGCACTCAAAGTTGTCATCACAAACAAAAACCTATCCAAAAAAGTTAAATAATCTATATATATAAAACAAAGTCAAAAATCGTGTTAGTTACACCATTTATAACTCGAGAACGGCTGGACAAATTTTGAAGATCTTATATTTGCTGGATTTGTCTCCGTTCCGGATAACAGAATAATTATTAAAACATTTGAAAAAATCACTTGATGATTGATTGATTGAATGATTTAAAATTAATTATATTTGTCGTACGTTTGACTAAATTTGACTTAATAAACGACGTATAAAATCAAAATGGCGTGTATTTTAGTTTTGGTATCGCCCGTAGGTGGTGTATTGTTGAGCCAGATGTCAATACTCAATGTGAAAGATTTGAGTTGAGGTTATTTTTTAATCGTCGCCGGGATTTTGGGTTTTCTTTATTAATTTTAGATTAACAATGCCCAAAGTTATAAAAATCAGTATAAGAGAGACTATTCTAAAAGTTAAACCCCTTTTGTGAAGGAGAGCAGAGAATATTTGCGCCATTAATACCATTCGAAAAAGATGACAGATGAGTGTTCCGTGGAGATTAAATAACCGATTTATGATTAGTGAATAATAATAAAAATACGTATTGTATATTTTGTATTGATTTTATGGGTGTATCTGTGTACATTCGGTCCAGAGAATTGTTACCATAGGAAATTCAGCCGCGAGTACTTAATAAACGAAATATTTGGCTAGATGAAGACGAGAAATTTCTTTTTTCAATTGATAGGGACACTGAATCATCAAACTCTTCAGATGATGAATATGATGATGCTAATGATGAAAACGGAGTTCATTGATGGATCACACTTATTCAAAATTATGTTGTCTGCTATTTAATTGTTTTAACGTGTTTTGATGAATGTCGGAAAGTCAAAGGTGTTAGTTTTTGAAAGGGAAGAGCAAATGACAGTTTGTAATATAAGTGTAAATGAAGAGAACTTGGAACAGGTGAGGGAATTTGTGTATTTAGGTAGCATGTTCACAGCGGATGGCCGAACGGACAGTGATGTTGAAAAAAGGGTTGGTGCGGGTAACAAAGTGAATGGAGCTTTAAAAGTAGTTATTGGAAACAAGAATTTATCAATGAAAGCGAAAATGGCCGTTCACAATGGAGTTCTGGTCCCAACTCCTATGTATGGAAGCGAAGCATGGAACTGACAGAACAAAGATGAGAGCAGAATAAATGCGGTAGAGATGAGGTCCCTAAGACGTATGTGTGGTAGAACGATGTATGACAGAATCTCAAATGCTGATATTAGGAAGGAATGTAGAACGAAAGAAGGTATTATGAACAAAATTATGAATGGTTCGTTGCGTTGGTTCGGACATATGGAGCGCATGGGTGAAGAAAGAATGGTTAAAAAAGTATACATTAACGATGTTAATGGAGTAAGGAGTCGAGGTAGACCGAGAAAAACATGGCATGTCCAAATTAATCAAATATTAAAGGTTGGTCATGTCAGAAGCCGGAAGAATCGACGTGCGTGTATGACTCGATGTATGAATGTGGAGGAAGCTAGAGAGGTGTGCCAGGATAGAGTAGTGTGGCGGTCCATTCTCTCTGCCTACCCCTGCGGAGAAACGGCGTGATGGGTTGTTGTTGTTGTTGTATTAAATTCATTTATTTATAATAATAAAATAATAAGAATGATAATAATCATAATAATAATTCAAACAGTAATTAGAAGGAACAATCATACATAATATAGAGTCAAAAACGATGAATCCTAATATATTAAAGACGATAAACATTATAAGGAAGCAGATTACATTAGTAAGAAAGGGACAAAAATGGAAGGTAGTATTAATATTTTTTTGGTAGATTGTATAAAGGAAAAGTTTTTAATGTACTACATATATACTAAGGGGGAATAAGCTAGAATTTGGTTATTTATAACACTCAATTCACGTGCCTTTGCTTTAAAAATTTCAAAATTTTCTAATTTATCTAATTTTTTTTAAATTGTTTGCTATATGCAAAAAAAATGTGTTTTTGGAATTGAAATGATGGCCAAAATTCACACAATGATTCTGTTTATGTATTAAATGTTGTGTTCATATAACCTCTTCAAAATGATCGACCCGTCTTTCCAATATACACGGCATCACAATCCTCACAATTAATCTGGTAGATTCCACTTTGGTTGAATATATTGTCGCGAAAAAATAAAAAACACAATTGTGATACATAAAACAAAGTTTTTAATTAACAATTTATAATTCATTTTAAGTATTAATGCAGGCTTCCACGTGAATTATATTCCATTGTAATTAATATTTTTAATTTTGACATTTGCACATTTCATGAACTTAATTCATTTTAAGTATTAATTGTAATTCAATAAAAAGGTGAATTAAATTTAGCTAATAAGTTAACACAACATTTATTGATTCTGAGGCGGTACGAAGTTTCGGGTCAGCTAGTAATTGTTAAAACGATGTTTTTTAACTACTTCCACTTTTGTCTTTATTTAGACAGCGACCGGTTTCGCCAGGCTCGCTGGCATCGACAGACCAGTCTGTCGATGCCAGCGAGCCTGGCGAAACCGGTCGCTGTCTAAATAAAGACAAAAGTGGAAGTAGTTAAAAAACATGGTTTTATTTAATTATTATTTAAAATGAACTTCCATCAAGAGATTTCAGTAAAATCATTTGATTATCCAAAAAAGTTAAGATGGCATTTCAAAACCCTTATGTATGACCCTTATATATGGAAGTGAAGCATGGAACTTAGACGAATGTGCGGGTACTCTGTGTATGATATACACAGATATACACAGCGTCATACACAGAGCGGTGCGAATGATGGTGTTATGAACAAAATAATGAAAGGATCATTAAGATTGTTTGGACACTGGGAAAGAATGAATGAAGAAAGAATGGAAAAAAATATATATTTTAACGATGTAAATGGAACTAGAAATAGAGGAAGACCGAGGAATACGTGACACGATCAAATAAATCAAATATTAAACTCGAGAAAATCTAAGATTACCGAACATTACGTTATTAAATATTTACAATTTTAATGCATAATCGAGAGCCAGAAAAAATGTGACGTCAGTTAATCATTTAGTCTGTCCGGATCGATTGATCAATTAAATCAAATATTGAATGTCGGCCACGTGAGGAGTCAGATAAATCCCTTCGGTGAGGCGGCGTGATGGTTAGTTAATTAATAATTTCTTGAATACATTTTATTTTCACACTTTTCACAAACATGTTTCAGGACACAGACATGTTTCTTACTCTTCTATACTAAAATATTTAGATTACTATTCTCTAGTTATTCTTGCATTCTTAATTGTATTATTATTTTATAGTTATGTTAATATGTAATATGTTTAATTTATTATACCAGTAATGTTAATACGTAATATGTTTAAATTAAACTTCTCCTGTATTCAACATCACTCGTATTGTGGATTCATAATTGAATAATCCTTAGAGTTGCAGCACCGTATGCCCAGCCTTTAGTTATTATGAAAAAGTGAATTACTAACCTACAACAGCCAAATTGTCGGGGGAGCGGTGCAGCAGCTGCAGGGGGCGCGCCCCGCCCCAGCCCCACAGCTCCCCGCCCGACGTCACGGCCGCCGCCCCCTGCGGCCCCAGGGACAGCGACGTCACGGCCTTGTCTGGAACACACCTCGCTCCATAAGACACCGCTCCACAACACAGACAATAGCAGACAACAGTAGAGAGCATACCTTGCATGCCCTGCACCAGGGTGGCCGCGATGACTTCCTCGGGGCTGTAGAAGCGCAGCATGAAGTAGTTCTCCTCGTCCCAGGTGTAGACGCGGCCGCGGTCATCCAGCGCGAGGCAGAAGTGGGGCCCGCAGTACACGCGCGCCATGCGCAGCCCAGCCAGCCCGGGCAGCGGCGTGAGCTCGGGGGCGGGCGGCGCCTGCGTGCCCCAGTCCCGCCACAGGTACACCGTGCCGGGACTGCTGCACAGCAGCAGATGCTCGTCGTTCCAGCCTGACAATAACGCACACCAGCAATCAGTGATATAGGTACACTGCCATACGGCAGTCATAGATCTTGCAAGTATAGACAATGGAGGACTCACCCAGGGCCATGTGCAGGACCTTCTCTCCCGGGGGCAGCTGGATGGTGAAGGGTGCCAGCAGCTGCGAACCCCAGCCGCCCTCGCCCCACAGATACAGCACTCCGCGCACCGACAGGGCCGCGCTGCGCGCAGTGCATGACGTTGCATTACTTATTGATTACAAGGAAATACAGTACAGAGGGAGGAATGCGGGGTACCTGGAGGAGGGTCCGGCGGCCACGCAGGAGATGCGGCGGCCGCGCAGGCCGGGCACGCGCTCCGGGCGGTCCCGCGCCTGGCGGCCCTCCGCGCCCAGCCCCAGCTGGCCGCGCCTCCCGCAGCCCCAGCTCCAGGCGCCGCCGCGCACCCCGGCCGCCAGGTAGTGCCGCCCGCAAGGGTGGCAGGCGATCTGCAGCACGCGCTCTCCTTCCACACCTGCCAGCAGAATCTTAAATCAATCCTTGGTCTCGTGACACTCGGTATTCTCTAATGTTGGCTTCTTGTGAATCCTCTACCTTAGAGAGTACGGAGTATATCCTTGCCTGTATCCAACGGCATTTCTCTTGGGTATAATTCTCATGTATTCCTGGATTATATGTTATATTTTACCTGTTCTCAATAGATGCCTTAAATTAAAAATATTATTTTGGATATGTTTGAAATATAAACTGATTTGATTTGATTTGAGGGTAGGGTTTACAGCGACATTTCAAGCTGATTCAGGTCTCTGTGGAGAAGGCCTATATTCTGGAACAAATAAGTTTATTAGTCCTAATGGTTACCTACGGCAACGGCGACGTCAATTGCTCTTTATTTCAGCACGCAGAACCAACCTGCCTTTGGTGATGCCAGTAGAAATAGCAATTTAGATGTTTAATTAAATTGCCTCGGATTTTGACGTAAATAGTGTCAGTGCAGCAGTTCATAAACATTACTGGAAGGATTATTATTGCCTCACTAACGCCCACATGCAACGTACCGAGGATGGGCTGCAGGTGCAGCGTGTCGTAGGGCAGGGAGTAGAGCGCGCCGTCCTCCGCCAGCAGCAGGGCCAGCAGCTCGGCGCAGGCCAGCTGGCGCACGCGCACCTCCGCCAGGGCCACGGGCGCCACGCTGCCGTTGTACAGCGAGACCACCTTCTGGGCCGGCGCCTGCTCCTTCTGCACCATATGGAAGATTAGCATTCTGGACACAGTCACACGCCGACAGTCAGGCCAGAGGACAGAGCACTCACGGCAGCCATGCCCTGGACGGAGGCCAGCAGGGGCGCGGCCAGGCGGTCCAGCTGGCACAGCAGGGCTACCCCCGCCGCCCTCACCCCCACCTCCGCTGCCTCTCCCTCCGCGGGCAGCTCCAGGCTCCTGCAAC
This sequence comes from Lepidostoma basale, assembly GCA_022606425.2. Classification (NCBI taxonomy): domain Eukaryota; kingdom Metazoa; phylum Arthropoda; class Insecta; order Trichoptera; family Lepidostomatidae; genus Lepidostoma; species Lepidostoma basale. The sequence continues at coordinate 133,399 of JAHDVF020000495.1, read as the reverse complement.
ACGCATGTCACGTTCATATTATTCTTATCTCTCCATACGGATATACAATTAAGTATTACAATATCTACCTGAGATAGGTCTGGGTGGGAGAGCACTCCAGTCCTGGCCGGTCGGGCAGGGGACAATCGGGAGCCGGGGAAGGCGGCTGCAGAGCTCCCAGACGGCGCAGGAAGGGGCCCAGCGGAGCCGTGCACGCCTCCGGACATAACCTGCACCAGAACACGTACACTCATTATAGTCGAATGTAATTTTGAATCTCAGTCTGTTGCCTAAACAGGGAGTTGTCTTCCTGCGCCTACCTGTTGTCGTGCGTGGGCAGCTGCAGCAGCAGGGCGGTGACCTTGAGGATGCGCGGCAGCTCCGCCTGACGCATGCACAGCTCCAGGGTCAGGCACAGCGCCACGCGCCAGTCCTCCGAGCCGATGGCACACCCCGCCTCCCTGCAACAGAGTTCAACTGGCTAGTGAGTGTCTTGAGGGAGAATCTTCGCTCGAGGAACAATATGTACAGACCACATTACTTAAGAAATAGTATTTATAAACTCATTTATAATTAATTAAACTGGTGTTTTCTCCACTTTAGAGTTTGTGTTTCTCGACACATCATTGGGAGAACAATATAAATAAATAAAAGTATTTTGGATTCATAAAAAAAATGTCATAATGGAACTTCACACCTTTAGTTTATCAAAACTTGTTTTATATCTCAATGTAAATCTGAGGCGAAGACAGTTACCCTGTGACGATCTGGTGGAGAAAGTCCACAGCCGTGTCCATCAGCTCGGGCCAAAGGTCGGTGTCCCCGGGAGAAGGGTAGAGAGCGCAGGGGGGCAGGGCGCGCACGGCGCCGAGGGCCTTGGCGCCAGCACTCCTCGCCCGTCCCCCGCCATGCCCGCCGGGCCACGCCTAGCGCCAGGCGCAGTGCCGCGCGGGCGCCCACACGGGCCAACACAGAACGGGAGCTGTAATAAACCACAACTTAATGGAATACTGAAGAAAACGGGCCAAGAATATATCCAATAGAAATGAAATGGGGCTGACTTGGTCGGTTCTGGTTCCCCCTTGTCCTTGTCAGTGTCACCGAGCTGCGGGGGCCCCCAGCCGCGCCGAGAACTCGCCGCCACCAGCGCCTGCCGTTCTGCCGCATCGTAAACCCTGCAAAATGGTCAATCTTATTCTCGGTTTCAGCTCAAATTCAAGATGGTTACAGGCTTTACTGATGCTTGACTTACTTAGATAACTCCACGAGATGGCGGCCCATGATGGCACAGAGCGCGGCTCGGGACACAGCGGGGCCGCAAGACCCCGCAGCATCACGTGCCCCCTTCGCCAGCTCTTCCCCTAACCGCTCCAACAGGTGTTCCACTGCCGCCTTGTCTGTGGCATTATTAACATAACATAATGAGCACTTCAGGTAAAAGGTACGGATGCCAGGAGCTTGTGGTCCATGACTTACCGGCGACGGGTCCCCAGTGGGAAGCTTGCAGCAAGTGGTGCAGGGAAGGGGCGGGGGGCGCGGGGGCGGCGCGGGCTGGCGGGCGCAGGGAGGACAGGCGCGCGCAGGGCATGCACGAGCAGCCCGACAGCGGCCCGCAGGTGCCCCCCGGGCAGCACGAGCATGTCAGCACCTGCCCAGGCAATATGTAAACACACCGAGATGGCTACTAAATGGAACATGAAGAAAGTATAAATATAGTCGGGTGCGAGTATACCTTGAGCCCGCAGTAGTAGGAGCCGTTGGGCGCCGGCCTGGACATGACCCCGGCGCTGTTGGGCATGCCGGGCTGCGGCGGCGGGGCGAGGCGTGCGGCCAGCAGCGCCGCCAGCGCGGGCCTCCGCAGCGCCTGCAGGGGGCACACGCCAGCCCAGCCCCCCTGCCCCTCGCTCCCGTCCTCGTAGCTCTCCTCCTCCTCTGACACCGACATCTGGACACAAACTGCATTCAGGGCATAGTGCATCAGGGCACAAACACAAAGATCTTAACATCATTTCCAGAAACAGACAAAAAATAATAAAACTATGTCAAAAATTCGATATTTTTAACAATGAAAAGAATTATGATTAAAAAGATTTCGACAGTTTTTGGTTCGCAACAATTAGCTAGACGTGTCGGAAAACAAACTCCCTTCCGTGAAGACGTAAATAGTAGCGCATTTCATATATTTGGGGAGGGTCACATTTCCGTCGGCCTAGCAACTCGTTAAGAATTGAATTTGTACAATTGTAAATAAAAGGTGAGATTTATTTAGACACAGATGAGCTTCTTTTCTCACCTGCCTCGTTGTGAGCCGGTGGCCGCACGATTATCGTCAATATTACATTTCTCAAAAAAAGTACGTTTTCGAATTTGCTTTCTTGCATGAATAAGGGTGTTCAAATGTCAAACATTTTTTTATTTACAGGCTGCCTTCTACATCTGTCAAAGTGAGCGATATTTTTAAATTATCAACATGGCTGTAAAGTGCACAGTTCTTACTTTTACGAGAGAAAAAAAATCAATAAACAGGCACTTCGCTGCATTATTCAGCATTCAGCGTGAGCGCCCCGCTTAAACCGGACATTTTCTCGTTTTGAAATATGGCGCTCCGCGGAAACGTCAGGTTTCGGTTTGTTTTGAATATAAATTATTTCTTTATAAGGATAAATAGTTTTTTTGTTAAATAAGTTTCGATCTGCAATCGTTCGTATAGAATGGATGATCAAGATTATTACGCGGAGAACGAGTCTTCGTACTTGGCTCTCTGCGCCGAGCCGACTATAACCGAGGGGCTGCGATTCGCGAAGGATTTGATTATAGTAAATCTATTTTTAAGATTCTTGATTCAGTTCGTGACGATGCCCAATTTTGCCAAGCACATCCTGGCGCTGCTGCTGGGCTCCTTCCTGCTGTACAACACGGTGGGCTTCGCCTTCCTCTGGACGGCCGGGCTCACCATCGGCTCCTATTTCTTGCTGATGATACTGACGCTGGCGGTCAAGAAGCACCGCGGGATCATCACGTCGACTCTAGTGATGTGTTTCTTGCTAGAATCGGAGTTTTTAGTCGTGAACTCCAAGATGTGGCATCAGATCCGCGGCATTCAAATGATCGCGGCCATGAAAATAATTTCCGTGGCCATTGACTTGGACAAAGGTTTCGCAGCCGACGCGCCCAGTCCGGCGGCCTTCGCGGGATACATCATGAGCCCCGCCAGCTGCGTGCTAGGCCCCTGGGTGTCCTTCCAAACCTACAGCCTCTCTCTGGAGAAGAAGGGCCCGGGGCGACGCTGGATTGCCAGTGTGCTCATCGACACGCTCCTCGCCCTCGTAGCGCTCTTCCTGTCCAACTGCTTCACGCCCTGGTACATCCCGGATGGCAGTCCGCGCTGGGCCGTGGCGTACCGAGATGCGCAGTCCTTCCGCATGTCGCACTACTTCGTGTCCGCGCTTTCCTCCGCTAGCATGGTGGCGGGAGGCTTTAGCGAGCGCGGCGACGGGCGCGGCTACGATGTCACGCGCCCCGCCTACATCGAGGCTCCGCGCTCCCTCGTGCAGGTCGTGGTCTACTGGAACGTGCCCATGCACCGCTGGCTCAAGACCTACGTGTTCAAAGTCTGCCAGCCTAAAGGAAAGTTCACTGCGATATTTGCCACATACGCCGTCTCCTCCTTGCTGCACGGATTGAACTTTCAGCTATCAGCCGCGCTCTTGAGCATCGGCATCCTCTCGTATGTGGAGTACAAGATCCGGGGTAAGATAAGCACCGCGATGAGCGCATGCTGCCTGGTCAACCCCTGCGGCCGCACCTGCACCCACCGCCGCAAGAGCCGGGAGCCACTCACGCTGGCCGTGAATCTGGCCTTCTCGCTCCTGGCCGTGGTGCACCTGGCCTACCTGGGAGTGATGTTCGAAGCTTCGCTGGCCGTGCAGGAGACGGGCTACTCCTATGCCCACACTCTCCGCAAGTGGTCAGAGCTCGGCTTCGCCAGCCATATGATCGGCTCCGTCATGTACCTCATTTACATTGTCATGATGTGAACTATGCCTGTTTGAGAATGACATGATTTCTTACCAATCAATCGATAGCAAGTTGTATGTATAATTATTATTTGGTTGAATAACTCTTTGCATATTACAGTGCAAACCAAATTGAAAAATGAACATTACGACACAATCTCTTTGTTACTCTTATCATTAGGGTGTTTACAAATTCAGTATATCTAAAGAGGTCTATCTTGAATACCACCTTGTTTAGAAGACGAATCTCCTTCAATACAGAACTTCAGGGCATAAAACATGATACGTCCCCTTGCGCGCCATTATATAACGCGAGCGGGGTGAATAGATTTAATTATCTCAGTATTCCTGGATTGTAAATACTCTCGGATAACAGTTTAAAAAAAAAATGTACCTAGAAAGATTGTACAATGCATTTCAAGGGTGTTCTCTTCAAGTCCTACATTCCCATGAAAAGTTGTGAGGGATACAAAAAAGGGTAGTAATTATATTCCCTGAGGTATGAATACCACTAAAATCATTTTTGGATCCTTTCTAGTTCCCAGATGATCAAATCAAATCAGTTTATTTTCTCGAAAATTTTAAAAGACAACAATTATCGTTTAAGGCATCTATTGAGAACAGGTAAAATATAACAAATATATATATTTATTACCAGAAACGCATGAGAGATGGTTCGAATGTACATGGCGTATAGTAAATCACCCCCTCCTGAGCTTGTATCCACGTATATGGCAGTGAGATTCTCGAGGACCAGTGCGGTCGCTGTAATATAGTTTTGAATACAATTTCTTTAAGGTTCTGTTATTCCTGTCTTGTCGGCAACTTTTTTTATTATTATTTATTTTTAGTTAGTTTTTTCTCTTTTGAGGACTCTCTGTTGTATGATATTATTGATTAATCTAGTGAGGTTAAATATGCAAATTCTTAAATATATACTTTAATTGTTGTCTAATTATGGTCAATGATGACCTGACTTCTCAAGAAACACCATCGGTGTTTCTTGAGAAGTCAGATCCTTCCGAAGATTCACCCCCTGGATCCCAAATGACACAAGACTGAGTTTAGCTACCGATGGACACATAAATACCTATATATTATCAAACAAAAAACAATTCCAATATTGCAAGATATATATTTTATTATCCAGAAATAATTCTAGTTAGGTTCTACCGAGATATTCCAATATCAAACATTTGTAAAGACAAATGAAATCTCATATCTGTGGCACATGAAATTGTGGTACTATTGCCTCGACCACGATGATACCATCACCTTCCCGCACGGACAGGACGGGGACCCATGTCCTTGCAGTATGTGTTATCTCGGAGAGCAGGCAAGGGAGCTCTGATCTCTGTTGTTAGTATTTAACTGTAGTGTATGTATATTTTTGTACAGATTAAATAAGGAACCGTATGCTAAGTCAAAAAATGTATAGAAAATAAAGTTACTATTAAGCGACATTAACTGTACGAAGTTTTCTTCAATTCTGGAATTATAATATAATATGCCAGTTAGCCCACAGCATGATTGGTGATATTGGTCTTGCATAATACGGGGGAATATAATCTGATGCACGGGACCCAAACATTTGGAAAATGGATGTTTGAATTATTAAATATGGAGTTTTACATAATTGTTCTAGAACCCATAAATCCAATATTTTATTTAAGTCCTTGTTATTTTTTGTTTCTTATGCAATCATGTCAAATAATTCATACAAATTAGTACATCCGTTTTCTAGAAGTTTTATCATATTTTATGAGAATGACATGTTTTGAATTTAGAAAGACAAAAAATTGACATTTGCATAAACTGTAAGAAAATAATAATCTTCACAATAATGAGCTATTTTCTGCCCATCTTGAAGATTGTAAAATAAATGCTAATATTGATTTAAATCTTTGGTAGTCTTTTTAAAAATAAAACGAGACATTTTTGTTTGTATCAATTAAGTCCATATTATTTCCAAGTCTTTCACAACGAAAGCCTTAGTTATAGTATTCTGACTAGTGGCAACTCTGACTGTCACAGCATTGCCATGGTCCTCCGCCCCTTGGGAAAGGCATGGGGCGCTCAGGGTTATTCTCCAGTTGACTTTCTCTGGGCCGGGCTCCCCTGCGCACGCCTCTGCACTCTCCAAAGTGTTGCTAACCTTGGAAATAAAATAAGATGGCCGGGTGTACAGAATCACAGATTTATATTCCTTCGTGGTTAATTGCAGACTTCTTAATATTTTTTTGACATAAGTATCCATTTTCGAAAGCGAAGAATTGGCCATTCTATCAGCCCAGTAAAATGCTGAAATGGTATCTATCACCACAAGCGATATTTTCATGTCGGAAGATAACATGTTTTCCAGGTTTTGAATGGTTATCGTCATCTGCTGGGAGTCGCAGGCGTGTAGTATGTGGATATTACTCAAGCATTTACTCACAATGGAATCTGGACTCTCGCATTGTGGACTATTTCGCTGTTCTATCAAGAAATTTAAAGTTGCAACCAGTTGAATAAGATCGAAATGTCCATCAGTCAATAAAACGATGATTCCCGCGTTCTTTCCGCCCAGTTCCTCGGGCAATAAGACGTTGCACAATATTTCGCAGAGCAGGGTGATATGGTGAGTGTTGAGGTCATAACACATCTCTATAACTTCGTTGAAATCGGGGCCACTTCGGAACAGCTCTTGGTGAAAAAATGCTAATCCAGGGCGGGTATTGAGTCTGGCCAGCAGCTGCAGCCCGGACTCCACTTTACATGGTAAATCCATCGCATTATCTGCACTCATATTGATTACTTTTTTTTAAGTATGCAATGCAAAACTTTTTCATTTTGGGGTAGTCAATATGTCAAGTAATTTACATCATTAACTAATTTTTCGCGAATTCATTTACCTTTACCAAAAAAGTTAACTTTGAGCAAAGAATTTAGAAAAAGTAATTAAATGAAAAAAAAACGAACATTCAATTCATTTCCCGCGAAGAAATCTGTCAATCTGTCAATTGCTCAGATAATAGTATTAAGAAAAGTGTTCAAAAAAATAAACAATTTTTTTTTTTTACCAAGCTTTATAACACGCCAACCAGTTTGATTTAGTCATGTTTCATGGCATACTCGGTGAGATTGCACTAAACAATTTTTACATGGCAGAAATTACGTTTTCTCTCTGGAGGCTTGTTTAATCTTAGTTAAGTTTAATTTTAATTAGTGATAAGACAATTTAAAAACAATAATAGTGTTTAAAGAAGTGTAGTGACAATTTTGTGAGTAAAAAAATAGCGGTTCGGTACACCTTTCCTTTCATTTGCACGGGTTCTTTGCAGTCGCAAAGTACTCCTGAAAAGGCACGTCATTTAAGCCATCTAACGTTCATTCTATGCTATCTTCATTTTCAATCGTGCCATCTTTAATAAGAATAGAGCCGAGATATTATCTGAAGTTGTCCACCTTTTTTTAATGGGATACCTTTCAAAGTCCTGTAGCCATAAAGACCTATATGACGAACTGCGAACACCAACCAATAAAGCGACATCCGTGTCTGGCTGCTTGCGCGACACCTTATGAAGGAACAAATACATACTGACCGAAAGTAACGTCAAGATATACAAGGCATGAGTCCGCCCCAACATGACGTATAGAATAGAGGTCAGAGCCGATACCAATATAATAAAAAAAACCTTCTTAGAGTAGCAGAAATGCGAACCCTACGCTCCATCGCAGGTAAAACCCTCAGAGATCGGATCAGGTCCGTCTGCGGTGTTAAGGACATCAGATGTGGAAGAGGCAGAAGGAGCTTTTGAAGAGACCACGTGGACCGCAAAGAGAATACGAGAATTGCAAAATTTTACAAAGATGAAAACCCAAACAGCAACAGACTACGTATACCAGGAAGGCCGCCAAAAATATGAAGAGATAGCTGGACATCATCATCCCAGGACAACTCGCCATCACAAACAGGTCATACGACCTAAACTAAGAGGTAGAAGAAGAAAAAGACCTTCCAGGTAAATGTTCGTTGGTTGGGTCCTGGTTCGTGAGAAATTGCAAATTATATGTTCCGTTTTGGTTCTACTGATTCGAAGCCCATTTTTTCTAGGTACATTTGCCATTGCTCTAGTGAGTATTGCAGTCCCAGAGTTTTCCATGGGACTGGCTTTGGGATACATGCTGTGAGGTGGTTCATAAACAGATTAATAGAAAGTGGTCTCAGAGCTGATTCCTGGTGGATTCCCACATGTACAACAAAAGGGGGGACCTGTGCCAGGTAGGCTACACACCGATGTGGTTGAAGCTTTTTACGTCTCTCTAATCACATCCAAATAGATTTCGGGAATTTTTTGAGCCCCAATGGATTGCCACACCAATTCTCTGGGAGCTCTATCAAAGGCTTTTCCAGGTCAATAAAGACCATGTGTAGATCCTTCTTTCTAGCTATATATTTTTCTGACAGAACTCTCATTGTTTGTATGGTATCGGTTGTTGATTTACCAGCTACAAACCCACCATGGTTTGGAGTCAGTCCTCTCAGTTTCAGAAGTCTTTGGTTTATGATACGTTCCCAGATTTTGAGTTTATGGGATGTAATTTTGTGCCTCTGTAGTTGCCGAAACCTCTGACATCCTCTTTATTTTTGTAGAAAGGCACAAAGTAGCTTATTCGCAAGGATTAAGGAAATTGCCCCTCCTTGTGCATCTTGTTTAACAGTTTTGTAAGCCAATAGGCACCTGCGTTATCTGTTAGTTTCTATATTTCGGCAGATATGCCATTAGGTCACACAGATTTGCCATTTTTCATTTTAGATATTTCTCTTTTGACTTCCTCAAGAGAGACTTCTTGTATCGGACCAGATACACGAGGTTCCTGTGGTAGGCTTTCCTTGGGTAATTCCTCATTCAGAAGGTGATTGTAGTATTCATACCACCTTTGGTTTATGTCTTTGTCGGGTGTTAGTAATTTTCCTTGATTATCCTAACTAACTAACTAACTAACCATCACGCCGTCTCCCCGAAAGGGTAGGCAGAAAGAATGGACTGCCACACTTTAATCGATGCGGCACTTCATCCTTCTCTTTTCGCCATCGCGAGAGACGCGGTGTGATGGGTTGCGAACCTCATCGCCACCAAAAGGCATTGATTATCCTTAATGTACTTATTATATTTGATGTCTTTAGATTGCTGATTTCAAAATCTGGCTACCTTGAATATGTCGTACTCGTTCTTGCAATTTTCTAAGTTGCTGTAAAGCCTTTCATTTAAGGCTGCCTTTGCTTGGACTACAATAATTTTTGCTTCTTTTTTGCGAGCAGCGTCGTCTGCATAAAGCAAACAGCTGATGGACATATCGCTCATTTTCGCACAAGCGTTTATGCCATCTAATTCTTTCATACACTTGTCCATGTATAGATCAAACAACCACGGGGACATTACAGAAACCTGTTTGACACCTTTTGTGATATCAAACCAAGAAGCGAAGGCCTCGTTTTCGTAATTTTATTTTCTTTTCATTAATAAAGAAAAAGACTTACCCCGAGGATTTAAATCAATGGTATTAGAATATATAGTGCAGAAATTAGCTCATTATCTTGAAGAAGGAATCATGTCGTATCCAGGCTCGAATCCATGTCCCCTGGATCAGGTGCCAAGCGTTCTGTCCCCTAGACCACCACCCGATTTTAACTATTTGTTAAAATGAACTTCCGTCAAGAGATTTGAGTAAAATTATTTGTTTATCTTGGGATGTCATTTAATTCTTTATAGATTATCAATAGTCGAGATAGAAATTCATGTACATTTTGTTTTTAGCTATTATATTTATTCTCGTGACATGTGATATGTAGTTAATCTAAGACTGTGATGTGTGATATGTAGTTAATCTCAGACAGACTAAAAACAGTGTGACAATCCCACTGCCACCGCCGGGAAACGAATCCGGAACCTTCGGTATGGCAGTCAGAGCTTTTATCACTCTGCCACGAAGGTCGTCTTCTTGTCTTCTTCCTCCACTGATAGATGTAGGTCTCTTTTAAATGTTTCCACTCCTTTCTATTTCTCGCCTTTCTCACACACTATTTACTAGCTATCGAGGCCACATCGTTACCTTATCTCTCTCGTGGTGTTCCGACCCTTTATTTCTTTTCCAACGATTTGATTAAAAAATAATAATAATCAATGTACAAAAATAAAGCTACTTGGTGACAAATTTACTCCTGCTCCAGGCTTCTGAAACTGGCAGCATGCGGCACCTGCATTACAACAGTAAGTATTGCGGAACGCGTACTGGATGAATATTGAAATTGTTACACTTGAAGAATAATCCAAAATGTGATTATTTTTATTATTTCTTAACCAAATTAAAATAATTTAATTTCAACTAATTTATTCTATCTATGATCTATTATTTATAATTGCTTTAATTCGCGATTTATTGCCAATGGGTACTTTTTACATGACTGTGATTCTAGAATGACAGCGAAAACGCTGCCAACTGTCGTCACCAATGCCGTTCCGAAAACACTGTTTATTGCAATTTTATTTTTAGAAAAACTTAAGGGGTTAATACTATGGAATTCCATAATGACGAATTTTTTATGAATTAAAACACTGTTTTTTCCTCTTTGTTTACTTGAAATACTTTCAAGACGGCATTGTGTCGTCACCGAACAACCTTAATATCTATGGTCCTTAAGACGGGTCGGTTTACATTTTACAAAAGCGTCGTGAGGATGATTTAGTTTCGAGCGCGTTCGATCGCGAATATTGCATTTATTACGCGAAAATGTGACCCAAGACATCTTATAACAGATCTTCCCACCAAAATGCAGTAAATGCGCAATATTGGACGTTAAAATGTGATGCATTGCGCCCAAGTTTTGTTCAGTGTTGTGAGCCGAACGCCATTTTCGTTTTGAACTGTCACAAAGCGAGCTTATTTCACGGTCGGAGTGATAGTTTTAGTAGTGTGAGATGGCGAGCCCCTCGCCCCAGAGCAGCCCGATGCCGCCTCCGCAGGCGCCGAGTCCCATGGTCGCGCCGATTCAGAGCCCCGCGCCGCCGCAATCGCCGCACAGCCCCTACAGCCAGCCGCAGCACATGAACGGGCCCCCGCCGCACCAGCTCATGGGCCCCAACGGGCCTCAGCACCCTGGCATGCCGGGTCAGGGCCCCCCGCACGGCTACCCGCAGCACCCTATGGGCCACATGCCCCCTGGACAGGTTAGTACTGAAGTCGCAACTAATCTACTGTCTATCACTGTTAGTCTTGCTTCGCTGTCGTCAATATGAACTTCCTTCTGGATTGCATTGCAGGGTCCCCCCATGGGCGGAGCTCCCCCCGGCGGGCAAGGCGGGCCGCCCCCCATGATGGGCCATCTGCAGCCTCATCCGCAGGGTCCCCACCCGGGTCACCCACAGGGGCCTATGCACGGCCATGGGCCTCCACATCACGGAATGCCCAACCACGGACAGGGGCCACCGATGCATGGACAGGGCCCTCCTATGCATGGCCAGGGACAAGGCCCTCCAATGCAGGGTCAGGGGCCGCCAATGCAGGGTCAGGGGCCGCCAATGCAGGGTCAGGGGCCGCCAATGCAGGGTCAGGGGCCGCCAATGCAGGGTCAGGGGCCGCCAATGCAAGGGCAGGGGCCGCCTATGCAGGGTCAAGGGCCGCCGATGCAAGGACAGGCACAGGGACCTACGATGCAAGGGCAAGGTCCGCCAATGCAAGGACAACCTCCTATGCAGGGACAAGGTCCACCTATGTCTGGGCAAGGACAGGGACCTCAGATGCAGGGCCAGGGTCCCCCAATGCAGGGTCAACAAATGCAGGGCCCGGGAAACTCGATGCAAGGACAAGGACAACAGATGCCCGGCCAGAGCTCTCAGGGTCCACCCATGATGCAAGGCCAGGGACAAGGGCAAGGGCCCCCGATGGGAGGCCAAGGCCAGGGCCCTCAGATGCAAGGACAAGGTCCTATGCAAGGGCAGGGCCAGGGTCCTCAGATGCAAGGAGCGCAGGGCCAGGGACCTCCGATGCAGGGACAAGTCCAAGGGCCTCCGATGCAGGGACAAGGCCAAGGACCTCCGATGCAGGGACAAGGGCCTCCGATGCAGGGACAAGGGCCTCCGATGCAGGGACAAGGGCCTCCGATGCAGGGACAAGGACCTCCGATGCCGGGTCAGGGACCTCCGATGCAAGGTCAGGGCCCCCCAATGCAGGGCCAGGGTCCCCCTATGCAGGGTCAAGGCCCTCCGTTGCAGGGTCAGGGCCCTCCGATGCAAGGGCAGGGTCCCCAGATGCAGGGCCAGGGCCCTCCAATGCAGGGCCAGGGACCCCCGATGCAGGGGATGACAGGCGGACAGGACAATCTACACGCCCTGCAGCGAGCCATCGATTCCATGGAGGAACGCGGGCTGCAGGAGGACCCGCGCTATGCGCAGCTGATGGCCCTGCGCGCTCGCTCTGCCCCCCAGGACCCCGCCAAGCAGGGCCCCCCGCCTTCTGCATTCAACAACATGCAGGTCTTGCAACTGAGGTGAGACTGCATCACAATTGTTTCGACTCGATAGTAATCTATTGCCACGGCTTGTACTGCATACTGCTTGTATCTGCCCCCAGGGCCCAGATCGTGGCCTACCGGACGCTGGCCCGGAACCAGCCGCTGACCTCGGCCATGGCAGTGGCGGCTCTGGGCAAGGGCCGCCCCCCCGACGGGCCGCCCGCGCAGCCCCCCACTCCCCCGCCGGGACAGCCCCCGCACCTGCAGCAGCATCGTACGTGTCGTTTCCTGTCCTCTGCGTGCTTTCCTTTCTGTACTCTCCTGACTTAGTGACGCATGAGTGCGGATGATGTTTCAGCCCCGGGTAAGATGTCTCCGCAAGAGGGCGCGGGCGGGGCCCGGCCGGGCAGGAGCGGGCGGGAGTGCGGGCGGAGGCGGCCAGCCCACCGTGCCGCTGCCCCTAGCCGGGCAGATGGCGCCCCCCACGCACCCCACGCCGCCGCTCGCCACACCCGTGAGTTGGATATCTTGTTATTTGCAACACTCAATAGTGAAAAATAAAATCATATTTTTTTTAAATTCCACTTTATTTTATGACTTCGACCGGTTTTTTTCATCTTCTGGTGGAAGCTACAAATCTAGTGGAATTTAACTAAATATATATTTGAAATAAATTAATTTCTACCATGAAATTTCAAATAACATTAATTTTTTGTAAGAATGCCAATTGAATGAATTCTTTCAGAGTTAATTTTTAGTCAATACGGGCGCTCGCCTTTCCGTCTTGTTATTAGCTGCATCCGATCATCTGAATCGTCCTAAGAATCTTCCTTTATATGGGGCAATCTTACTGATATTTCACCCCTTCTTAGAAATGGCAACCATCATTGAACAGAGTGCCTTTGGACACAAACAACTGCAAACCCCTTCTACGTGCAAACCCAACCAAAACAGTTATCTCATTTCTTAGTGTGTACCCTTACAATGCCTATCTTACCTTTATCAGCCACTGGGGCCCGCGGGATACCCGGGCAGCCCTCGGGGGCCGCTACCGCCCGCGCCGTCCCCGCGCCCGCCCGGGGTGCCTCCCCCCGCCCCCGCTCCTCCGCAGCAGCCCCAGCCGAAGCAGAACAAGATCACCACTCTGCCGCGTCCTGTGGGGATCGACCCTATACAAGTTCTCAACGAGAGGGAGAACAGGTCTAACATCTACTTTATGTGACCATTATTATTTTTACCATACTCCACATGGCGTGTCCTCACATTGTTCTGGTGTGCAGGGTGGCGGCTCGCATCGCCCAGCGAATGGAGCTCCTGAGCAGCCTGCCCACCACCATGTCGGAGGACCTGCGGCTGCAGGCGCAGATAGAGCTGCGAGCCCTGCGAGTCCTCAACTTCCAGCGCCAGCTGCGCAGCGAGGTATGCACCGGAGATGGACCGAGATATACCGGAGACGGACGAAAGAATGGTAACGAATGCTAACAGTGGGGAGTTGCAGATTGTAGCTGCCACGCGGCGCGACACCACGCTGGAGACCGCCGTGAACATCAAGGCGTACAAGCGCACCAAGCGGCAGGGCCTACGAGAGGCACGGGCCACCGAGAAGCTGGAAAAGCAGCAGAAGCTGGAGGCCGAAAGGAAGAGGCGCCAGAAGCACCAGGAGTTCCTGCAGAGCGTGCTTCAACACGGTGAGCCGGGAATCTGAATTTTATTTAAGTTGTATTATTCGTGACTCTAATGATGTCTTTGTATTTCAGCCAAGGATTTCAAAGAATTCCATCGCAATAACGTAGCTAAACTGGGTCGCCTCAACAAGGCTGTCATGAACTATCACGCCAATGCAGAGAGAGAGCAGAAGAAGGAGCAGGAGAGGATCGAGAAGGAGAGAATGAGAAGGTATTTACCCCATTTATGTTTTAGATGATGATATGTGGTCCCATCAGCCGAGTCAGTGATCTCTCGAGCTGCCGGAGACGACCAAGAATCCGAGATCCAACATAGGCGGGGCCTTGCATGGGCTGCTTTCGGTAAACTGTCCTATATCCTTAAATCCATAAGATTCGCAAACCACCTGAAGAAAAAGATATTTGACACGTGCATCCTCCCAGTACTGACATACGGGCTGGAAACAGTTACGTTCACAATTAGAACAATACAGAAACTCTCAAGTGACCCAGCGGGCAATGGAGAGGAGGATGTTAAACATCAGTCTGCGAGACAGGAAGCGAAATGAATGGATCAGAGAAGGGACCAAAGTTGCGGACGTAGCGTGCAAAATAGCCTCGTTGATATGGAATTGGCCGGCCATATAGCGAGGACAACGGATGATCGGTGGAAGAGGCACACCCTGGAGTGGCGACCAAGAACCGGTTATAGAAATCCTGGCAGACTACAAGCCAGATGGTGTAGTATTATAGCTAATTATGTATTTAATTCTAATATAACACGGCCAGGCGTTTTGGTTGGGGCAAAAGTAGTGCCAGGTGACGTCCAAGATGCGCGAGAAAGTGCCAGTCACCTTATTTACACTTGACATGGTATGACGGAGCGGCGCGGGTTGGTGCCAATGGCATCACACAAGGCACATCCCCATAGTACCTACACTTGTGTGTATACAAATATTTTATAACAGCATTTTGACTGCCGTGCGTGTATTGCTTGCTCTTTGTCATTGCCTGGCGGGGTGTTCCACTCAATATTTGCACCTGTCTTTTTGCACACACCATTTTGAAGGTCCACTCTAATAAAAAATTATATCTTCTATATTCGACATACTTTGTGTTATAATTGATTTATTTCTCTTTTTCTTTTTTTATACACTTTGTTTATAAAACACTTAAATGTAAGTTTTGTATAAACAAAGTGTATAAAAAAATAAAAAGAGAAAAAAAGTATAGGCCCAGACCTCTATAAATGAGATGACTTTGGCACTATTTTTGCCCCAACCAAAACGCCCGGCAGTGTTATATTAGAATTAAATACATAATTAGCTATAATACTACACCAAATCCAAAGCTCTACAAATTACACACCTTCAACCCCTTTGTTGCCCGGCCACTCTCGCCCGCACCGCTCAGCAGCCGCCAGGTGCCCGGACCAACTAATGATGATAGTATTATTGACTAACTAGAGGGATTTCCTTGCTCTATAAGTTGCAATTGTATTTCCTGCAATTGTATGCTCTCCGGCTGCATTCGTCCAATAGTTAGGCACGAGTTTTGTGAACAACAAAACGTTACTTTAGCGATTTTTATAATGTCTGATTTCGTTGAGCAAAGAAGTTGCATTAAATTTTGTTTGCGGAATGATTTTCTGCTGGAGACGCATTGAGAGTGTTGCAGGTGGCCTTGGGTGACCAGGTCATGTCACAAAAAAATGTTTGCAAGTGGTAGAAACATTTGAAAGAAGGCAGAGAAGGCGTTCACCCTCAACTGATGAACAACACGTCAAGATTGGGCGCTCAAAAATCGTCGATTGATATTTAGAGACCTCACTGATACTGTTAACATTTCATTTGTCTGGTGCATCATGAATTCCTCCGCCGGGTCAAACTGTTAACAAGGAATATTATTTGGGCAGACAATTCTTGGTTTTCGCACCATGATAATGCACCATCTCACACTGCATTGGTGCTTATAGCCCATTTTGTCAAAAATTCAACTCATATCATTCCACAACCATCGTATTCACCTGATTTAGCACCGTGTGACTTCTGGCTATTCCCTAAGCTTAAGAGACTGCTCCAGGGACACCGTTTTGACACGATTGAAGAGATAAAAACCGAATCGCTGTGCTTTAACAATTGTTGGAGTACTTTGATGGCGATGAAATAGAATTTTAATTTTTTTATTGTTCATTGGTGAAAATCAAACCAGCCGCCGCAACATCCTCTAAACATGTAACGTTGCGTAGCTGTTCTGATTTTCACAAATTTTTCATTGTCAACTTTTTATTTTGCTCTTTTGAAAAATGAATTGGAATGTCGCGGCTTATTTTATTATTTTATATTAAACCTTGCGCGGAGACCCCTGGGGGACAATTTGATAACAGTAGTATAGTGCAATAGTGTTTTAAAATGTAATTTAGACATGTTAAAAGAGTATACTGTTGTCAGGCTGATGGCGGAGGACGAGGAGGGCTACCGCAAGCTGATCGACCAGAAGAAGGACAAGCGCCTCGCCTTCCTGCTCTCCCAGACGGACGAGTACATCTCCAACCTCACAGAGATGGTGAAGCAGCACAAGTTCGAGCAGAAGAAGAAGCAGGTGGAGGAGGAGAAGAGGAAACGCGTGAGTAGTGCTCCTTGCGCCGGGACTCGTGTGCGCCTCCTGTCGCTGGCGAGCTAACACTGCTGACGCTGACTTTCAGAAAAACAAGAAGAAGAAGATGCTGGAGGGCGGGGAGCTGGAGGCGGGGGACGACAGCTCGCAGGCGTCCGACTCGCGGGTCACCGTCACGGACCCCAAGACGGGGGAGGTATGGTCTATGTAGTACTAGCACTGTACCCGTGTAGTAATATACCCGTATAGTAACAGCTCGCATCTCAACGGAGGGTCGTGTGCGCAGGTGCTGAAGGGGGAGGAGGCGCCCCTACTCTCGCAGGTGAAGGTGTGGCTGGAGGAGCACCCGGGCTGGGAGGTGCTCTCCGACAGCGACGACTCGGGAGACGACAGTCACGCCGACGACAGCGGGGATGAAGGTACTTGTTTCTCCTCGGCGGGGTAGTCTAGTATCTCTCCTCGGCTATGTCAGGATATAATGCAGTGTGATGTTATGTCCTACAGGAAAAAAACGCAAGACGGACGAAGACAAGGCCAAAGACGTCATCAAGAAGGCCAAAGTGGAAGACGATGAATATAAAACTGAGGAGCAGACTTACTACAGGTGCGTGTCTTGAGATATTCTCCTATGCTGTCCGCTGTGTGCCACGTTGCTCACGCTGGCTTCTCTCTCCACAGCATTGCGCACACGGTGCACGAGATCATCACGGAGCAAGCGTCCATCATGGTCAACGGCAACCTCAAGGAGTACCAGATCAAGGGCCTGGAGTGGCTGGTCTCTCTGTTCAACAACAACCTCAACGGCATCCTGGCGGACGAGATGGGGCTGGGCAAGACCATCCAGACCATCGCGCTGGTCACCACGCTCATGGAGAAGAAGAAGAACAACGGACCCTTCCTCATCATCGTGCCGCTGAGGTGAGAATCCACTTACTTGAGGTTTGGTTAGGTTAGTAACTAATAGGAAGATTCAGTTCACACGGCGCTCTGTTGCAGCACGCTGTCCAACTGGGTGTTGGAGTTTGACAAGTGGGCCCCCTCGGTGGTGGTGGTCTCGTACAAGGGCTCGCCGCAGAGCCGCCGCCTCGTCCAGAACCAGATGCGAGTCACCAAGTTCAACGTGCTGCTCACCACCTACGAGTACGTCATCAAGGACAAGGGCGTGCTGGCCAAGATTCAGTGGAAGTACATGATCATAGACGAGGGCCATCGCATGAAGAACCACCACTGCAAGCTGACGCAGGTGCTGAACACACACTACGTGGCGCCGCACCGGCTGCTGCTGACGGGCACGCCGCTGCAGAACAAGCTGCCGGAGCTGTGGGCCCTGCTCAACTTCTTGCTGCCCTCCATCTTCAAGAGCTGTTCCACCTTCGAGCAGTGGTTCAACGCTCCCTTTGCCACCACCGGTGAGAAGGTGGAGCTTAACGAGGAGGAGACTATCCTCATCATTCGGCGCTTGCACAAGGTGCTGCGCCCCTTCCTGCTGCGCCGCCTGAAGAAGGAGGTGGAGTCGCAGCTGCCCGACAAGGTGGAGTACATCATCAAGTGCGACATGTCGGGTCTGCAGCGGGTGCTGTACAAGCACATGCAGAGCAAGGGCGTGCTGCTCACGGACGGCTCGGAGCGCGGCACCAAGGGCAAGGGCGGCGCCAAGGCCCTCATGAACACCATCGTGCAGCTGCGCAAGCTCTGCAACCACCCCTTCATGTTCCAGCACATCGAGGAGAAGTACTGCGACCACATCGGGACCACGGGCGTCGTGCAGGGGTGAGTAGTCTGATGTCTTGTACATATTATTAATATAATAACATTCGTAATACATATCCTGTACCGCGCAGGCCCGACCTGTACCGCGCCTCGGGCAAGTTCGAGCTGCTGGACCGCATCCTGCCCAAGCTGAAGGCCTCGGGCCATCGAGTGCTGCTCTTCTGTCAGATGACGCAGTGCATGACCATCATCGAGGACTACATGGGCTGGCGCCACTTCCAGTACCTCCGGCTGGACGGTATGACCAAGGCGGAAGACCGCGGGGAGCTGCTGAAGAAGTTCAACGACCCGAAGTCGGAGTACTTCATCTTCCTCCTGTCCACACGCGCTGGCGGGCTGGGCCTCAACCTGCAGAGCGCCGACACGGTGGTTATCTTTGACTCTGACTGGAACCCGCACCAGGACCTGCAGGCGCAGGACCGGGCGCACCGCATCGGCCAGCGCAACGAGGTGCGCGTGCTGCGCCTCATGACCGTCAACAGCGTGGAGGAGCGCATCCTGGCCGCGGCGCGCTACAAGCTCAACATGGACGAGAAGGTCATCCAGGCCGGCATGTTCGACCAGAAGTCCACAGGCAGCGAGCGCCAGCAGTTCCTTCACTCCATCCTGCATCAGGATGGTGACGAGGAGGAGGAGGAGAACGAGGTCCCGGACGATGAGATGATCAATCTCATGATATCCCGTTCTGAGGACGAGACAGAACTCTTCCGCCAGATGGATGTGGAGCGGAAGGCCACGGAGACCAAAACCCGTCTCATCCAGGAGTGCGAGCTACCCGACTGGCTCGTGAAGGTGGACGAGGAGGTTGGTATTATTCGATGTGACTTGTTTATGGTATGAAGCAGGCAGCCACTAATGCTCGCGCTTGTGTCGTCACACAGCAAGTGTCCAACTGGACCTACGAGGAGGACGAGAGCCTGCTGGGGCGCGGCTCACGGCAGCGCAAGGAGGTGGACTACACCGACAGCCTCACCGAGAAGGAGTGGCTCAAGGCCATCGACGAGGAGTTCGGGGAGGATGTGGACGATGACGAGGAGGATGCCGCCAGCAATGGCTCCGTCAAGAAGAAGCGCAAGGGCCGCAAGAGAAGGTAAGAATGCGTGCAGTGCCAGTGCAAGGGTGTGAGCCCCATGCTCATGTGGCAGTGACGTGTGCTGTAGAATGTGTGGTCCGCAGGCGGCAGGAGGACTCGGACGAGGACAGCGTGGTGGCGTCGTGCAGCACCAGCGGGGGAGGGGGCAAGAAGAGGCGCGGCGCGGGGTCAGGCTCCTGCCCCGGAACCCCCGCTCCCGCCGGGGACGCGCGTCGCCTGAAGAAGCAGGCGCGCCGCATCATGAAACAAGTCGTGGAGTACCAGGACCCGTGAGTCTGACATACCTGCATTGAGTTGTAATTAAATCGTACATTTTGTATTGAATCAAAATTTTAACAATGTTTGATTCTTCTCTCAGGACTGACGGACGGCTACTGTCGGAACCATTCATGAAGTTGCCGTCTCGCCGCGAGCTCCCCGACTACTACGAAGTCATCAAGAGGCCGCTGGACATCAAGAAGATCCTCGCGAGGATTGAGGATGGAAAGGTATGCCAAGTGATGTCGGAATCAATGGAAAGGAGAATGAGTGATTTGGGAGTTTTGCAGGGATCTGTACTGAATACTGTACGGTTCTTCTTATTATTAGTGGCGGTACTTCCATACAAGCCGGGCTTGCCTTAAAAAGTCTATAATAAATCAATATTTTTTGCGCGTTTGAGCCGTCTAAGAAAAAAATTATATTTTAAATTTTCGCGCGAGTTAAAGCGATTTAATTCGTTGCGTAAATGACTTAAGTGTATGTTTTGTTCCACTCATACGCGCCGTATTTTATTTCACTCAAACGTACCGTAGGTGAGATGCCCGCGAAATCGCCTACGTCCACATGTTTTCGATGGGCTTCATATTGGGCTTGCAAAATGTAAAAGGGTCTCTGTCTGTAATCATATAGCTAGGTGCATCCATATCAGAAGATATCTAAAACAAATTGTACGGATTTGAAGCCGGGCTTTATCACTCTGAAGTATGTTACTATTGGATGTGTCCCGAACTTCATTTCTATTGGCAGAATGTTATGTTATCTGTCATTTAGGTTATGTGCAGAAATGTTATGAAAAGAAAGATTATGTCATTTCTTTACGAACATTTATTTATAATTCGTGTTTCGGTGTTAACAGCTTATTTCTTCTTGTATTTGTAAATACATTATTATTTTATGCAAGTACATGAGTTTGGTGCCGCAGAAATTTATTATTTTGTTTAGATTTAAAATGCGCCTAAAATGGGATTTAAAATGAACTAATTTAAAAAGATAAAACTCTTTTAATACATTATCGTGACCCTCTCTACTAATATTATGACACGGGACGGGCTTGCCTTACTGGTTGACACTAGGCACTCCACTGCTGTCTATAAATTAATGAAATGCTAAGTGAAGTAAGACATTCAAGTTACATGTGGCCCAGCATTATCATGATGAAATGACACATTCTTGATACACCGATCGCGGGCAGTTTGTAATCAATTGTGAGTTTAAAGGACAAATTCATTCAATGTTAACATCTGTATTAATGGTTTGATTTGGTTTTAATAGTTCATATTACTCTCTTGATTTTGGAGAGTATCTTATCTAGCTAACTATCCATCATCCCGTCTCCGAAGGGGTAGGCAGAGGAACATCTTTTGGTACCGTCACAAGAAAAAAAATGTTGATCAGCCAAGTCTTTTGGTCGATTTGATGGAATCAATTGAAACAGGCGGTAGTCGGAAAGAGCAACGTCTGGTGAATAAGGCGGGTGGGATAGAATTTTCCATTCGAGCGTTTTCAAATAATTTTTGACAACTCTTGCAAAATGGGGTTGGGCAGAGTCATGCTGCAAAATAACTTTGTCGTGTCTGTTGGCATATTGCTGTCTTTCAGCTTTTAATGCTCTGCTCAAACGCATCAATTGCAGTCTATAGTGATCTCCTGTAACGGCTTCATTGGGTTCGAGTAGCTCCGAGTACACCTCACCGAGCTGATCCCACCGATACTGGGTAAATTGTTGTTTTGTTGGAATTATGAGACGGGGGAAATAAATCAAGTTAACTAGTGACTAGAAGTTAAGTTAACTTGGTTGTTTATAATCAGAAGATGGCGGCAAGTTGACGTTAAACACAAGGAGAAGCCCACTAAATATATTATAATAATAAAGAAATTTCAATTAAAATATTTTATTTTGTTTCTAATATCTTCATTGTTTTTAATTCCAAAATGTCTAGATTATTTAAAGTTATATTTCTATTATTTATGTGTAAAATTACAACGCCCTTATCTTTGGGAACCGGACAATATTGCACGAGGATGAATGTGGTGTTTGCCATTGCAGTACGTGGATCTGAACGATCTCGAGAAGGACTTCAACCAGCTGTGCCAGAATGCGCAGACATACAATGAGGAGGCGTCTCTCATCTACGAAGACAGCGTGGCGCTACGCGGAGTGTTTGAGGGGGCGAGGACTCGCATCCTGGCGCAGCCCAGCAACGACCCCAGCGAGGAAGGTATCATAATCTGGCTCGTGTAACTAATGCTTGCTGCGGGTGACGAGGAGTGTCTAATACGGTGTCTCTTGCAGAAGAGGAGGAGTCGGACGGCGAGTCCAGTCGCTCGGTCAAGATGAAGATCAAGCTTAAGGGTCGCCCTGCCCTGAAAGGCACACCCGGTCGCCGCAAGAAAGCCGCCAAGAAGTACGTCTCCGAGGACGAGGACTACGAGGAGGACTGAGGCCATGCTGTGACTATTGAGGCTCCCGTCTAGTGTCGCCATCATGCGCCTGTCCGCTCAGCTTTTCCTTGTGTCCAATCCAAGTGCGTCAAAAGAAAAAGATATATATGTATGTTTCATGTAATGTATCACCAATTCACAATTTATTTATTTATTGATAAAGATGTCCACCATCAGGACATAGGACAACAGGCCTCCCACGGGACTCGGGAAAGGATTTAGGAACTCTTGTGTTGGGATATTTTTGTATGTTAAAATTAGAAGTTATTTCACTTGTGGACTGAAGCAATAGCCCCCTCCGATGGTCTGTGTTTACCATAAATGAATAAAGAGAGATTTAAAGATTTCCTAGTTTTATTTTAGACAAGTATTTTCTCAATCCGGCCGGCGGTAGAAATGTACAAAAGTATAAATGACTATTTGATGATCCTCCGGTCGAGGGTGTCGCTGCGCCGGAACTTGATGTTGTGCGTCTTGAGCATGTGCTTGTTGACGCTGGAGCTGTAGACGAAGCGCAGCTGGCACACGGGGCAGGCGTAGTTCTTCTCCTTGGTATGCTTGCGCATGTGGCAGGTGAGGTCGCCGCGCGTGTAGCTGGCGTAGCCGCACGCGCCGCACTTGAAGGGCCGCTCCCCGCTGTGGCGCCACACGTGCGTGTCCAGCCCCTTCTTGGAGTGCGTCCTGAACTCGCAGAAGGTACACTGGAACTTCTTCTCGCGATTGTGGTTCTTGGCGTGGTTCAGCAGCTCCACGCGGGTGACGAAGGTGGCGCCGCAGATCTCGCAGCTGAAGTTGCGGATGTTGTAGTGGCGGTTCATGTGCGCCACCAGCGTGTCCTTGGTCTTGAGGCCCTTGTTGCAGAGGCTGCACACGAACTGGCGCAGGTCCGAGTGCACGCTCTTGTGGGTCTCATAGGCCTCCTTGTGCTTGAACTGCTTGCCGCACTGCGCGCACGTGAAGTAGGTCTTGTCGCTGTGCGTCTTGCGGTGGCAGCTCAGGCTGCCGGGCTGCGAGAAGCAGCGCGCGCACTCGGGGCAGCGGTACGGCTTCTCGCCCGAGTGCACGCGCAGGTGGTACTTGAGGCTCTGGCTGTTGGGCGTGCTGTAGGGGCACTCGGTGCAGTGGAAGCGCTTGTCTCTGCCGAAGCCTGTGACGTTGGGCGGGCGCCGCTTGCCGCCGCTGTGCATGCGGACCACGTGCTTCTCCACCGAGTACTTGCTGGCCAGGGGCTTGCCGCATATGTGGCAAGAGAACTGCTTGCACTCGCCCCCCTCCATCTCCTCCTTGATGGGAGCTTTCTCCTCGGCAGTCTTGTCGGTGCTCTCTCCCGCCAACACTTGCTCCAGATGTTCATCTTTCACATCACTCCACAGATCTTCCTCGTCGTGGGCTTCGTGTTGGAAGTCTTCCTTAATGGGAATATCGTATTGAACCGAGTGTTTCTTTTTAGAACGTTTTCGTTTAATTTTGGCAGCCCTTGCGCAGACGTCCTTGTTTTCGCTAGCTAGGATTTGTTTTATATTTTTGTCTTCAATACTGTTCCACATGTCGTCAGCGCCGATGGCGCGCTTGATCTCTTCGCCTTGTTCGGTCTTCAAGACAAAGTTCACGAAGAACTTTCTCAACAAGGCATCCGAGGCCTCGCACTTCAGCCTGAAACTGTCCGCCGCGTCCAGCTCCCGCACGCAGGGAGCGCAGATCAGCCCCGGCAGGCTGGCGTCCTGCTCCATCTTCACGCTCGTGCACAGCATCACCCTTTCGCGCGCGGTCAGCAGGGGGACGGACTCCGAGGGGCTTTCCGACAGGCATATCCGGCAGAGGTCGCTTAATCTGTCGGAATTCTTTATCAAAATATCTAATTCGTCTGTCATTGTGTTCTATGATATAAAATTACTATAGTTCTTTCCACGAAGATTCTTGCCGGCAGAGGTCATACTCGATAAAGCCTCTCAAGGGTCCCAAATATCAAATACTACTCTTTCATACATCTTTCGTTACAAAACATTAAAAAATTTATGTCGCAGAACCGAAACTCACAATGCGCAAGACTTAATCCGTCAAAAAACATTCAACGAGAAAATATATAAACACATTCCAAGTAGAGACAATCTGTATGTTAACAAGATTCTAGAATATCTCTATGGTTAATGTTTACATATCGTCTATGTAAACTTTTCTCTGATCTATAACCTTTTGACGTTTATTTAATTTGTTTATATATGACCTTGTCAAAAAAGATAATTAAAAACAATCGTACAAACATATTTTCTGTTCTATATACTCTTCAAACTCTACGTTTCTCAACTGTCTTATGAATGATATTTTTGGATATGGAAATAGTAAAATTTAGAACTTATTGAAATCAAAATGACCGACGAGCTCAATATTTTGATAAAGAACTCCGACAACTTGAACAACTTGTGCCGGATATGTCTAGCGGAGAGCCCTCCGGAGGCTATCCCCCTTTTCTCGGGTCGCGACCTGGCGGAGGCGCCCCCCTGCGAGAGGGTGATGCTGTGCACGAAGGTGAAGCTGGAGCGGGACCCCGGCCTGCCGGGGCTGATCTGCGCGCCCTGCGCCCGCGAGCTGGACGCGGCGGACGGCTTCAGGCTCAAGTGCGAACACTCGGACGCGCTGCTCAGGAAATTCTTTGTGGAGTGCATTTTAAAGAATGAGAAAGAAGAGAAACAGTCATGCCAAGATTCGTCAGATTTGTGGAACGCGGTTAAAGACGAAGATGCGAAGCCAGAAGGAATCGAGGGCGCTTCTGAAAAAGTTGTTAGAGTTAAGAAGAGCAAACGGAGTAAATCTAAAAAGAACCATCCTTTTGATTACGAAATACCCATCAAAGAAGAACTAGAGAATGACTCGGACGATAACCACTTGTCGGATAGCATTCCCGAAGAGCAAAATACGGGAAAGTTGAGTGCGAAAGAGAGAAAGAATTCTGGAAAATTCCCATGCCATATTTGCGGCAAACCTTTGACTAGTAAGTTTGCCATAGAACAGCACGTGATGCGCATGCACAGCGGGGGCAAGCAGCGCCCACCCAACGTCACGGGCTTCGGGGCGGCGCGGCGCTTCCACTGCACCGAGTGTCCCTACAGCACCCCCTACGGCCAGAGCCTCAAGTACCACCTGCGGGTGCACTCGGGGGAGAAGCCGTACCGCTGCCCCGAGTGCTCGCGCTGCTTCTCGCAGCCCGGGCGCCTCAGCAGCCACCGCAAGACGCACAGCGACAAGACCTACTTCACGTGCGCGCAGTGCGGCCGCCAATTCAAGCACAAGGACACCTACGAGGCCCACAAGAAGGTGCACCGAGAGCGCGGGGAGTTTGAGTGCGGCCGCTGCGGCAAGGCACTCAAGTCCAAGGAGACTCTGGAGGCGCACATGAATCGGCATGACAACATTCGCAACCACAGCTGCGAGACGTGCGGCGCCACCTTTGTCACGCGCACCGAGCTGATCAATCACTCGCGCAACCACAACACGGAGAAGAACTTCCAGTGCAACTACTGCGATTTCCGCACGCACACCAAGAAAATCCTAGACCCCCACCTGCGACGCCACAGCGGGGAGCGGCCCTTCAAGTGCGCGGGCTGCAGCATGGCCTGCTTCACCGCCATCGAGCTCAAGTACCACATGCGCAAGCACTCCAAGGACAAGCTCTACGCCTGCCCGCAGTGCCAGATCCGCTTCAAGTACAGCTCCAGCGTCAACCGCCACATGCTCAAGGCCCACGACACCAAGTTTCGCCGTAGCGACACCCTCGACCGCAGGCTCATCAAGTGATCGTATAGCTACATCACAAGGAAGCTTATTGCAAGAAGCCTACAGGCTAATCAAATATTCTATTCTCGACTCTAAATAAGTTGAAAATTTTGCCTTTCTTTATAAATCATAGATTTAAAAAAAATATTCTATTAA
Organism: Lepidostoma basale; assembly: GCA_022606425.2. Taxonomy (NCBI): domain Eukaryota; kingdom Metazoa; phylum Arthropoda; class Insecta; order Trichoptera; family Lepidostomatidae; genus Lepidostoma; species Lepidostoma basale. The sequence goes on along the minus strand of JAHDVF020000495.1, from coordinate 107,137 downwards.
ATATAAAATATAATTATACAATTATATTATATAATTATATTAAATATAAAAATTGCATTGATATATTTTGGTATTATGAAATAATTTAAGGCATAATTAAGTTATTCATTGTTTCTCTAACAATGATGTAAACCCCTATTTTAAATTGAATATTGTTTTAGTCAATGCCTTTATTGAGGCTTTATGAAATATTATCAAGTTTGGCAACACGATGACACCATGAATCATACACAATGCAATCACTATTGAATGTTATTGTAAATGGATTGTTCATGTTATTGCTTCAGGGTACCGTGCCTGAGGCCCACCGCCTTACCCACTCCAGGTGCCTGAGCAATGACCAATCCGTAACAATTTACATTACCATTTTCTTCAACTGGCCATTTACCCGCAATAGCCCAGAGAATAGCGTTACTGGGGAATTTCCATGTTGAATATCTGGAGTTTGACCTTTCAACAGATGAGTCCCCTTCCTTATTAACACATTATTTGAGAGAATTGGGTAAACCGATACAAAAACTATAACTAGCTATAAGTTACCTATTGTTAGACGGGCATTGTTAGTGGGGTGGTTGCCTGGAGACAATGTGTAGACCAAATGGATAGGCTACAGTAGCACTGCCAGTAAGGGACAAGACTTTTGGCAATTTGTCAGATACGAAGTAAATTAATTTTGTTTTTAATTTTTTAAAATAAGCCCCAAGGATAAGAAAATAAAAGATACTCAATAACTTCAACTAGATTTATTTCTTAGTGACGGTCTATTTATAGAAATTGGAGTTTGGAGTTATTTGATAACTCTTCTATCTATGTGGTCACAGACCCTGTACTTGATCCCGTGCTGCTTCAGCATGTGATCATTGACGCTGGAGCTGTGAAGGAACTTCACCAAACACACGGGACACGAGTAGTTCTTCTGCCGCGAGTGCTTGGTGGAGTGTCGGTTCAAGGCGCCGCGGCAGAAGGCGGAGTAGTCGCAGAGCGCGCACTTGAAGGCCCTCTGGCCCGAGTGCCTGCGGATGTGTGCCTCCATGGAGCGCTTGAAGCGGGTGCGGCGACCGCAAGAATCACATTCGAAGCCGCCACCGTCGCCGTGCGAGCGCTTGTGGCTCGACAGGTCGGCCGAGGTGACGAAGGTGCGCCCGCAGCTGTCGCAGCTGTAGTTCCTGATGTCCAAGTGCCTCCTGATGTGCTGCTGCAAGGAATCGTTTGATTTCAAGCGCTTGTCACAAATGGTGCAGGGGAAAGTTCCTCCGCTGTGCACTCGGCGATGGCGTACCAACTGATTCTTGCGCTTGAACCGCTTGCTGCAGCGGGGGCAGCCGAAGAAGGTGGCGGGGCTGTGCACCTTGCGGTGGTCGGCGAGGGCGCCGGGCTGGGAGAAGGCGGCTCCGCAGTCCGCGCACGCGTGGGGCCGCTCGCCCGAGTGAACGCGCAGATGGTACAGCAGGTTGTGGCGCCGCGGGCTGCAGTAGGCGCACTCGGGACAGTGGTAGCGCTTGCCCGCCCCGTGGCCCGTCACGGCACCCACGCGGAGTCTGCGCGCCTCCCCGTGCATGCGCGCCTGGTGCTGCTTTAGAGACAAACTGCTGGCAAGGGGTTTCTCACAAATGTCGCAAATAACTTTGTCCTTGTCCTTCTTGGGACTTGCGTTGGCCGAGTCTTCCTTTCTCTGTCTCTCTGCCAGTCCCCAAAGTTTGCTTGCCTCCCACTCGCTATCAACACTCATCACAGGCTCCGAGGTTTCATTTTGAATATCGCTATCCGCATCTTCTTCGCACTTTACCAGAGGATCGGGGCATCCTTCCATCGGTAGTGGTTGAACAACGGCCCCTCGGAGGAGGGAGTCGGAGCGCTCGCAGCGCAGCCTGAAGCCGTAGGCCGCCTCCGCGTCCCGCAGGCACGGCTCGCATATGACGTCGGGCAATCTATCCTCCGCGCGTATGTCCACCCGCGCACATAGCATGACCATCTCGGCGAAGGACATGCTTGCGTGCATTTCGTAAAGACCCTTGGGATTATCGATGTTCTCGGATAAGCAGATGCGGCATACGGATTCTAACTTTACGGGTTTATTTATGATACTATTTAATTTTATATCAGGATTTGTTGTCATTATATATGGCGATAACACTTTACAGCTGATTCAATAAACGCCTTTTCTAATTGCAATTTCAATATTTTATAAATAGTATGGGGCGGCATTTAAAACTCAATGTTATTTTGTTTTTATAGTACATCTGTCAAATTGAGTGACTAGGGCGCTCACACAACTGCAATTAAATCAATGTTTATGTTTACATAGTACAATTTTCGAGAAGTCCATATCTTTATATCAAACACCATCATGACTATTTGCATATTCGACAAGTAATGATGAGCTCGAGTTCAGCTTACTACATAATCCCGTACTATTTTTATCTATGTAAATTGTTTATGGTCTATATTTAATATTTGACGTTTCTGAAGTACATTAAAGTTTGTTTTTTATTTAATACCTAACATTTATTATTATATGTATGTCATGCGAGTAATTTTAATAATTGTTATAGTTTAGGTATAATATAGATTAGATATATTGCTCGCTTAATTTACTTCGTTAATTATGAAATTAGAGGATTTAGAACTTAACGAACTCTTGTTGAACAAACCCGACAAGCTGTGTCGAATATGTCTGACGGTGGCGGCCGAGGAGTCCGTCTGCATTTTCGAAGACTCCGCGGCCTTCTCGGAGAAGATCATGCTGTGCACCAGGGTGGAGATCCGCCGGGAGGACGGGCTGCCCAGCTCCATCTGCCCGCGCTGCTCCGGGGAGCTGGCCGCCGCCGACAGGTTCAGGGTCAAGTGCGAGCACTCGGACACACTGCTCAGGAAGTTTGTCGAGCTGACCCCCCGACCTGTCTCCGTATCATTATCCCTTATCAAGGAAGAACCCGACGACTTCAAAGAAGAAAGTAAAGCGGGAGAAGATACAGAATGTCAACTAGACGATCCCACGTCGTCCGGCGGAGACTCCGCTCACTCGTTTTCGGACCACGAGGCGTTGGCCACTATTGTTGAAAGGCGTTCCAAAAAACGAAAAAAGGAAATAAAAAGCAAACGAAAAAAAATAACTTTAGCCGGCGAAGTGGCGGCGGGAGTATTCGATGATTTGAATTTATCCACATACGCTGCGGAGTTGAATGTAAAAGTAAAATCTGAAGATGCAGATGCGATTTGCCATATTTGCAATAAGCTTTTGAAAAGCAAAAAACATTTAGCCAAGCACCTGGAGTCAGCCCACGCGGCGGAAGGACCGCCAGAGTCGGGCGCGGGCGCGGCGCGGCGCTACCATTGCGGGCAGTGCGCCTACTCCACGCCGCGGCGCCAGACACTGCTGTACCACGTGCGCGTGCACACGGGCGAGAAGCCTTACCGCTGCGCGCACTGCGAGCGCAGGTTCGCGCAGCCCAGCAGCCTCAGCTCGCACCTCAAGTCGCACAGCGACAAGATGTACTTCACGTGCGCCCAGTGCGGCAAGCAGTTCAAGCACAAGGAGAAGTTCGAGCGCCACAAGGGGGTGCACTCCGACGTCAAGAAGTTTGTCTGCGAGATCTGCAACAAGGGGCTGAAGTCACAGGACACCTTGAAGAGCCACATGAACCGTCACTACAACATCCGGAATTTCAGCTGCGAAACTTGCGGGGCGGCCTTCGTCACGCGCATCGAGCTTCTCAACCACTCCAAGAAGCACAGCGACGAGAAGAAATTCGCCTGCACCATCTGCGCCTTCCGGACTCGGCTGAAGCAGATCCTGGAAAAGCACATGAAGAGGCACACGGGGGAGCGCGCCTTCAAGTGCGAGCACTGCCCCTACTCGTGCTACGAGCGCGGAGAGCTCAAGTTCCACATGCGCAAGCACACGCGCGAGAAGCGCTACTCCTGCCCTGTCTGCGCGCGCCTCTTCATCCACAGCTCCAGCGTCAACAAGCACATGCTGCGCATCCATGGGCTCAACTACCGTGTCAACGACAACGTCGACCGCAGAGTTGTAAAATAGCTGTAGCTGTATGTGCTAGACTTTTCATTATCTGATGTTTAAATATCATTTTATTAAAGTTTTATACCAAACTATTTGATTACCGAATAAATAATATCTCTCTGGACTGACACAATCAACATTCATTCTATCTATTACTGTTAAGATCAAAGAAAATGTTTACATTTGTAGGAGTATTACTATTTCCTTGGAAGCGAAATAAAAAGACAATTTGGTCCGGTCACTTAATATAATGAGTACATTTATGAACATATACATATACAATCATCATTTCAGATCACTTGACTTTCCTCCTGTCGCAGTGGTCGTTGACCCGGTAGTGGATGGCGTGCGCGCGGAGCATGTGCTTGTTGACGCTGGTGGAGTGGATCATCTTGAGGCCGCACACGGGGCAGGCGTAGTTCTTCTCGCGCGTGTGCTTGCGCATGTGGATCTTCAGGCTGAAGCGCTCCACCGAGGCGTAGCTGCACAGCTGGCACTTGAAGCTGCGCTCCATGGTGTGCCTCTTGATGTGCTCCCCCAGGATGCGCTTGGTACGCGTTCGGAAGCCGCAGAGGTGGCACTCGAAGTCTTTAGTTTTCAGGTGCTTCTTGGAGTGGTTGCAGAGGTCCTCCAGAGCCACGAAGGTGGACCCGCAGTGCTCGCAGCTGTAGTCGCGGATGTTGAGGTGCCTCTTGTTGTGCGACAGGAGGTTTTCCTTGGTCTTGAAAGCCTTGTTGCACGTGGCGCACACGTGCTCGCGCACGTCGCTGTGCACGCGCTTGTGGCGTTCGTACTTCTGCTTCAGCTTGAACTGCTTGCCGCAGACGGGGCACACGAAGTGCATGACGTCGCTGTGGATGGTGGCGTGCGCCGCCAGGGAGCCGGGCTGCGAGAAGCGCGCCGGGCACTGGGGACAGGCGTACGGCTTCTCGCCCGTGTGCGTGCGGATGTGGTACACCAGCGCTTGGTGGCGCCGAGAGTTGAAGGGGCACTCGGAGCAGTGGAAAAGCTTGTTGGGCCCGTAGCCCGTCACTTTGCCCATCTTCAGCTTCCTCTTTTCCGAGTGAAAGCAGTGTTTGTGATTCTCCAGAGAGGTCTGCGTGCGTAAAGGTTTTCCACACAAATCGCACACGAAGGGGCCGACAGGTTTGACATTCTTCTTGTATTTCGTGCGAGGTTCTGTGGAAGGACTAGCGTCATCGTCGGTCTCCAGTTTAACCATTAAAGGACTCTCGTGGTCGAGCATTTCATTGATGAAAAAAGAATTATCTTCAGGCTGGTCGTAAGCTTCATTATCGAAGTCTCCTCCTTCGCACTCTGCTTTCACAAGTTCCAATAACGCAGTTGTGGCTTCCTCCTTCACGCTACTCGCGGCTGCAGCGTGCCCCGAAGCCAATTGGCGCTTGTTGTCTCGCGGCTCCTCGAGGCACAGCCTCCTGAGCAACTCATCCGAGCGCTCGCACTTGAGCCGGAAGCCGTGCGCGGCCTCCAGCTCCCCGAGGCAGTCTCCGCAGATGGTGGCGGGGAGCCCGTCCTGGCTGTGTATCTCCACGCGCGCCACCGCCATGACCATGGAGGCCAGGGACTCCAAGGGACAGTCGGGGCGCGCCTCGTGCAGACATGTAGTTTGTGAAGCGTTTTCTGTTAGACAAATTCGACACAATTTATCGGACTTTACAAACTTACTGGCATTTGACAATTTGTATTTATTTTCCATTTTTGAATTGAATATATTCAGAGATGGACCAGTATCCTATATTGTTTTCGCATACCTAAATTACCATTAAAATTTTGAAATAAAACAATTTAATTCATGTTGACTTCTAATGTCAGCTGTCAAATTTTGTTGTATCAAGTTTTCTTTATTTTTGTTCGATCATTCGATATCAATTATGCCAACTTAACCATTCTTCTAAAAATAATTCTAATCTATGGTTACAATAGACAATTTTTTTTTATGTTGGAGTAGGTTCTTATCAATGCCGTCTTGAAATATAAAATACTAATTTTAATCGATCAAACCAATTTATTTCCTCAAAAGATATTACAAATAAGATTAAAGTGTTAGGACCTAGTTTGTTGATGTCACGGGGTGAAAAAATGAAAATTTCATTCCCGATCTCGAACAACTTCCCAACGTTTGCCTGTGATTCGCCAATGTTAACATTATGTTATATGAGATATGCTCCGGGATGTATCATGAAATGAGATTGAAACCAATATTTACTATTTACAAATTACACTTGCATGCTATTCCTTGGCCAACGAATGAAAACTAACGAAGGTGGTGATCTGCGGCGAGGACCAACGCTGACGGAAGCCGGCGTGGCGGCGGTTGGCCAGCACGAGGACTGCCAGAGGCTGCACGGCACAGAAGGCTGCCCGGCGTCCACTTCTATCTCCCATCACGAGGATGATGGACCGCGGAGGGCACGGGTCTCCTTCACAGCGACAGCGGTGGCCAGCATCAAGCCCAATGGTGATAAGCTGGCGCCATGCGGCACGTATATCGTTCAGATTATCTCCCCGGCATTCGACCGCCCGCCGAGCCGGGGATATGTTACCTCGCCGGAGTCCGTGGTATCAGACTCCGACGCTTCTCGAACCTCGAGTCCAAAAAAAAGCGGGGGTGGGGGTTGAGAGCACGTCCCCCAAAGTGTTGCCACTTACAAAATTGTCACTTACACTATTATTATTTTTTTCACTGTCTTATCACTAAATAAAATTAAACTTAACCAATATTAAACAAGCCTTCAGAGAGAAAACGTAATTTCTGCCATATAAAAATTGTTTAGTGCAATCTCACCGATTATGCCATAAAACATGGTTATATCAAAAGTTTAAGCCATCTACTGAGAACATAATACCAGAAACGCATGAGAGACAGCTCGACTTTAGAAATATAAGTCGAGAGAATTTGTCTTCAGAACGTACTTTCACAATAGGAAAGATATCGATCTCCGAGGAGATCATGTTCAGCCGTCTGAATGTTCTTCCCACCGGTATCACCAGTGGCAGGTTGGTTCTAGCGGCCGATAAAACAATCTATGCTGTCGCTGTCGGAGATATATATAACTAACTATCACGCCGTTTCCCCGGAGGGGTAGGCAGAGAGGATGGATTTCCACATCCTTCTTAGTGACCTCATTTCTATGGCATTAATCCTACAACTACGAGTGAGTCATGTTAGGAATAAGCCTAAGATACTGTCATAAACAATACGGTGAGAGAACAAACAAAAGTCACTGACATCATCTATCGGGTATCGACTCTAAAGACAGTGGCAATGGGCAGGTCACGTAGCCAGAATCTTGGACAAGAAGACTGCTGATTTGGAGACCGTGGACGGCAAAGAGGATGCCTAGATAACATAAGATAGAGCTACGGATAGCTAACATTCACCCTAATGTAGATATACCTCAGAATTTTTTTCTGACCCCGCTCTTGCATTAAGGAATATTTCACCTCGCGAGGACTCTATATCACAGAACCACTTTCGAGTCTGCTGTTCTGAGTTGTTAGAACTCTGAGCACATTGGGATCTCTGAAAACTCTTCCGATCCGAACAATGAAGCCGGACATCCTCAGTGCAATGTCATAAGTCCTCTCAATATGTGCACGAAAAGTCAACCTACTTTCATAGATGATCCCAAGATCTCTCTTTGTAGATACATGTGCTAGTTGCTGGTTATTCATTGTGTATCTGTGATACACAGTTCTTAATGGTCTCGTAAAAGATAATATAAAGCACTTGGAGATATTGAATTGCATTTGATTACTGTGACTCCAGTTAACAATATTATCAATGTCCGGCCGGAGGCGTAGACAATCCTCAGGATTAATTTCAGATCATTGGCAAATAAATAAATCCCAAGAAGTTTCTCACCTTCCTAATATCACTTATGAAGATGGTGAAGAGGAGTGGGCCTAGGTTCGAACCTTGTGGCATTCCTGAATTTCCAAGAAAAGGTTCCGATTAAAAAATTCCGTATGAGAAAAATTGTTTTTTCCTCTCGAGGTAACTAATGAAATAAGTCCAATGTATGTTATAAGAATGTCGTGGTTCACAGTATTAGAGACCTTTGGGAAATCATTTGGAAACAGTCAACTTGGTGACCATTATCCATGGGCCTTGCAATGTATGTACTTGGTGAATACCATGAGATTAGTTTCATTAGAGCACCCCTTCCTGAACCCGTGTGGTTCTCTTATAATATAGGGGTTGACTTTGGGAATAGATCCAAATAGCTTGGTTGGAGCCGACAGTATTGCTACAGGTCTGTAGTTTTTGCGCAGCTCTTGAAAATAGGACTGGTCCTGAAAACTTTTGAGGAAAAGTATTTGTACTTAGCTACAGGTTAAATAGAAAATACAGCAGAGATATAAGGATCTCAGAGCAGCCTTTTAAGAAGTAAATCAGGGCCAACTGAGTACAAATTCCTCATAGTTTTGATTTCCATTAAGTAAACATCTCAAGGGCGCTGTAGAAAACACTTAATTTTATGAACTTGTAAGAAATAAACAAATTTGGTACGAGGGCTGCAGCTGATGCAGTCAATCACATTTAACCCAGGATATGGTCAATTGAAAAGGTGAGCTTTGAATCTCGATCTAAACTCTGGCAGGTTTTCAATGCATCTGAGGTCTGCAGAAAGATTGTTCCAGGCTGAAGGGCCGACCTACCAATCGCAGAAGACATTGGCAATAGTAAAGTAGACTCCCTCGCAATCAGGTTCTCGGTGATGCAGAGTTCTGATATATAAGCCGGTACCATTTCATGCAACGCCATAAATACCATCCAACAGAGCTTGTATTGTGCTCTTTTAGGACATATTAGTCGATGGAGCTTCTTAAGGGGTTGCAATATACGACAATTCAAACACTCGGCATTCCATGCCATCTCAACACGCTCAATTAATACACCCATTTTATTAGAAAATTATAATATAGAACTAAATACAATTAAAAATATAGCTAATACTAACGGTTACAATAATATTCTAATTGATTATATTTACTAAAACAGTTTTGTATATTCCATTTGCTTTCAATAATAATAATAGCCAGCGGTGTAGAATTTAACAAATATAATTGCAAAAGATTTAGACCCATTTCGCTGAAAATATCACAGCGTGTTCTTATTGATCCCAGGAAGGTTTTGAGAGTAGTTTCAATGAAATCCAATCTTCTTCTTCTTCTTTTCGAAAAAACCGATTGCTTTAAAAATTTTATATTTACCAATTGATTTTAAATTTTTACACAACATTGCATTCAAATACGCGCATGTTTTTATATACTCTTCTTCTTTTAAAAAAATCGATTCTTTTAAATTTTGACACAATATTGCTTTTACATATCGCCTTCTCGGAAGTTTCAGACCACAAGTTATTCATCTTCCAAATGTTGGAAACTTTTTCTTGGATGAAGGGGAACATTGAATCATCATGTGCAATCAACCAAACTGAACCAGTTTGAAGTGAAAATAATCCAATCGGGAGTTTGTATATACCTTTTGAACCATTCTTCCCTCATCCATTTGTTCCATATGACCAAAACATCTCAGTGACCCTTTCTATTTAGGATCATCATTTAGTTACAACAAAGCGCAACTTTAACACAAGAATGAGATATCTCTCCAATAATAGGTTTGTACCCTTCGTCCCATATTTGTAACTAAATATCAATTAAGCCTATTTGTTTCCCTCCTTCACTTGATGAGTCTCCTGTCGGTGTGGTCGTTGACCCGGTAGCGTATGCCGTGCACGCGCAGCATGTGGCTGTTGATGCCGGAGCTGTAGAGGGCGCGCAGGGGGCACAGCGGGCAGGCGTAACTCTTCTCGCCCGTGTGGCGCCGCATGTGCGCCTTCATGGAGTACTTCTCCACGGCCGCGTAGTCGCACAGCACGCACTTGTAGGGCCGCTCGCCCGCGTGCCGCTTCAGGTGGTCGGCCAGCGTGGCTTTGGACTTGGTTCTGAAGGCGCACAAGTTGCACTGCAAGTCCTTGACGCTCGCGTGGCTCTTGGAGTGGTTCAGCAGGTTGTTCTTGCAGACGAAGGTCAGGCCGCAGTGCTCGCAGCTGTAGTCGCGGATGTTGAGGTGGCGCTTGACGTGGCTGTCCAGGCTGGCCTTGCTCTTGAGCCCCTTGCTGCAGATGGAGCACACGTGGGCCCGGACGTCGGTGTGGACCAGCTTGTGGCGCTCGTACATCTTCTTCAGCTTGAACTGCTTGTTGCAGTGAGCGCAGGTGTAGTGCATCACGTCGCTGTGGGTGGCGGCGTGCGCCTTGAGGGAGCTGGGCTGGGCGAAGCGGGCGGGGCAGGAGGGGCAGGCGAAGGGCCGCTCCCCGCTGTGCGTGCGCGAGTGGTAGAGCAGCGCCTGGCGCCGCGGCGTTCTGTACGCGCACTCTGGGCAGGCGTAGCGCGCGTACACCCCTTCCTTTTTCTTCCTGCTGGCTGTTTCCTTTGGCAAGCTCTCCTTGTGTCTTTTATCTCTTTTTTTTGTAACTGAAACTCTATTTTCCGCTTCTTCAGTTTTCAAAGTTGAAGGTGTGTTTTCATGAACCATCTTTTTCTCAAAATAGGGGTCAGTAACAATAGGCACGTCGAAAGCATCATTATCAAAATGGTCTCCGTCACATTCGTCTTTAAATGGTTTTATTACAAAGTCAGTAGATTCCTCGGTCTTAACTGTCTCTGGTAACTGAATGACATTGGAATTCTTCAGACGCAGCTTCCTGAGCAGCTCGTCCGAGCGCTCGCACTTGAGCCGGAAGCCGTGCGCGGCCTCCAGCTCGCCGAGGCAGTCCCCGCAGATGGTGGCGGGGAGCCCGTCCTGGCTGTGCATCTCCACCCGCGCCACCGCCATCACCATGGAGGCCAGGGACACCGAGGGAGCGCCGGACAGGGAGGGACGCACCTCGTGGAGATACTTAGATTCTAAGGCGTTTTCCGTTAGACAAATTCGACACAACTTTTCGGAATTTTCTGATACACTAAGACTAGTATGGGGTAATTGTCTTCCACTTTGCATTATTTATGAGTAAGAAACGTATTCTCAATAGAATAGTTTGCAATAATTGCCAGTAATTATGGATATGGAGAGTAAAAAAATACAAAAAGTAAACAAAAATATCTATTAAAATCCCTCCCTTGGGGACATCGAATGACAGCTGCTGTCAAATAACAGTCCAGTGCCGTGTTGCCGTGCTGTCTTGAAAATATTTACCAGACCGTAAGAACATAGATAATATTTGCAACATGGAGTTTTTCTGGGCCGTTAGTATGTGTCTCGAGCAGTGATCTCGTAATTTATTTGGATTATAAATGTGAAATTAATGTAAAACACGACTACGATCGTATTGTACGTGTCACAAATATTCTAATATAATACATTTGAGTTTCCGCAGTGCCAGTATGACAATTTTACTCTGTCTAACCTCTCCCCTCGTGCCGGACCATTTGTAAAGTACGTATGTGTATGAATTTCCTTCAGTGTGTTTGTTAGGAGCTAGTTTCATTTTATTCTATTATTCTAAATTCATTTTTTCACCCCGTTACGGGGTGAAAAAATGAATTTAATCGAAATTTCATCCCCGATCCGAATAACTTCCCAACGTTGCCCATGTGATTTCGCGAATGTCAATATTATGTTATAGCCATGTTTCATGGCATAATAGGTGAGATTGCACTGGACAAATTTTACATGACCGAAAATACGTTTTCTCACTGGAGGCTTGTTTGATCTTAGTTAAGTTTAATTTTAATTAGTGATAAGACTATGAAAGACAATTTAAAAACAATAATAGTGCTTAAATAAGTGAATTGACAATTTTCGTAAGTGGCCACACTTTGGGAGGGGGATGACGTAACCCCTCACCCTGCGGAGCAGGCTCGAGAGGGCTGCATGTAGCGGCGCTCGACAGTTGAAAATCAGACTTCAGAGGAGGCGGGCGTGCGGCTTCCCAGCGCCCGCTGGCCGCCAGCGCGGCCGCCGGCCAAAGGCCATTCCCGCTTCGCACGTTCCTCTTGGCGCGGACGCCATTAGCGGCCAACTCGCCACCTCGCTGGCTTCGCAGATCACCGTCCTCGTGCTAACCAGCTGCGCCAGCTAATCACCATTGGGGCTTGATGCTGGCTTGACTGCTGTCGCTGCGAAGGGAACCCGCGCTATCCGCGGTCCATCATCCGCGTGATGCTTCTGTGCTGTGCAGCGTCGGTCCTCGCCAGAGATCAAGTAATGTTATTCAGTGACGGAGTAGTTTTAAGTCGTTGGCCAACGAATAGCAAGTAAGTCCTGTTTAGTTTGTAAGTAATCTTATTTCTTTCTTTTTGTATTTTGTATGTTTGTGTATTTAAATATAATTGTAATTAGTAAATGTTGGTTTCAATCTCATATCACTATACATCCCGTAACACCTCAGAGATCACATACTGATGACATTAGCGAATTAACACAAGGGCAATACGTTGTGAGGAGTTGCTTCGAGATCGGGAGTGAGATACGAGTAATCTTCATTTTTCACCCCGTGACAGCAACTTCTTCGTAACAAATTAATAAAGATAAACATTTTCAACATTGTTATTTGATTAATATTGTTGGTACTTTGTAAATTGGGAAGATTCTACGTCACATTATTTGAAAATGTTATGTGGAATTTTCAATGTAGAGAGTTTAGAGAGCCAAATTGACATACCAGCATTGAGAAAACACAAATGTATTATAATGTTTGTAACACGTATATAAGGAGTAATAATACAGTCGTAGTCATATTTTACATTAATTTCATATTTATAATCGAAATAAAATGAGTTCACGGCACGAGCACAGTGATTTCACGGATTCCAGTATTTAAATGTGGGTAAATTCGGCCCCATAAATTGCCACCTTGTAAAAAATGTTTTCGGTGGTTACGACCTGGCAAATAGTTTCAAGACGGCATCGCAAAAAGTGGTTTGGCTGTCGTCTATGACTATTAGCCGCCCAGAAAAGATGTGTAGAATAAAGAATATTTTAACCTAAAGTATTCACAAATTTTACAATGTCACAAAAATTACTGTCTGTTTTGAACCCATTCGCGTGTTTTATTAGATCATTAACCGGCATGAGAAAATACCCAGGCGGTATCAAATATTATCCGAGGTGAGATAGTGTATTCGCTCAATTGTACACCATGAAACCATCTCTGCGTTATTTTTCCTTAGTAAGATTCAACAGGATGATACATGAGTGTTGTATGGTGCAGGTACCCCGACGAGCAGGACCCAGTAGTGGTGCCTTCCAAACTGTTTCGCGTACAGCGGACGAAGGGGCTGCGTGGAGTCCCGCGCTTGCAGAGGACCATCCTAGAGCACATGGGCCTCGGCTACCGGGTGAGCGCTACTAATAGCCCAATCGGCACAAATGAAAGAAGCAATCAAATTACAAAGATTAATGTTTTTATTTAGATTCCTCATTACAACATCGTATTATATTTGGACAGTACTAACATTGAGGTTGTATGTTTTAGGGGAAGCAGGCCGTGGCCATTATGAAGAATATTCCGGAAGTGAATGCTCGCCTGTGGAAAGTGAAGCACCTGGTGCGGATTTCAGCCATTACTTTTCCGTACGGCGAACCCAAGGCAGAGGACGTAGGACACACCGTGCTGAGGGAGGACGGGGTGTGCGAGGTGCGCGGCCGCATCGGCGGCCCTCCCGAGCCCCCCCTCCGCTTGCCTCCCCCGCTGCCCGCACCGCACAACGTTCGCCTCACGCGAGAAGTGGTCGAGAAGGATTGTCGCCTCAAATGGCTCAACCCCTTTGCCGGGGGCTACTAGTCATCACCGCTTTGAGGCAAACATATTTACGGATGATTGAATTAGATAATTTATTATAAGATAATATAGAATGATTTTACTGAAGTCTCTTGATGGTGGAATAAATACATTGAAGTACACTTATCTATTGTTTAAAGTTAAATAACAGCGACATTCTAGTGCGTGGGCCAGCGACGTGCCGCCAGTTTAGAGCAAGCAAAGGAGCAGGCAGGGAGGGCGAAGGTGGCGAGCCCGTCTCCCTGGTCCAAGGTTATCGAGGAGAATAAGTCCCGCAGCAGCAGGCGGCGCCGAGGAGCCGGTGCGGGAGGCACGGCCCGCCCGCAGGCCGTGCAGCTTGCGCACGCGTCTAGGTACTCGGCCAACACGGCTGGCACGCTGTGCAGAGGGTAGGCTACGTTCCCATCCAGGACTGCCGCAGCAGCTAGGTCCAGCAAGGAAGGGATCCGGGTAGACACGGGGCACTCTTGCGACTCCGCCCACAGCGCGGTGTTGGAGGAGACGTCCAGGTGCTGCAGGGTCAGGCGTGCGAGCCCGGCTGGGAGGACGCGCAGCTGGTTGCCGGATGCGGACAGGAATCTGGAAGTCATTTTAAAGGAGAACTACCTTCCTTTTAAACTCTGGCACTTGTAAATATATTGTACCTACAGTAATGATGAGTACGGAAGTAGAGGCTCAAAAATAAAGTTGTCTGAAATATAAAACACATCCTACATAAAATGCTCAATTATGATATGGAAGTAGAGTGTAAACACTGGACTTCCATTGCACCGCATAATCCACTTTCTTTATTAAACTAACTAACCACCACGTTGATCCTTTCTGACATTGTGTCATGCACGCACTTCCATTTCTCAGACTCCTCACGTGGCCGACATATCCCATTCTTTCCATGAGTCCAATGAAGTTTACCTGTACAACAACTTTAGAAGTTCCCTAAATTTAACATCACTATCCTCGTACTTAATACTAACATGGAGGCTATTCCAGACCAACGGACCTGCAACGCTGAAAGCACGATCATAGAAACTTGCTTTATTGGCTCTGACTGGAATTGTTATGTTCTTTGCATTTGGTTCTACTGATCGGAGTGAACATTGTCTTTCCGTTGAGATGGGTGTCACGCAGAGGTCCGAAATATACGTTGGCGCTTAAACACAATTTGTATTTTACTTGCTCTCGGATTTTAAGCCAGTGAAGTTCCTTCAGGAGCGGCGTGATCGGGCAGAGCAGCATTGAATAGGCTTGGTATTCCGCTTGATTGATTATTTGGTAATCCAGCGTACATTCCGTTACAATAATCTAAACGTGACACTACAAAAGAATTTAGGAGGGTTCTAGCTTCATCAATAGGCGCGTGTGCCAAGGCAGAGGAGAGGATACTGACTGCAGGGCGCCGAGGCGGGCGAGGCCGGGCGGGAGTGCCGCGAGGCGGTTGCCGTCGAGGCGCAGGGTGAGCAGGCGGCGCAGGCGGACCACAGCCGCAGGGGTGCGGGACAGGCCCAGGGCACTCAGGTCCAGCAGTCGCAGGGCCCCGGAGAGCTGTACACACAAGCACAGCGGCGTCATTAGACTGATCACACTTATTGTACCGTTGTACGAGTACATCAGAGCCTGAGCAAGTCACCTGCTTCCCTTGGAGCCATCGCCAGTCGCTGTGCTCGAGGGGGTTTCCGGCCAGGGAGAGCTCGGCGAGCGGCAGGCCGCCCAGCTCGGCGGGCAGCGCGCGCAGCTGGTTGGCCGCGAGGTCCAGGCGGCGCAGCGAGCGCAGGGCGAGCACCTCGCGCCGGAACACGCGCAGGCCCGCGCCACTCAGACTCAGCTCCGTCAGCCCGCGCGGCAAGCCCCGTGGCGGATAGCGCGCCATGTCCGAGATGGTCAGCCGCGAGGGCGGCGCTTTGCTGTTCACTTCCGACACGTTTGTTAGGGCGAGGTCCTCCGCCTTCCCGTCCAGAGTCAACTTCAAGGCTTTCAAAAATATTTTCAGTCTTTCCGCATCAGCTTTTATGCACACGTCATTAGGGGGAAAAGCGAACCTAATTGTGGCTTTACCCTCCTTGCAAAACTTTGTAAACACTTGCTGTATGTTGCCGTTTACTTTGTACCTCGTGCCGTATTTGTTTAACGATGAAAAGTGTAGAATATGAAAAGAATTTCTGTCTTTGGGTTCTCGACCCAAGGCTAGAGTCGATTTAATAGCGCGTTTACTTGCTGCCGAGACGTTTGAGGTCGGGAGTAAACGATTTAACACACAAACTTCGCATTGCAACTTCATTTCCGATTATTTCTTTATTCAACTTTTATTATACACGACCTCTGTTTCGGAAGATAATTTCAGCGCTATTATTAAAAACAAGATCAGATTCACAGCTGTTATTTGTCTGACAGCAACAACGCATAGATAACGGCTTACAAACTAACAGGTGTGATTTTCCCGCCAAATAGAAATGTACGTCTTTACCAATGCCGTCGTGAAAGTATCAACCATGCCCTAAGCACATAGATAATATTTGCAACATGGAGCTTTTCTGGACCGTAGTATGTGTCTCGTGCCCTGATCTCGTATTTTATTTCGATTATAAATGGGAAATTAATGTAAAAGCCGTCCGGGCAATGCCGCTTTGACGTTATATATATTCCGAAACAGCAATGGCACGGACACATACTAACGACCCAGAAAAGCTCCATGTTGCAAATATTTTTTATGTGATTCCTCTACATTCATACATCTTTTCATGAACGCACGTCGATTTATCCGACTCCTCACGCGACCGACATTTAATATTTGATTGATTATATCGGGCCACGTTCCTAGGCCTTCAGAGGGTTCAGAAAAATTTCTGAGATATCTCTACATGAGGGAGTTTGGTAGCTATCCGTGGCTTTATCCCACTGCATTCCTCTTGGGCATGCTGGGGACCAATAGTTTACAGATAAGGAGGGATGGGTGCACACTTACCCATTTCTTCAGACTTATCAGGGGATTCTTTGAGAATTCCGTCATCTTGGAGGCTATCCATCTTTATGTTCCGGATGGTTATCTTCGACAGCGTCAGCAGAATGTTTTATCTCCCAGCATGCAGAACCAACCTGACTCTGGTGATGCCGGTGGGGAGAGCAATCAAACTGCTGAACATGATCGCTTCGGAGATCGATGTCTTTCATATTCGTGAAAGTACGTTCAGAAGACAAATACTTTTGACTTTGGAGAGTATATTGTATTCCTAATGTCGAACCATCTCTCATGCGTTCCTGGTATTATATATTTATTAGGTTTTACCTGTTCTCAATAGATGCCTTAAACTATAAAAAATGTTTGTAATGTCTTTTGAGAAAATAAACTGATTTGATTTGATTTGATAATAAAGAAATTTTGTGCAATTATTTTTTTGTATTCATTATTTAAAATGAACTTCTCCCAAGAAATTTCAATTAAAAATATTAATTACCTAAAAAATGATTTTCTACCTCCACACACAACTCATTCATGCGGCACTCCACTCTCCTCTGTTCGCCCCCGCGGGAGACGCGGCGTGATGGGTTGCGGACCTCATCGAAACTGTCGGCATATCTCCCGCACCCCGTAAATCAGAACTTACAATTATTACATTTTTATATGCTCGCAACATTAGAATAGCATCATTCTAAACCATAGAAAAATCGGAAAACGACATCACTGTTTTTTTCTCATTGAAAAGTCACATAGTTGGCTAGTGTTTTCTTATATTGCTTTGTTATTCGAAACAGCCCTACTTTCTATTATATTATTTCTAGTTGTCAATTATAAACATGTCCGATGATTACGAAGGTTTACGATTAATTTGTTTGTATTTAACGTGTGTGAGAAACAGTATATCTTTTTTGTCATGTGTAGGTTATAATGTTTTATTTTTTTATTTTCCAGAATGCTCAAAGCCCAACAAACCTAGCAAAACGAATAACGTTTTACCGATTTGGGGAAATGAACAATCCATGAACCTGAACCCGTTGATTCTCGCTAACATCCAAGGATCCAGTTACTTCAAAGGTAGGTAAGAGATCCGTCCAAAGAGACAAGAGACAAGTGGCAAGTGTCGTGTCGCCGGGCCGCGCTGTACTTATTAGTTGCGCTCGTGTTGCAGTGCACCTCTTCAAGCTGAAGACGTACCACGAGGTGGTGGACGAGATCTACTACCAGGTGCGCCACCTGGAGCCCTGGGAGCGCGGCTCACGGAAGACGGCAGGCCAGACCGGCATGTGCGGCGGCGTGAGTATGTCCTACCGCGCCTGCGCGACTAGCGCTCCTCACCTCCCCCGCCCGCCGGCTCGCCCTTTCTTATTGCGAGGTGCTGTTGCAGGTGCGCGGCGTCGGCGCGGGCGGCATCGTGTCCACGGCCTACTGCCTGCTGTACAAGCTGTACACGCTGCGGCTGACGCGCAAGCAGCTCAACGGCCTGCTGGCGCACCCCGACTCCCCGTTCATCCGCTCGCTGGGCTTCATGTACGTCCGCTACACGCAGCCCCCCGCCGACCTGCTGGACTGGCTGCTGCCCTACCTGGAGGACGAGGAGGCCCTGGAGGGCGGCGGCCCCGCCACCATCGGCCAGCTGGCGCGCCACCTGCTCACCAAGCTGGACTGGCACACCACCCTCTTCCCTCGCATCCCCGTGCCTATTCAGAAGCACATCCAAGAGCGCCTGGCTGAGCACGACCGCCGCCTGGCTCAGCACAGGTGAGCGATCCTTTATTAATTATCAAGGATTAATGCAGCAATTATGTTGGCTGTGGAGACAGATTCTACTCCATGCGGGCACGCAATTACGCAAAGTAATAAAATATAATTGTGGTAGAAGGGGCAAAGGGAAGTTAACAGCCAAGCTTATTGATGAGTCAACTATTTACGTGGTCTTGTAATTACATAGAAGGTGTATAAATACATCACTTGAAGCAATGAAGAATGTGATATGAGCAATTAATTACCATAAAATGTCCACTATTGAAAAGTCACGCATGACGAGTGCTTGTCCTGGTGATGGCATCAGAAAACGAAAGTCTCTGGAACTTAATAATAATTCATAGATGAACCGAAGGCGTTAACGCTGTGGAATTCCATTACAATTTTTTTATGAATTGAAACACTGTTTTTCCACTTTTGAGTTTATTTTTCTCGAGACGATTCGAAGGCTTTAACTTTCACCTTCGGGAGAACCTTATAAACTCAATCGTTCTTCCAATGATAAAGCCAATTCCAATGATAGCCTTTGAAACATGCCGAGAAAAATAAACTCAAAAGTGGAAAAAAGGGTTTTAATTCATAATAATTCTTAACTCTTAAAGTTCATTAAATTGTATTCCCGCACGATAAATTAAACAATACTATTATATTTAGAAATATACATTCGGAATAATGAGAATTTCAATGCTGTCATTTGGTCTATGGCTCCGTTAGGTTGCATCTTATATTGCAACTAGTATACTATTATGTACATGTATAAAGTACCCGGAAATTGTAACTAAAATGCAAAATATTTAAATATTCATCAATATTTATTTTGTCCCCTTCAAAGTCCTCCATTGGATGGAATACACATATGTCAGCATTTTTCCACTCATCAAAACATTTCTGGTAGGTACTAGATGGTAGCACATGGATGGTTTGGTCTTTAACACCTTCCAAGAATTTTGTTTTATGGCTTCAATCGACCGGAAACGGGTTCCACGGAGCGGCAATTAAAATTTTGGGAACAGAAGAAAGTCACACAGAGTCAAATACAGAGAATATGGTGGTTTTTGGCCTTGAATTCAGTCACAATTGTGGCTATGTGCGCTTCTGAAGGATTTTATCACACAAACTGAATATGACCAAATAGTATTTCTTATTGAAAGTTTGTACTTCTGGAACGAATTTGAAATGCAAGTATTTAAATAAACATTGAGCATCACTTTGATATTTGTGCGACTTTGTGGTTTTTTCGGTTTTGGCTTGTTTTTCTCCATCCATTTCGATGATTGGTGACCCATGTCTCATCGCCAGTTTTGATGGGTTCCAGATCTGTTTACGGTACTGTTTTTGAAGAAAATCAACTGCTTACGAACTAGTGGAGCAGTGACGCATCTCATGCCCAAATTGCACCAAAATCAAACTAATGAAGTCACATGAAAAGTTCTGGCCATGGTTCAGGTTCATGCTACCTCTGTAATACTCACGTGACGATTTTTTAGTGCAAGTACCATCACTTTTTCATCAGTATTAGCGGTCCAAGATCGTCCAGAACGAGGTAAATTTTCTCCCGATCGTCTGTAAATGCTTTCTAGCAATTGTAGGCTTGAGTTTTCGATAAAACTGATTCACTATAAGCCTTTTCTAACATTCGCAATAATTCCGCACACAAAATTCTGTTGGAAACACAACGCACTTCTAAGGTGGACTAGTTGACAGATCACATTCATTTTGCATAGTAATTAAGGACAGTCCTACAAATATAGCAAAAAAATGTTTTTTAGTTTTCAGCGCGGGCAATTTAAATCCTAATTTCCAGATACTTTATTGTCATAAGGTATGTTTGATGATGGATATAACATATTAGGATATTACAAATGATGCAACAATCCAATGCTGCGCTTCTAATTGCTATAATTTTGGAAATAATATGAATTTTGAAATGTTTCAACATTCGCTGTTGGCATTATTTGACTCAGAGGATTAATTAAAACAATGGTGAATAATTGACTTGGATCCCTTCTCATAAGAGTATTTTTCCAGCAAATACCCCCGTGAACGTGACAATGCTCCCCGGGATCGTGACAACGCTCCCCGGGATCGTGACAACGGTCCGCGGGACCGTGACAATGCTCCCCGGGATCGTGACAACACTCCTCGTGACAATGCTGCTCGAGACAATGCCCCCCGAGATCGTGATAATGCTCCTAGAGACCGCGAGGGAAACAGCCACCGAGATCGTGACAGGGAACGGGAGAGAGACAGGGACAGAGACAGAGGCAGCTACCGGAATGAGCGCGACAGAGACAGAGCACGGGAGAGAGATCGACGGGACCGAGGGGGAGGGCGGGAGCGCTCGCCTGCCTCCAGGCGGCACCACCGGTAGTGGCGCTCCATCGGGACTCTCCAGCCATCTGGTGACCCTTCCATTTCTAGTTTCTTTTAACTCCAGATGAACCATTTTATAAAGCAAAACCATAGAGCCAGACCATAACAAATGTAGGAGATGCTCAGATGGATGGATCTGGTTAGCTCTGACATGATTGAGAGCCTGTTCTATTTGTTGATATTCGCGGCCCTCTGGTGCCCGGGAATCTAAGCACTCTAAAGAAAACTATGTAATTCTCTGTATGAAAACTTAAATCAATAAATCGTGACATTTTTATAATGAAATTGTTTTTTTTTACTAATTCACCATTATATGCAGCAATCAAAACCCTTTGAGATGAACAAATAAGCGCAATGTGAACCATAGAGAATTGAAATAACGCCGTGTGTTTGGCATGTCTACAGACACAGCGTGGGCACAGAGTGGCAGCGTGCGGCTAGGAAGGGTAAGGTAAGGGTGCTAGAGACGTCTATTAACACAAGAGTCTTTGCCTGGTCACATTATTTCTGGTCAAGCGTAACACATTGCACATCATGTGAGAAATATGTATTTACTTTAATAAAGTCTGATTCGATGTCTTAGCTCTTGACGTATGGATGGCCACTCCTTGCAGTGCAACGGAAAAAAAAATGGGTGAGCTGCGTAATCAAATCAAATTTATTTGGAAAATAAAGTGCGAATGTCTTGTCATCCGAATGAATGTGTTTACTCAGTTGTTATTAAGAGTGACTTTACACAGCTGCGGCGAGAGAACTGAACTCAGTGCGTGGACTCCTGCTGCAGGAAGGCGGGGTACTTGCTGCAGACTTCTTCCCAGCTGCGGCGCCCCTCCCCCAGTTCCTGGAGCTCCGCGGCGCAGCTCTCCAGTTCCAGCCTCACCTGCGTCATGCTGTCTCTCTCTCTCAGGGTTACAGAGGGCGTCCCCTGCAGGGAATCGAAGTCAATGGTGACGGCGAAGGGCACCCCCAGCTCGTCGGTGCGGGCGTAGCGCCGCCCCACGGAGCCCGAGGAGTCGTCCAGTTTGTGCGACACACCGCAAGCCGTGAGTGAACGCGACAAGGCGCGAGCCAACGCCACCAGCTCCGGCGCAGCGCTGAGAGGGAGCACAGCGCACTTGATGGGGGCCACTAAGGCTGGCAGGGAGAAGTACGTCCGCTGCTCATCTCGAATCTTGAAGTTCTGCTCCAGGGCACAGTACATAATTCTGCCGATCCCGAAGGACGGTTCTATGACATTGGGAACTATTTCTTCTACATGCATGGTCTTCTTGGTGCACTTTATGGACACCAACTCGGGAGCCAAGGCAAATTCTTTGTTGTCCGCTTTCAGAGAGTAGGATTCTTGTTTCTCTATTGCCTCTCGGAGTTCATCAATTTCGCATATGGTAAGGGATGCGAGGGCATCATTAATACTTTTAGCGTCTTTTTTGTATATCTTTCCGATGGCGGCCTTATCAGGAGTGACCTCCGTGACCTCCACTTCTCTCGGCTGCGGTAGCTTCTTCTCAGCAGCGAGACGCACCTTAGTGGCGCGGGTGTGCTGCGTGAGGTCATACGCAGAGCGGTCGGCGCAGCCCACGCACTCCACCCAGCCGTAGCTGCTCAAGCACTCGGCGTCCCAGCAGTCGCAGGCGTAGTGCGCCATCTCGTTGGCCATGTGCTGGCGGAAACGCACCTTGCCGGCTCGGATGCCTACGGAGAGAAGGAAAGCTTGAATTCGGGCCATGAAGTACCCCAGGGTCTCGTTATTGACTACACCGGTGCGGACTGCTTCGCCGATGGTGCTGACAGTGGCGGAGCGCCCCCCCTCCTGCGCGGCGGCGGAGTACAGCAGCAACGGCGTGTCCTGCACGTCTACAAACTTGGGGTGCTCCTTGGTGTCGCAGAAATGCTCGATTTCGCACATGGTGAATTCACGTACCCGCAACAGCCCCGAGCGAGGGGAAATCTCATTTCGGAAGGAGTTGCCGATTTGTGCGGCGGCAAAGGGGAGGCGGCCTTGGTTGAACTCCAGGAGGCGCTTGAAGTTTACGAAGATGCCCTGCGCCGTCTCGGGTCGCAGGTAACCCTTGTTCAGCCCCGTCGGCCCAATCTGGGTGGAGAACATAAGGTTGAACTCCACCGGGGGGCTCAGATCATTCCCGCTGACTGGAGACTTCATTTGGAACTTATTCATGACAGAGGCCATCTCGTCGGCCGTCATACCGTCCAGGCGGACCACGATGTCGGCACATTCGGCGCGCAGCTCTGGCGAGGCTTTGGGGTCCGCTGCAGCCTTCTCGAGGTGCGCTTTTATGAGGTGGTCCAACCTGAAGCATTCGCCAGTTTTCATGTCCTTGGTCATGAGGTCGGCGAAACGCTCCACGTGGCCGGAAGCCTTGAGGACGGCCTCGGGTGTGAGGATGGAGCAGTCCACCTCCAGCATCTGCTCCTCCAGGACGAACATGCGGCGCCATAGCTGGATCATGTTGGCCTTGAGCGCACAGCCTGCCGGCCCGAAGTCGTACTGTCCCGTGGCGCCCCCGTAGATAGCGAAGGACTGGTCGTAGAAGAAGCGCCTCTTGAGCAGATCCTCCATGCGCGCGCGGTCGAATAGCTCCTCGCGCGGCGTAAGGCGCAGCTCCTCGTCCTCCAGTGTCTTCTTGCGCGTCTTCAGCTCCGCCACGGCGCGCTTCACGTCCAGCTCGGGCGCGCCCGCCTCCTTCAGGGATCGCAGCAGATCACCCTGCTCCTTCACCAGCGCCCGCAAGGGCGCCAGCTGCTCCTCGACGGCGGGGTCGCTCATGGTTGGCTGGAGTTTTACTTTCCTGTGGGCTTTATTACCTCCCCAAACTTTTGGGGCCCGGTGAGAACTGCTACTGGGATATTTGTAGGTTACTCTAGGGGCTAGGAGACTACGGCAACTTATGAAACGAAGTAATAATTTCATCTAAAGGAAATGGTAGCAGCCAGTCGTGTCTGCAGAGCGCCGCGTCCGTACTCTATTGGCCGACCGAAACACTCGAATGACAGGCAGCATGCCACGAGAACTATGATGCAAAACTCGGCTAATTTGACATTCTTCGCCATTCACCTCTCACTTCACTTTGCTGCGCGGCCTACGGCTACATTTCACTTGCTCACTGAAATTATTTAGTCGTGTTATCAACATTTAAGTATGTAGTACCTACCTATATCTAAAACAGCCACCTGGACAAGTCCCCTACAGGACGAGGTTAAGACGGCAGGGTTCATTTGAAATGTTGTTGGGCATCAGGTGGAGAAGGATTCTCAAGGCTGTATGCACCACGGAGGTGAAGAACGATAGAAGACAGACTTGAAATAGGTAGCCTACTCCTTGCGGGAAGAAAGTAATAAATGGCATCCCCAATTTGGGCGTAAATCATATTTCATTATAAATAAATAAATGGAGATTTGAAAAAGTTTCTTGAGATACATACATGCCAATAACCTTCCTCCCTGAAGAATTGGGAATCGTAGTCTTCTTCTTCAGCTTATCGCCGTCCACTCTTGGACGAAAGCCTCCTCCATGTCGATCTCTCCTGCGCAGTCTGCATCTATAGCACCCCAGCGTATCGTTCCAGGTCATCCCTATTGTAGTAATTAATAAAAATCGACACCCAAAGAACTGGAACGACTATCGTACGATTACTTTAATGAGTCATTTATTCTAATTATTCGCGTTATAATAATAAATAAGTGCCAGCAAGATCTCGACGATCTATTCAACCAGAAGATAGCAGCGAGCTGGCGAATTCTATCGAAGCCATAAATCTAAGTGGAATTTAACTCAACATATTCTTTAAAGAAAATTTTAATATCTTTATTTTTATGTTCGTTATTTTTCTGCAATATTGATTCAAATGACAAAAATTCATTAAGAATAAAAGGGTGCAGACGAAATAGCTATACGCAGAGGAGTTCGACAAAGCTGCATTTATTTAATGCACCCCTATTGTTTAACTTGTATTCCAATAAAGTCTTCCAAAGTATTGAAAACTCCAGTCTGCGAATGAAGGTTTGTAGGGTTGTAGTGGTATGGTTAATATAATAACATCAGATATGCTGACGACAGTATTCTCGATCTCCAAGAGTTTCTAAATATAATTGATGTAGCAGGAGAAAATCAAATGGATGACTTTTGATAATGCTTTAAGGAGGTAAAACATGTATTTCCCATAAATTATAAAAAAAACTTCTAGAAAACAGATCAAAACGTATTAATTAACAAATGGATGACATTTAGGCGACTTCATTATTCTGCATCTACTCTGCAAGCGAATGGTTGACTTATTTAAATACCTTGGCAGCATTGTAACTAAAGCGTTCGATCTAGATAGAAATTTAATAAAACTCAGAATTGATGCTGCACGTGCTGCATTTAATAAAATGAGAACCCCCTTTTGCAACTATAATCTAAACCTGTAACTCCGATAAAGAATGGTTAAATGTTATGTACTGTATGGTCTGTTCTACTATATGACTATGAAACTTGGAATCTAAAAGTGAATGAAACTTCGGTTGAACAGGATACCTAGGTATACAAATGTACCCTAGATCCCCCAAAAAATTATATTCTGTTTAAGATATGGCATACAATATGTAAATATTGTAAAAAATAAAACATGTAAATGCAATCGAGATTATTTTGTAATTTTATTACACTTTATTTTTGAAAACAAAGGTGTTTCGAATGACTTCTTCTCTTCTTTTTCTGCATACGTGCTGCCCACAGTCAGCAATGAATGACAGACACCCTTAATCAGTGTAAAAATCTGAGATGACTACAAAAAAATTATTGATGTGACTCTGATTATTTATTAAAACATTTAATAATATGTCTTTTTAATTGAAATTACGGAAAATAAGTGTTCCATCTCTGATACATAAGTTGGAACTTTATAAAATGAATTATATTTTGTGAAATGGCAATCTATTTTCTGTCATATTTCATAATTATAGGGTGCGGCAGGGACGAGCTGTCTATCTCCCTTTAACAGAATAATCGAATCGGGAATCGCGTATGAAAGAAAGAGGAAACGATATTAAATTATTTGTTTTTCTTTTTTGTACCTTTGATTTGACAGCACAAAGAGTCGGCCATTTTATTTAATCGGAGGACGCCGGAGTTTGGACGCTGCGCGCTATACTCGCTTCGATTCAAAAGGAAAACATTCCAGCCAAGTTTAGATCTGTGGCGTGTGGATGGAGGATCCCAATAGGATGATGGCGCACGGGGGCGGGCTTATGGGGCCGCAGGGCTACGGCCTGGCGGACTCCGGCGGCCCGGACTCGGAGGCGCGCAAGCAGGACATCGGCGAGATTCTGCAGCAGATCATGAACATCACGGATCAGAGCCTGGACGAGGCGCAGGCGCGCAAGCACACGCTCAACTGCCACCGCATGAAGCCGGCGCTCTTCTCCGTGCTGTGCGAGATCAAGGAGAAGACGGTGCTGTCGCTGCGCAACACGCAGGAGGAGGAGCCGCCCGACCCGCAGCTCATGCGCCTGGACAACATGCTCATCGCCGAGGGCGTGGCGGGCCCCGAGAAGGGGGGTGGAGCGGGCGCGGCGGCCTCGGCCAGCGCGGCGGCCCAGGCCGACTGGGGTGAGTGTACGTGCTCCTTGCTCCGCTACTCCCGCCCCGTGCCCTCGCCCGGCGAGCGTGTCTCTGCTAATGTGTCGTGTGCTCCGCAGGTGGCTCCGGCCAGGCGGACAACGCCATCGAGCACTCGGACTACCGCGCCAAGCTGGCGCAGATCCGCCAGATCTACCACCAGGAGCTGGAGAAGTACGAGAACGCCTGCAACGAGTTCACCACGCACGTCATGAACCTGCTGCGGGAGCAGAGCCGCACGCGCCCCATCACGCCCAAGGTGAGTGAGCGGCGAGCGAATGTAACGAGAGTATGAGAGTGAGAGAGGCCCGAGTGACTCTGGATCTGGATTGCAGGAGATCGAGCGCATGGTGCAGATCATCCACAAGAAGTTCAGCTCCATCCAGATGCAGCTGAAGCAGTCCACGTGCGAGGCGGTGATGATCCTGCGCTCGCGCTTCCTGGACGCGCGGCGCAAGCGCAGGAACTTCAGCAAGCAGGCCTCCGAGATACTCAACGAGTACTTCTACTCGCACCTCTCCAACCCCTACCCCTCGGAGGAGGCCAAGGAGGAGCTGGCGCGCAAGTGCGGCATCACCGTGTCGCAGGTGCGCAGGCGACCGGCCTGACCGGTATATCCTTACTGACTGCGCGTGTATTGTTAGCTAGTAACGCCCTCTCCCTCCCGCCGCAGGTGTCCAACTGGTTCGGCAACAAGCGCATCCGCTACAAGAAGAACATCGGCAAGGCGCAGGAGGAGGCCAACCTGTACGCCGCCAAGAAGGCCGCCGGTAATGATGATTTTCATATGTTCGACTAAATGTGAGGATACCACATCATTCATATCAATCTAACCACTAACAGCCGTGTTGTTTGTGCTAACCCGGCGGGGGCGCGCGCCGCGGCCTTCCGCTCGGCCCGCGCCCCCGCCCCTCTGACTAACTCCGGGCGCGGCCTTCACTTCCTCCCGTGGCCTTCCCTGTTGACCGAGTCCATACGTAGTAATTACTGTTACGGGCAGGCCACGCCTCTATTTTGTATTTTGTACCGAGTATATTCGCCTCTGCAGTCGGCCGAGGCCGGCAACAGAAGTGACCACACGCTCTTAGTTTGTACTTTAGTTGTAGAGGCCGCACTCCGCTCCCCGCGACAATACAAATTGCAATATTGCACAATGCAGTCTCCGCGAGCGGAGTGGGACCTCTCCGCCCCCTCTCTCGCAACTGAGAAAACCCTCGACGTCACAGCTGGGCAGTAACGATCTTCACACCATTGTTTGAGAAATAATAAATGTGAAAATACTCATTCAAGTAACATTATATCGCAGCAACTTATCTCGGTGGGTGAAATGTTTTCTCAGTTGCGAAATGCTAAAAGTGCGCCAGCCCGGTGGACTGCCGCCTGCTGCAGCTGCCTGCTGAAGGGGGTGCGCTAGCTCGCAGCAGTCCACCTCCGGCTGTCCACCGCCCCTGTCTAGTTCTATTTGGAATTCTTTCTTCAGCAAGACAGTACTCTCTGATTGTAGTTCCCAGGATATGTAACTCGGTGCATATGTTTTGAATAAAGAACCGCTCGGATTAGACACACAAGCAAAGTACAGAGAGTACTGACGCAGCACATCAGGGCTAGAGTAGGATGAGGATGGAGGAAGTGTGTGGAGCGGGTGTTAGTTGTGTGTTGTGCAGGGGCCTCTCCGTACTCCATGGGGGGTGCCTCGGGGGCGGCCACGCCGCTGCTGTCCCCTGCGCCGCAGGACTCCATGGGCTACAGCCTGGCGGGCGGGCCCTACGAGCCCCCGCCGCAGCCCTACGACTCTTCACTGGCCTACGACCCCATGCACCAGGACCTGTCTCCCTAGTCCAGCACTGCCCGAGGAGGGGAGCTGCCACGTTTCCCGCTGTATTCTGGAATGTGTTATTTATTTTAGTTTGGACGCAATCAGACTCCCGGAGTTGTATGACGCCGCAGTACGGTGGTTGAGTGCCCTCTGCCCCCCTGAGGAGGGTCCACTTAGATTTAAGAATGACTCTGTGTTTTATTTTCGTAAAGATTTAGTATTAAGGTCGGCAGTGCCGCTGCTGTGTATACGACTAGAGCCCGTTGTTGTGAGCGTCTAACATAACTACATAAGTGTGTCTGTATACGTCTCCCGCCGGAGAACCCAATTAAACTTCCACTACTCGCACCCCTCGTCTCGTTTCATTCCACCGCCCCCCACCTCCTCACCTGCCCCCTGCCCGGAGGTCTAAGTATGCATATGCCATTTATTGCTTTATTATGCTGCCAATATTATACTTAATAAATAAACCACAAAAACATGCAATTAGCCAACTTTACTTTTATTATATTGCTGGGGCTTGACTCCGAGTCAAGCAGGGGCGGGTAGGGCAATCCGGTTGGTTCGTGTCCAGACCATGTACCTATGCATTCTTCAAAAGCAGACTTCAAACCTGAAATGCAGATTTTTCTAAATTCAAAAGTAAAAATATTTTTAAGCTAAAATGAAGTTGAAAACGAGGGGAAAAATAATTTTAAAAATATGTATGTTTATTTGTGGATTTTATTCATAAAAAATGGCTTGTTGCAGATATGTAACATCATGCAGAAGGCGAACAAAATATACGGAAAAAGTGGAAATTTTGAAAACAATTATTCCTCTTATTAAAGCACAGGAAGTGGAATGGAATGGAAGCGAAGCATGGAACTGGCAGAAGAAAGATGAGAGCAGAATATATGCGGTAGAGATAAGGTCCCTAAGACGTATGTGTGGTAGAACGATGTACGACAGAATCTCAAATGCTGATATTAGGAAGGAGTGTAGAGCGAAAGAAGGTATTATGAACAAAATTATGAAAGGTTCGCTTCGTTGGTTCGGACATATGGAGCGCAGGGGTGAAGAAAGAATGGTTAAAAAAGTATACGTTAACAATGTAAATGGAGTAAGGAGTCGAGGTAGACCGAGGAAAATATGGCATGACCAAATTAACCAAATATTAAAAGTTGGTCATGCCAGAAGCCGGAAGAATCGACGTGCGTGTATGACTCGATGTGTGAATGTGGAGGAAGCTAGAGAGGTGTGCCAGGATAGAGTAGTGTGGCGGTCCATTCTCTCTGCCTACCCCTGCGGGGAAACGGCGTGATGGTTTTGTTGTTTGTGTTGTTTAAAGCACAGGATGACACCACATTGTTTGTGAAGTTCCACCGCATCTCGGGTCCATATGGGCCAGTCCTCACCTCCTCTGGTGGTATACGAGTATATTGGGATGGTCTTTTAGATTCTATAGTCTCGTGTACAATTTTATCTTTCAAATCACTAGTGAAAAAAAAAATGAAAGCAATTCGTATGGTGTCCAATTCCATAAGTTGAGAATTTCCTCTTAATTTAATTTGTAAATCATTTAGGACCAAGTTTTTTTTTCCAATTAATTTTCGAAGAGCGGCTCTTCTCACTCCATCTGCTGTAGGGAGTATTGGATCAGCACCCACCGTTGGAATCATGTCCAATACTGAAGAGCTCTCAGATTGGCAGATCTGCATCAGTATCAATATCAACCATTTCAATTTCCATCTTTCGAGTCATATCCATCGCCCACGTGGTTGTTAAAATATTCTTCCAACTCATCATCCAAGAAATACAATGTAAGTAGCAAGAATACATTATAATATCTAAAATATGATGCACTACGTACTACATTATTACTATTTATTTATTATTTATTTATTTATACATTTACAAATGAGACATAACAAACGATAAAACATTTAGGCGACTCATTTGGACACAAAACGGTATTATAAAGATAAAAAAACAAAACAACATGAGACCAAAAAATCATACATATCAGAAGGAATCCAAATATGTCGACATCAGTGAGGCAGTACTCTTTCCAGAATTTGCAATATTTTTTTTTTGAATACTGCCTCACTGACACTGAAAATGTCCAAATCCGAGATGATTAGATTCAGCGTCCGAATTGCTCTTCCTACTGGCATCACCAAAGGCAGGTTGGTTCTGCGTGATGGAGTAAAGAACAATTGATGTCGGCGCTGTCGCAGGTAGTTATCAGGAACAAAAAGACCTATTTGCTCCAGAACATAGGGGTTCTCAATAGAGCCCCGAATCAGTTTGTAAAAATGTGATGTTAGTAATCCTTCCCTCCTTAGTTCGAGGGAGTTATACCCCAGCATACCCAAGAGAAATGCCGTTGGATAGAGCCAAGGATATACCCCGTACTCTCTCATGTAGAGGGCTCTCAAGAATTTCTTTTGAACCCTCTCCAACATGAGAGAATACTGAGCCTCATGAGGTCTCCATATCACGGCACCTCCCTCGAGTCTGCTTCTGACTAAGGAGTTATACAGAGTTCTAAGGATCCGGGTATCTCTGAAGACCCTAACAGTTGGAAGAACAAAACCCAGCATCTTTAACGAAACGTCACATACCTTCTCGATCTGAGCACGAAATGTCAATCGACTTTCGTAAATTATCCCAAGATCTCTGACAGTAGATACACGTTTGAGGCTCTCATTACTCATGGAATATGGATGATATGTAGGTAATGTAGTGCGCTATAGGTAGAATGACATTACAACACATTTGGTTGAAGTAAATCTGGTTGCGCTTGCAACAATCCTGTCAATATCGGATTGCAAACGCAAACAGTCCTCCAATGTTGTTATTTTAAAGAAAAGTTTTAAGTCATCTGCAAATAAAAGAAATCGCGAGAAGTGTATTGCTTTCGCGACATCGTTTATGAAGATTGAGAAAAGAAGTGGACCTAGGTTTGAGCCTTGGGGTACACCTGAATAAACGTAAAATGGTCGGGAGTGAAATTTTCCATAAGATACAAATTGTGTCCTCTCTTTCAGGTAACTTACAAAGAAAGATACAAGACGAGAAGAAAAACCGATTTCTTCTAATTTACTGATAAGAATATCATGATTTACGGTGTCGAATGCCTTGGAGAAATCATTGTACGAGCAGTCTACTTGGTGACCTGCATCCAATGCCCCGGCTACATAATCCGTAAATATGAGAAGATTTGTGTCAGTTGACCGTTTTTTTCTGAACCCATGTTGTTCCGTTATAATAAACGGTTCAACACCGGGTAGTATAAATTTGTGAATCATAGATTCGAATAGTTTAGCCGGTGCTGGTAGAATAGCAATCGGCCTGTAATTTTTGACCGAGGCTCTAGAACCACTCTTAAAAATAGGACATATCCTAGAGATTTTCCAAGAGTGGGGAAATGTGCTAGAACTCAGGGCCAAGTTAAAAATAAAACTTAACGGTTCTTTTAGGAATTCTGCACAACCTTTTATGAAAAAAAATGGCATAAAATCGGGGCCTACCGAATGTGAGTTCTTCAAATTACGAATGGATTTTTCAACATCTGTAGGATTAAGGGAATATACATCGATATTCTGTGCTCCACTGTCAGTGAGACCGGTCGCCATACCAAGATTTAGCCTTGGGGGAGTTTTACTGTACACTGATTTGAAGTGTTCAGCAAATGCACTGGCTATATCAGCTCCTCGAATATGTTTCTCCCCATGCGTCATATTCTCAACAAAGCCACCGTCTTTGCGCAGTGTTTTAATATAATTCCAAAACATCTCGGGATCACCCACGATATTACCTCCAATGGAGTCCATATGTGTTCGAAAGGCCACACGAACACTACGCCTGACCATCGATCGGTATTGCCTGAACTGTTCGTACTCATCTCGAGAGCCGGTGACCTTCCTATGATGAGCCTGTTTGATTCTTATATTCACAATAATTTCCCGGGTGAACCATCTCGGATATCTACGTCCACCATTATTTGGAATCCTCCTGGGAAAGCAATTATCAATAACATCATATACACAATTATAGAAAAAGTCAACTGCCTCATTCACATCAGTGAAGCCCTGGAGTTCACTCCAGTTCATCTGGCTCGTGGAACGATACAGTCTATCAACATCTTCCTGCGCAAAATTCCACCCAAAGAAAGAATTTCCTTCGTGACCCGGTACTGCTGAAGATTTTGTTGCGTTGCTGGTATGGTGTAAAGTAAATTCCAACGCGGGATGGTACCTGTCCTCACGCACAAGGGGATAGAGACCACGCGCAACATCCAGTTTGATATTACACAAAATCGAGATCGTGGTCGAAAGCCAACGAAGCGGCCCAGACTGTGGCCAAGCCAGGACTGACGGCCAGGAAGGTGTTGCTGTGTGTTTGGTGGGATTGGCAGGGAATACTCTACAATGCGCTGCTCCCCTATGGCCTAACGCTTAATTCTGCCCTCTACTGTGAACAACTCCACCGTTTGAAGCTGGCGATCGAACATAAGCGGCCAGCATTGGTGAATAGGAGAGGAATCGGGTTTCACCAGGACAACGCCAGGCCGCACACATCTTTGATGCCGCCAGAAGCTCCGGGAGCTCGGATGGGAAGTTCTTATGCATCCACCCTATAGTCCGGACATGGTACCAAGTGACTACCACCTGTTCCTGTCTATGGCCAACGCGCTTGGAGGTACAAATTTGGCCTCATTAGAGGCCTGTGAAAATTGGTTGTCTAGGTTTTTTGCCAATAGGGACAAGGGCTTCTACGAGAGAGGCATTATGAAGTTGGATTCTCGTTGGCAACAAGTTATCGAACAGAACGGCGCATATTTGGCTTAAATCGGATGATTGTGACACTTTTTATGAAGCATTGAAATAAATCGAAAAATACGAAATTACTTTTTCCCCAACCTAATACATACCCAAATGCATTGTTTGTAATAAAGAGAGAAGAAATGGTTGTCGATCTGCGCCGCCCGCGCCGTGCCGGGCAGGCTGATACCTGGTGCCGTCTCTGCGGAGAGCAGTGTCTCTCAGGATGCGCGAGAAGCAGCTGATCGAGGAGAATGAGTCTCTCCTGGCGAGGGCGAGGACCGCGAGAGGGAGCCAGGTCAGTGGGTCATTGCACATCATAAAGGGTGGAGAAACGTTTTAGGATTTTAATTTACAGGAGAACTACGAAGCATGTCAATTTGAATAATAAGATATGCCCCCTTGCCTTGCTCTGCTATAGCTGTGGGGAACTAGTTACTAGCTACTGACTGCTATTTCTGGATTCAGTCAAAGATCATTCGACGTGTTTCAAGAGTAGGTACCTACTGAAATCCAACAATCTTGAGGTATAAATATCACAAACATCGTTTCTGGATGGAGTAGCATGGTGAAAAGTAGGTACATCTTGCAATATTAATTGGAACAGCAACTTGTTGGGCTTGTAGGAACCTCGATCATTCTGTTTTTGATTTAACTCTCCCCTTATCTGTTCACAAACGTTTATTTTTTATAGTTCCAGGCCACGATACCAAGTATTTCTCCCACGTGTTTAGGTACCTACCTACACACCTGTACATTGAACTTTTCATCTACCTAATTATTACCAATCCAACAATTTTCTCTTCTGCTACATCTCGTTTATCCGAGAGCAGGTATCTAAATATTATATTTTACTGGCTATTTCCTGTCCGAAGGTCTGTAGGTACGGGTGACAGGTATAGTTTTTCGAATGCATCTTTCACCAAACAAGTTGATGAGCCCAGAATTAGAAATATTTATATTATAACATCATCCGATGGCTATATAGTGTTAGCTGGATGCAGCTCGACTTGTGTCATACTTCACAGCATCTAAAAGACATTCACTGCTCAAATGTCCTAGAAAGAATCCAGTTTGATGGTTGAGAAGACACGAAGGCCGTCAGTGTGTGTGTGAGAGGGAAGAACGGATCGGAAGCAATGTAGCGGGGAGGCTGCCGTCACTTTTTGCTTGGCTCCTACGAGTATTACCTAACTTAGATTATTTAGCATTTACGATGTGCCATTGTCATAAAGGTGAAACCATAAATTAATAAATACGCTCCAAGACTTAACTGCGCGATTGTTTTTTGTGTGCGGACGAAGGTGTAGGTAAACATGTAGAAATAATAATATTGTAATACCTACTGTTCGAGCCTACTAACACTATACAACTTCATAAAACACCTTTCATTTATTTTCATTGTGCAAACATGTCTTCAGCGAACATCGTCTGCAGAGTGCCGCTCCGTTGCTTCAGTCTCCTGTCTCGTTGCACCTGAACCAGGTGTACCTACTGGTATTTGTTTCGTCTATAATACGTAAAACTCAAAAGTTTATTTCTCGGTTTCCAACTAACTAACTAACTAACCGTCACACCGTAGGCAGAGAGGATGGACCGCCATTCCGTTCTGTCCACATTCACACATCGTAACATGCACGCTCGTCGATTTTTTCCACTTCGAATGTGGCCGCCTTTCTGTATTTGATTGATTTGGTCATGCCATGCTTTCTTTGGTCTTCCACGGCTTCTCTTTCCACTCACACTGCTTGTATACAACATTTTAAACATTCTTCTCTCGTCCATTCACTCCATATGTCCAAACCATCTCAGGGATCCTTTATTAATTTTACTTATGATACAATCATCTGCCTTACATTTCTTCCTTATTTCGTTGTTTGGTATTCTATTATATATCGTTTTCCCGCACATTCTTCTCAGTGATCTAATTTCTACGGCATTTATCCTATTTTCGTCCTTTTTTGCCAGCTCCAAGCTTCACTTCCATACATAAGGGTTGGCACTAGAACTCCATTATGTACAGCCATATTTGCTTTAGCTGACATATTTCTATTTGCAGTGATGACTCTGAGACCACAGCCAGACTCTTGTAAACATGCTTCCCAGATAAAAAAATTCAGTAACTTGCTCCAGTTTCTCACCGATCGCGCTATGTCACAAATTGCCATACATTCTTCTGTTTCAAATACCATTACTTTAGCCTTGGACACATTCATTTCAAGGTCCCTCTATTTGCATGTTTCATACATTCTTGATACTAAGGCTCGCAGATTTTCCATACTGCCAGGGGTTAACACAGCATCATCTGCATATAACACACAGCCGACTGACAAACTGTTCATCTCAGCACCACCGTTTATTCCAAGTATAGATTGAACAACCACGGGGACATCACTCAGCCCTGTTTGACAACTTTAGTGATGTCAAACCAAGACTACTCTGACACGGGCGGTGCTTTCCTCATAAAGGGATGCAACTGCGCGTCTCGCAATCTTGTCTCTTCTAAACCACTCTTACCTCATTTGTATCCACCGCACTCACATTTTCTATGGCAATCTCGTCATCTGTTACGTCACTACATACATAAAAAATATTCAAACACACTTTGTAAACTAAAATCTACAAATTATCTGTATTATGTATAATAAAGCATATAGATAAATAAACTATCAAATAAAACCGTAAAAGTCTATATGAACGTCTTATTGTGCCGCAAAACTACCACCAATAACCAAAGAATTCACGGAAAAACACTCTGTAAATAAATACTCTGAAGAATTAACAAAAAGAACGCACAAAAGATCAACCATTGAACAAAACTCAATATAAATGAAACGCAATGTTCGATCAGCCTTTCGAGCATATGTGAGCACCATTGAGGGAAATCTTATGGATGACCCCGGATCCTTCTGGAACTATGTGAAAAGTTTACGAAAGGATGGTGGCATCCTTAACACTATGATGCATGGGGATAGAGAGGTTGAGGGTGTAGATATAGCGAACGCATTCGCTAAACACTTTCAATCTGTCTATAGCAATGTTCCCCCGCGGCTTAATTTCAATTCAGCGACTAATTTTAGTGCCAATTGCTGTGGTCATAGCTTTGCAATATCACACATAGATGCGAATGATATTAAATCGTCCATCAAAGCTATGAAAAATTCGCACTCGGTTGGTCCTGATTTTCTTCCCATCTACTTCTTAAAAGGCTGCTCTGAGCTCTTATTATCTCCGCTGTATTTTCTATTTAACCTGTCGTTAAGTACAAATACTTTTCTTGATCTCTGGAAAATTTCCAGGATCAGTCCTATTTTCAAGAGCGGCGCAAAAGAGTCAGTCGAAAACTACAGACCTATAGCGATTCTGTCGGCTCCAGCCAAGCTATTTGAATCTATTTTGCATAAATGTATATCTCCCAAAGTCGACCCTCATATTATAACAGAACAACATGGATTCAGGAAGGGGCGCTCTCCTGAAACTAATCTCATGGTATTCACAGAATACATAACAAGGGCCTTGGATAATGGTCACCAAGTTGACTGTTCATATAATGATTTCTCAAAGGCCTTTGATACTGTGAACCACGACATTCTGATAGCAAAACTATCTCAAATTGGATTCTCTTCTTAGTTGATTATGTTTTTTATTAGTTACCTCGAGGGGAGAAAACAATTCGTCTCATACGGAATTTTTCAATCGGAACCTTTTCTTGTCAATTCAGGGGTACCACAAGGTTCAAACCTAGGGCCACTCCTCTTCACCAACTTCATAAATGATATTGCGAAGGTGATAAACTTCTCGCGATTTCTTTTATTTGCCGATGATCTGAAGTTATTCCTAGAAATTAACAATCCCGACGACTGTCTTCGCCTCCAGTCTGACATTGATAATATTGTTAACTGGAGTCACAGTAATAAAATGTACTTCAATGTCTCTAAGTGCGCTATGCTATCGTTTACTAGAGCATTGAGAACTGTGTATTATAGATACCTACACAATGAACAACCAGCAACTAACACACGTATCTACGATGAAGGATCTTGGGATCATTTATGAGAGTAGGCTGACTTTTCGTGCACATATCGAGAGGATTTGTGACATTGCACTGAAGATGTTGGGCTTCATCATTCGGACCGGAAGAGTTTTCAGAAATCCCAATGTGCTCAGAGTCCTATACAACGCGTTGGTTCGGAGCAGACTCGAAAGTGGTTCTGTGATATGGAGTCCTCACGAGGCGAGATATTCCGTTATGCTGGAGAGAGTTCAGAAAAAATTCTGAGGTATCTCTACATGAGGGAGTATGGTAGTTATCCGTGGCTCTATCCCACGGCATTTCTTTTAGGAATGCTCGGAACCAATTCTTTACAGCTTCGAAGAGATGGGCATCTCATAACCCATTTCTTTAAATTAATCAGGGGATATTTCGAGAACTCGGCCGTGCTAGAGGGTGTTGGTCTTTTTGTCCCTGATAGATTTCTCCGACAGCGACAGCACATATTGTTTTACCAACCGGCCACCAGAACCAATCTGCCTCTGGTGACACCGGTGGGAAGAGCAATTAGTCTGCTGAACGCGGTCTCCTCGGAGATCGACGTCTTTTATATTAGTGAAGGTACGTTCAGGGAAAAATACTCTTGACTTTAGAAAGTATGTTGTCTTCTTAATGTCTAACCATCTCTAATGCGTTCATGGTACTTTGTTGTATTTTTATAATATTTTACCTGTACTCAATAGATGCCTTAAACATTTTCCTGTTTGTAATGTCTTTTGAGTTAATAAACTGATTTGATTTGATTTGATTTGATAAATCATCGCAATTACGACGCAAGCTGTAGCCCTGCAAGTAAAACCTGTAGCAGAGACACGTGACACGTTGTTGCCAGTGAAAGCTTTGATAATATCGGTAAATTGTAATATTTTAGTATTTCTATGTGTTTTAATTCATAAACTATTCCAATTGGATTTGATATTGACTTGCGATTTGCTGGCCCGGCGAGCACTGAACGCGCTAGTGGCTGCGAACCGGTAGAGCCAAGTATACTTAGAAGTAGTGATGCATTAGACCCCTGTTTCTGCTTCCGCAACTGCGGAGGTTCCGCACGTTTTTTGAAATCCGTTTCTGTTTCTGTTTCCGCAACTTTAATAACGGAACTTTACGCAAGGGAGGGGTGTTCCAGGCGTTCTAGCCATTCACAAGCGAGCCGGTTTGTTTACTTCATTATACGCCGTGAGGTGGGTGTAAGCTCTAACTAAGACCACATTACACCAAGAAGAGACGAAACCTGATACTTTAGAACAATTTCAAAACTTGGCAAGAAGATTACGTGATGAATTGAACTCAAGTGCACGATCTAGAGAACTGACCAAAGGCGACAAATACACAATTGCGACGCATTAAGATCCCCCACTAGTTCCCCCAAAATAAGCCCAACCTGCGTCATCATCAATGACGAATTCATGATTACAAATGTTGGAATCCACGATAAGTATTAAAGGTATCGATTACAAATAATGAGAATGACAATCTTCAATATGTTTGGAGGCACAGCCTACACAGGCTACACGGGCTCCAGGAGTAGGTTGCCTTTACACGAGGATCCCCTCATGTGGTGGAAATTAAATTCATACACAATATACTAATCTCAAGCAGAGAGTGATTATTTAGCGGCGCTGGTCTTATATACCTACTCGTAGGTACATATTATGTATATGTAGATTGTCAAAATGAGCGGAGTGTCAGTAAGCTGTCTCTTGTATGCGGATGACGCTGTCCTACTTGCTGACAACGAGCATGAACTACAAGTCCTGGTGAATAGTATGTATGAGGTATGCATGCGAAATGATCTGATGATGAATGTTAATAAGTCCAAGGTAATGATTTTTGAAAAGGAAGAAACCATGACAGTCTGCAACATTATCGTGAATGGTGAAAACTTGGTGAGCAAGTAGTTGATTTTGTGTATTTAGGTAGTATGTTTACAAGAGATGGGAGAGTGGAGAGGGATATTGAAAGAAGGGTTGGGGCAGGCAACAAAGTGAATGGTGCACTTAAAGTTGTCATCGCAAACAAAAACCTATCCAAAAAAGTTAGAATGGCAGTGCACAATGGTGTTCTTCTACCGACCCTTATGTATGGAAGCGAAGCATGGAACTGGCAAAAGAAGGATGAAAGTAGAATAAATGCAGTAGAAATGAGATCTCCTAGACGAATGTGTGGATACTCTGTGTATGATAGAGTGTCGAATGAAAATAGAAGAAGTGAATGCGGTGCGAATGATGGTGTCATGAACAAAATAATGAAAGGATCATTAAGATGGTTTGGACATATGGAAAGAATGAATGAAGAAAGAATGGTAAAAAAATTATATGTTAATGATGTAAATGGTACCAGAAATAGAGGAAGACCAAACGATCAAATAAATCAAATATTGAATGTCGGCCATGTGAGGAGTCAGAGAAATCGACGCGCGTGCATGACACGATGTATGAATGTTGAGGAAGCGAGAGAAATTTGTCAGGAAAGAAAGGTGTGGCAGTCCATTCTTTCTGCCTACCCCTTAGTTAGTTAGTTAGTTAGTTAGTTAGTTAGATTGTCAGATGTATTATAAGAGGGGCCAAACTACTTTTCATAAAATATAACTGACCACTACTTCGTTAATTTATTTAAAAATAGTATTTAAAAACTTACGTTACGTTACGTTCACAACGTACTTTATTATTCATAGTATTTACACTTCATTTACTTTATACATCTGTTTCCGCTTCCGTTATGACACTTCCTTGCATCTCAAAACATTCGTAAAGAGAGCCTTCTCTTTTGTTTCGCATTCTCGTAGTCCGCGAGTTATTTTCTATGGTGGTCTGCTTAAGGTGACATAGTAAGGTAAGATTAGACGACTAGGGCTTGGATTTATGTTCCCTAAAATGAGTTAGAAATATTATTTTTATGTGTCCAAAATCTTCTTTCATATTTACTGTTCACTAGGAATAACAAGGTCTTATGTGCGACAAACTAAGATTTGTATTGTACAATAACATTTTTTCCCATATTTTCGGGTGTAGGTAATGTCGATATTTTGCAAAAAATATTTAGATGGCAGAACGACCTCTCGACGTCAGTCTAAACAATACGTAAGACCTTGTGGATTGTGCAATCAATGGTGGCGTCGTCCACACGTTTCCCTTGTAGCATGGACCCAGCTTCCACGGGGGTTTATAGATCTCAAAACACCAAAGAAACGTCGCCTTATTTAAAGCTAATGTCAATTCCGAGCCCTAAAGATGGCACAGCGCACATATCAGCTCAAAGAAGGGGCCACTGAACTAACCTTCCGCTTGCATTGTTTGGATGTGGTGCGGAATATTTTGATTTTGCAGGGCGTGGAAATATTACTTTGGTTATTGTGTTTGTGTCAGGTAAAAGTTTCACTGTGTGCTTATTATTCCATGTCGTGTGTATGTTAAATACGAGTAGGTAATAACATAAAAACATAGCTCCTCTATATACTCGTAATACTTGTTACGAAGGGGGCTCGCGAGCGGGAGGTGCCGGGCGCCGCGGGGCTCGACGACTCGTGCTCGCTGCTAACCTCGGGCCTGGCGCTGCTGGGCTTCTACCTGCTCTTGTTCCTGGCCTACCTCAACCATATGCTGCCGCAGCCCGCCGTCCCCGAGGAGGCGGACCGGGAGGTGAGGCCTCTAGCCTGCTGCTAATATTATACATACCTGTACTCCTCGGGACGGATTGCTAATGATTTAACGTTTTCTATTGGTTCGCCAGGGTTATCCGAGTCTCTACGATAAGCGAGACCTATTGTTTACCCGATATTTCGTTTCGCGAGGGAAGCAGTTCATTTCTCGGCCCGTGAGTTCAGCTCCCGGCGCCGAGATCACCCTCCTGGAACGGGTCCGGGGGAAGAACAGGTGGAGTCTGCGCCTCAGCGGCGCGCGGCGGCGCTGCATCAACCTGGGCTCCTACAACTACCTGGGCTTCACGGAGCAAGAGGGCGGGGGTGTGCGGGCGGCGGCCATGGCGGCGGAGACGTGCGGCCTCACGCTGGCCAGCCCGCGCGAGGAGCTGGGCAGCTGCGAGCTGCACCGCCAGCTGGAGGACCTGACGGCCCTTTTTGTCGGCGCGGAGGCGGCGCTCGTAGTGGGCATGGGCTTCGCCACCAACGCCATGACCCTGCCCGCCTTGCTGGACTCCGGCTGCCTGGCCGTGAGCGACGAGAACAACCACGCCTCCATCATACTGGGCTTGCGCCTCTCGGGAGCGCGTGTGGCCATCTTCCGGCACAACGACATGCGCCATCTGGAGGAAGTGGTGCGAGAGGGCATCATGGCTGGCCGCGGGGGCGCCGGGGAGCCGTGGCAGCCCTGGCGCAAGGTGCTGGTGCTGGTGGAGGGCGTGTACTCCATGGAGGGCAGCGTGGTGCCACTGCCGCAGGTGCTGGCTATCAAGGAGAAGTACGGCTGCTACGTGTATCTGGACGAGGCCCACTCCATGGGCGCCCTATGTCCGCGCGGCCGCGGGGTGACGGACTACTTCGGCGTGGATCCAGCGCGCGTTGACATCCTAATGGGCACCTTCACCAAGTCGTTCGGCGCGGCCGGTGGATACATCGCCGGCTCGAAGGTCAGTTTAGTTGGCGAGACCCTTATTGATGTTTCTGTTGAACTGAGCTCTTTCTAGCGCGGAGGGGGATTGTTTCAGACACTAATAAGCCACGTCCGGAGGCACGGCCAGGCGGGCGTGTACGGCTGCAGCATGTCTCCGCCCGTGGCCCAGCAGGTCATCACCAGCATGAGCATCATCATGGGGCTGCAGGGGGGCCCCCTGGGCTCAGAGCGCATCTCCGCCCTCGCCCGCAACACTAGGTACCGATACCCCCGTATATTTATTCTAAGGCTAGTCCTGCATGGAAGCGGAGGAGGGATGGGCCTAGGTTGAATGAGCAAAGCTGACGAGTCAGTGGATTTCTATTTCCTTTCTATTGCTGCCTTATTCCACGGTCAAGTTGGCTCCGCAGATACTTCCGCCGGCGCCTGCACCAGATGGGCATGATAATCCACGGGCACGAGAACTCGCCCGTCGTGCCGCTGCTGGTGTTCTCGAACACCAAGATGGCGCTGATGATCCTGAGGCTCACGGAGCTGAGCGTGGCGACCGTGGGCGCGAGCTTCCCCGCCACTCCGCTGCTGAAGAGCCGTATCCGCTTCTGCGTGTCGGCCGTGCACACGCGTCACCAGCTGGACACGTGTTTAGAGGCCATCGAGCGCCTGGCGCGCCACGTGGGCCTGCCGCGGTCCCGCCGGCCTCGCGAGCCGCTCGCCATCCCCTACTGACCCCCTGCACTGCACCCCTGCACTGCACCCCTCGCTTTATGTTGCCCTGCCTCTGTAGACTAATTCAATTGAGTAAAAACAATTTAAGTTCGATGTCGGTCTATTTTCTCAATTTTAACATGTACCATGTATCTAATAAGGATAATTATCAAACGGGATCAAGAGCGCACGGATGCTGCTGCTACTAGGCCACTGCTTCTTCTATGCCACCTTCCTGATGCAACGTTAGGTTCACATCACTGCGGGCTAGCTGGCTGCTGAAGGCGAATGAGGAAAACCCACCTATTATACAATACACCAATCAACACAAGCGCGTCATAATACCGCGAGCGTCAAACTTTAATATTGTTTTTTTTATACAATTGTAATAGGCGCCTAGTTTTTGTTCAAAGTTGACTTTCGGCGCAGGGGCGGAGATGTGTGGGTGCCGTGCCTGCCAGCACCAGAGGGACTGAACCGCCACACTACTCTGTCTCTAGCTTCTTCCACATTCTTCCGACTCCCGGCATGGCCGACCTTAAATCTTTGATTAATTTAAGATATAACCTAATTAATAGATTAAACATTCTTTCTTCATTCATGCGTTGCATATGTCCCTATCATCGCAGTTATCCTACATTCCTTCCCGATATCCCCACCGCATCTCTTTCCGAGAGGAAAGTGCCAACAACTCGAGAGGAGAGACTGATGGGTATTGTAGAAAATGGTTGCCGACCCGGGCTGGGCTGCCCTCCTCGGGCTGGCGCGCCGCGCCGCCGTCACTCGCGCGCTGCTGGCGGTCCTGACTGCCTTCGCTTCTGCAGAGACGGAATCTAGCGGAGATCGCCGAGGATGCACGAGAAGCCGCAGGGGCAGCTGATCGAGGACAATGAATCTTTCCTGGCGAGGGCGAGGACTTCGTCCGGGGTGTCCCAGGTCAGTGCGTCACGGTAGTTGTTCAGGATTCTGATGTATTATACCCGTACATAGTAGGTGAAGGTCGCTAATTATCATTCTCCGTAACATGATATGAAGTTACGAGTAGTGCGTGTTTCTGAGGACTTTGCTCCGTGAGACGTTGCATGGAACCAGGCTCCATAAAATATAACATTTTTTATTTATCAGTGTAATCTACTTCAATACATTTGCCATATTACAACGACCAATTAATAAATCTATATCCCTGTAAAAATAATCTAATATTTTCCCCTCAAAATGTCTTATTACAGCTCTTTTTAAAATTAGAAAATCAATAATAACCACTAGTAGCCATGTCCGGCATTCTCGGATGGCAGCTTGTGAAATGGCGGCAGTTTGCACGGGTGGATCGTCGATGTTTCACACGAATATTGTCCTTCAATTTATGCAACAAAAACGAATAAAAGGGCTGTTGACAGTTGAATTTCGCTCTTTAAAGTCAATGGGTAACATCCGCCTTTCTGGGGCGAGTTTCATCGGGTCGCCGCCATTCCATCGATTCCCTTCTGTACATATATAGAGGATCATAAAACAGAACCGATGTTTCATCTCCTGTGATAATCGACCAGCGCAGCGGCTCGGTCCCTGTGGTCGCCTTCCCTCCACTTTGCCCATGATGATGAGCTTTTCAAGGTTGTCCCGATCTCTCCGGGCTATGTGTCCAAAATATTTCGCACTCTCTGAGAGCACACCCGCGAGAGTCTTGCCTTAATACCCAGCGGGTCAATGATTTACTGGTTTGTTCTTCTTGCCGTCCAGGGTATACGCAGCATTCGACGCCAGCACCACATCTCGAAAGAATCAATTTTGGATCTCTCTGATGTTCGCAT
This sequence comes from Lepidostoma basale, assembly GCA_022606425.2. NCBI lineage: Eukaryota > Metazoa > Arthropoda > Insecta > Trichoptera > Lepidostomatidae > Lepidostoma > Lepidostoma basale. The sequence goes on along the minus strand of JAHDVF020000495.1, from coordinate 62,844 downwards.
AGTCCAAGACTCGCAACCTTAAAGGAATATAGATAAAACAAGGGTTTAAACCGGAACCAATATTAGACATCAATGCTAATTCCTTCACTTTCAAATGGTGATCTTCTTATACCATTTCTTCAATAACTGAAATTTGTTGAGGCTTTATCACTTCAATTGGCCGATCGGAGCGCTCACCCTCTTCAAAGAATCTTTGTCCCAAACGAATACATAACGCCCATTTTGTTACGGTGGAATATGAAGGAATATGGAATAAATCATCATAAGGGCCGTCTTCTTCTTCTTCTCAGAGTGGCATGTCAGGTCCCCCCGAGGTCCCCTATCATTCTGGCGTAGGCCTCTCTGTCCTGTGCCAGCCGGAACAACTCCCACTCTTTGATGTTCTCGAGCTAGGACATTGGGTGTATGCCATTCTTTTGTAAAACATGTAATGTACTCTATTGTTGTTGGCTGAGACATTTTCATGCGCTAGTCACGTTGTCTGGCTGGCTACACATGTAGTACCTTTATAAGCCTGACTCGCTAGGTCGAAATGTCTTCCTCCTACCTTATAACAATACACGCGAGCGTGTCGACATCTTGCGGCATCGTACGTTAGGTATTCCACCTATATATGGTAGGTACCTACTGAAGTGTGTTTCGAAAGAAGAGAGGAGGAAGCGCGCGACCTTTCAGCGGTGTAATCTGAGATTGCGACACGATGCTAGTAATTTACGCATTTTTTGACGTCAACACCATTTAATTGTCTAGTATTGACGATTTCTAGTAAAAAAAGTCGGATTATTACTCGAATAGAGAATGGTAATTACAGAATCCACGCTAAACGTTTCAACAGAGCCTTCTAGTTTAGTATTCCCAAACAATGAACTATCTCTCTCTACAAGAGCATTAAAATAAAATGTATCCTTCAAAGAATCCTTATGCGATTAGGTACTAGAAGGTAGGTAGGTATGTACCAAAGAACGAATCACTATTTTTAGCATTAACACCATCTAGTCCCGGGAGCATGTGACAATACTTAGGTAATATGTTTTCTGTAACATTTTAATGGACACATTTCAATCTTGTTCTTGAGTGTCATGCTGGGTTCCCCGACCTCGACTATCATTTCACATGTCCCTTAAAAGTTACGAATTCTCCATACAAAAAGTTTTAACATGAAATGTTGGTATCAGGATAGCAGAACGGCCAAGAGGACGTGGTGCAATAAGCATGACTCATATCCGCCGCCGGATCGCGCGGTATCCTACGAGACGTGCTCGCTGCTGACCTCGTGCCTGGCGCGCCTGGGCATCTACGTGCTCATGGTCTTGGGCTATCTCAACCAGCTGCTGCTGCAGTCCAAGCTCGCCGCGGAGGCGGACCGGGAGGTGAGGCCTCTAGCGCAGGGACTGATGCCAGATGGACTCGCATAGCTGATTACTAATAACAAACAAACGCTCTCTCTCTGTTCGCCAGGGTTACCCGAGTCTCTACGACAAGTTTGACCAATTCTACTTCCGTTACCTCATCTGGCGGGGGCGCGACTGCCTGGGGCGGCCCGTGAGCTCGGCCCCCGGCGCCGAGCTCACCATCCGGGAGCGAGCGCGCGGCGCCAGCCGGTGGAGCCTGAGCTTTACCGGCGCCCTGCAGCGCTGTATCAACCTGGGCTCCTACAACTACCTGGGCTTCACGGAGCAAGGGGGCGAGGGTGTGCGGGCGGCGGCCATGGCGGCGGAGACGTGCGGCCTCACGCTGGCCAGCCCGCGCGAGGAGCTGGGCAGCTGCGAGCTGCACCGCCAGCTGGAGGACCTGACGGCCCTTTTTGTCGGCGCGGAGGCGGCGCTCGTAGTGGGCATGGGCTTCGCCACCAACGCCATGACCCTGCCCGCCTTGCTGGACTCCGGCTGCCTGGCCGTGAGCGACGAGAACAACCACGCCTCCCTCATACTGGGCTTGCGCCTCTCGGGAGCGCGTGTGGCCATCTTCCGGCACAACGACATGCGCCATCTGGAGGAAGTGGTGCGAGAGGGCATCATGGCTGGCCGCGGGGGCGCCGGAGAGCCGTGGCAGCCCTGGCGCAAGGTGCTGGTGCTGGTGGAGGGCGTGTACTCCATGGAGGGCAGCGTGGTGCCACTGCCGCAGGTGCTGGCCATCAAGGAGAAGTACGGCTGCTACGTGTACCTGGACGAGGCTCACTCCGTGGGTGCCATGGGCCCGCAAGGCCGCGGGGTGACGGACTACTTCGGAGTGGATCCAGCGCGCGTTGACATCCTAATGGGCACCTTCACCAAGTCGTTCGGCTCGGCCGGGGGGTACATCGCCGGCTCGAAGGTCAGTTCACTTCGCGAGATCCTTTATTCATGTTTGTGAACTGAGCTCTTTCAGAAACTTCTTCTTCTTCTTCCTGGCGCTATCCCAACTCATCGTCTGTGTTGTTTGTTGAGGTCGGCTCTTCTTGATCTTAGGCTGTACTGAGTATCGCCTTCACTCAAGCCATTTCTCTGCAAGACGCTATTGCACTGAATCATCCACGTGTTCCTAGGTCTTCCTCTGGATGGTTGACGAGGAAGATTCACAGACAGAGCTCTATTCTGTTTACTATGTGATCTAGTGTCCGTTTCATCTGCCTTTCTTCAATCTTACTATTTAGATCAGTAACTCCCAGACTACCACTAATGCGTGAACTTTTTATTTTGTATCTCAGCGATACCCCAGCGGACCTCCTAAGCATTCCCATTTCTGCCATTTCCAGTTGCCCAGTGAAGCCGCTGTACATCGTCCAACACTCGGACGCTATATAATTTCAGGTCTGACAATAGCCTGGTACACCTTTCCCCACTCCCATTGTGTGATCAACATCCGTTGCGCAACCTCCGTTTTTATAAATGGTTGTTTCAGAAACTGATAAACTACATTCGGAGGCACGGCCAGGCGGGCGTGTACGCCTGCAGCATGTCTCCGCCCGTGGCCCAGCAGGTCATCACCAGCATGAGCATCATCATGGGGCTGCACGGGGGCCCCCAGGGCTCCCAGCGCATCTCCGCCCTCGCCCGCAATACCAGGTCCGTACTTTTAATACCCGAAGTCAGAGGATTCCTATTACCTTTCCATTAGCTGCCTTATTCCACGGTCAAGTTGGCTCCGCAGATACTTCCGCCGGCGCCTGCACCAGATGGGCGTGATAATCCACGGCCACGAGGACTCGCCCGTCGTCCCGCTGCTGGTGTTCTCCTACTCCAAGCTGATGCTGATGATCCGGGAGCTCACGGAGCTGGGCGTGGCGGCCGTGGGCGTGGGCTTTCCCGCCACGCCGCTGCTGGAGAGCCGCATCCGCTTCTGCGTGTCGGCCGTGCACACGCGCCGCCAGCTGGACACGTGTCTGCAAGCCATCGAGCACGTGGCGCGCCGCCTGGGCCTGCTGCACTCCCGCCGGCCGCGCGAGCCCCACCCCATCCTCTACTGATCTGAGTCATCGCTTGTCAAAACAGTCTCGCTGCAAGAGTGGCGGAACTTTTCACACAAAAACGGAGAAGGAGGGAGTACCTACTTCGCTCGTATGATACGTTTATAATAGTTGGTCTATCGCCCTTACATTTTCAAATATTTATTAGTGTTACAATAACAAATATAACATTGTTAAAATATATTTCTACATTTGAATAAAATAACTCAAAATGGTCACAAATATTGACGATTCAAAATAACACAAACAATCTTTACAAACAAACAAAACAAAACCATCACGCCGTTTCCCCGCAGGGGTAGGCAGAGAGAGAGTGAACCGCCGCACTACTCTATCCTGGCAAACCTCTCTATCCTTCCTCCACATTCATACAACGAGTCATACACGCACATCGATTCCTCCGACTTCTAGCATGACCAACCTTTCAAATTTGATTAATTTGGTCATGCCATGTCATGCCATCTTTACAATACATCATATTTGATACTATTCGATCTGTTCTTTAAATACCGAGTATTCATGCAGGTCGCTGCCATCATCAATCTACTTCAAATGAACTTTTACCATTCAATTTCAATTAACATCGACGGATTCGTTCATGGAATTCTACTTACATACATAATTAAATCAAGGTAGAAAGGAAATTTGATCTATTACTAAATCGCATATTTAGAGATACTGATGCACGAAGGATGGATGGGCGACACACCGCCGGATTATACAATGAAGAGTCAAAAGCTAAGAGAATATCGTTATAATAAACGAACCTGCAATGTCAATACCTAGTCCCGGCACATGCGCAGTGAATAAAACAAATACCATACAATAAGATTTCAAATCAATTAGCCAATCAGCGCCATCTATATCTGAGAAGAAGAACTAATCGTGATCAGAGAACTATGAGAGGGCGCTACTAATATTCTATACTTCAATTATTTCGACAGCTACTATTTTCCCAATTGTGAATTTAACTGGTTATTTGTCCAAAACTGGAAATACTTATTTGTTTATTAAAATTAATTTACTCAGCGTATTCTAATGATAGAAGGCTGTAACGCAATTTCCTTTTTGAAAATATTTGAATAATTTATAAGAAATATCCCTTATAAATGCTGGATTTATCCATTAGATTTTCGTAAATTTGAAAAAATTTCAAACAGAGTGTACCTACCATATATACATGTCAGCTGTATTATTTATTGTTTCTTGAGCAATGGTGGAACACTCAATATTAAATAATTAATACGAATGAAAATGTCACATTCTCAAATGTTTGATCATATTTTATTTAAAAGAGATGTTTCTGATAATAACTTGGAAGGGCGAAACATGTCATTCCCATAAAATATAATTGTAGAAATGTGACGTTTTCATTCGTATTAATTAGTCAGGTGTACCTATTGTTTATTTTCTACCGTACTTTATAAAGAGAACGTTGAAAGTAGCAACTTTTACTCACCAAGAATATAAAATGGCCAACATTTTTGGAATTTTGCGATCATTTGTTTTGCCATTAATATAAGTTTTCATTACACACAGTAGGTGAGTATAATATGTGTGTGTAACAATTCTAGGTGATACCTAATACCATTTTTTGTTTTCTCCGGCCTTCAAAGTATTGCTATTTTGATACATTGAATGAATATTCAGTATAAAAAAAAAAATTCATTATTATTATAATTATGTGTTTTGTTAGGTTAGGTTAGGTTAGGTTAGGTTAGGTTAGGTTAGGTTAGGTTTTTTTATTTATTTTTTAGATGAGAGTTTCACTATTATTTGCCTTGCTCATTATGTACAAGGCTTATATTTGCAAGTAGCATTCATAAAAGGAACTGTGAATGCAGACATTTATAAAAAAATCTGGAAGAGTTTTATTCCCGCCAATTGAAATGCACAAAGTCTTATATAATATCTGAGTGCATTTTTCAAGATGACTGCACTGTGCCACCGAGCACAAACTGTAAGTATTATTTTGTTCTGACACTGTGATTTATAATGTTCACAAAACAATATTAAAAACATATAACACTGTTAAAAGATTTTTTATATCAATGAATATATGAAAATTCATGGGATTCCAACACTGGATTGGCCCGGAAATAGCCCTGACCTAAACCCTATCGAGAACTTGTGGCATAAAATGGCAATTGAAATAAATAAACTGAAGCCTCCGTCAAAGGAAAACCTTAAAAACTTCATCGAAAAAGTGTGATTGAAAAATGTATCCAAGACTACATACATCATTTGGTGAAATCCATGCCTAAACGTATTGAAGCAGTTATTTAAAAAAAAGGAGGAACAACAAAGTACTGATTTTGTTGGTTTTTGATAATTGTTAGTGTTATATACCTATGTCATTTTATTTGAAATAAACATGTGTTTATTTAAATTATGTGAGCATTTTTAATTTTTGTGACAAAAAATCGAAAATCCACAAATTATCTCTAAAATTAAGAATTTTTGTTTTGATCCCTTAGAAGGTACTTTTCTTGCAGATCATCTTTAAACAGTGTTGCTTAATAATTTGGAGTGAAAAGCTATCAAGGAATCACAAAAAAATTATATAATTACAAAAAACCGATATTTTCAGTGTGAAAAGATTTCTGTGCTCGCTACTGTACTCGTATATTCAAGTGGATTTTTTAACTTTTAATTTAACAAAATAAACATTTTGTTATTTTCTTTCAGGCGTCATTCTTTCTTATGGAATTTCTACAGGATTGGAAGGGAAATCGACTGTGGCCTGTTTGGAGTTTCTCCGCATTCGCCAAGTGATGAGGGAACCACAGAAACCTCACCAAGAGAAGTCGAACTATTCGAGTAATCGGATAGGTCTTCCGTTTCACTAGAAGAGTGATCGGCAGTCATTCATCTTTCTTACAGTCTGAACAATGTACCTATGTTCATACCCATTACACTACCCATTGATACCACCTCCTGCGGCAGGTTCATCACAGATTCGATGTCCCCGAAACTTACGTCTTGTCTTCTGCATTTCGGCTCCACTTGAAATCTCTTATGGCTAAAAATGGGACAATGCATCATCAGATGAGGCACATACTGCGATGATACACTATCGCAGGGGCATTTTATTATTTATTATTATTATTATTATTATTACTATTATTATTATCATATTTTTTTTTTACCATTGTTTTTTTTATGTACACTACAGGTCGTTTGGACCCAATTACTGTGTACAATTTTTATTTTTTAGCTATTATATTGATTCTCGTGACATGTGATAGGTAGCCAATCTGTCGCCATTTTATTGTCACGTGAATTCTAATTCTCGTAACCACTCTGCCACGAAGGTCGTCAAATCATCCTTAATCAATTTGAATCGGAAGAGGTAACTTTTGAATCCGCCATGACCCGTCAGTAATTGGGTCAAGTTGAAATTCGTCTGCTGCCTCTTCAGATATTTTAAAGCGGAATTTAATTTTGGGAAGAAAATTTTTGTCACCGATCCCGTAGTAGACATATCGTATCTCTTATTCCAGGCTTCCAAATATCTGATCCGAATAACACGCTTCGCAAACGATAATGGAAACCTGGAATAGTCTGGCGCCGTTTTCTTTAAAGTGGCTTCTCTCGCCGCCTCATCCGCCTGCACGTTTCCATCGATGTCGACATGCCCCCGAATCCACCCCACATGCACAGTCTGGTCTCTGTTATGGAGATTATGGATGTTGGCTCTTATTTCTGTAACCATTGGATTTACAGAACCCACATCCAGAATTGCCCGAATACCAGACTCGCAGTCGGAGAGAACCGTGACACGACGCCATCGACTGGGCGGCTTCTTTAAAACGAACGAAAGGGCTTGGTTTATTGCGAATAGTTCCGCCTGAACAACGGAACAGAAGTCATCAAGTTTAAACTTTCTCGATGGCAGCCTCTTTATGTTATCGAATGGCACAAAGGCTGCGCCAACCTTTCCATTGAAGAGACTGCCATCTGTGAATGACTTCATCTCATCCTGTCCCATCTCCGGGGGAATCCGGTCATAAATGAATTTGATTTGTTCGGCTGGATGAGAAGATCCTGCAAGGAGTGATATTTGTTCACTCTGTAGACCTCTGCTAGCTCCTTGACTCTCAGGTCGAGAGGTATGAAGCCGCAGAGAGCTTGTGCCGAAATCAGGGAAATGGTCCTGTATCCCTTGCAAGATCTTATATTGTAGCAACATGACGCGGAAATTTATCAAGTTTGTTAATATTATATTTTTAATGACCGCATCCACCCACACACTGGAAGCATAAGTGATGGCCCCCCACCTGCCCCCTGCCCGGAGGTCTAAGTATGCATATGCCATTTATTGCTTTTTATTGCCAATATACCTAATACATAATAAATAAACCACAAAAACATGCAATTAGCGAACTTTACTTTTATTATATTGCTGGGGCTTGACTCCGAGTCAAGCAGGGGCGGGTACGGCAATCCGGTTGGTTCGTGTCCAGACGATGTATCAATGCATTCTTCAAAAGCAGACTTTAAAACCAATTTATATATATGGTGTCTGCAAGGTAGGGATCTCTTCGCAGTTTTCATTCTATTGTAATAAACCGCAGCACCTTTTATTCTTCCTGTGTTACATTCTAAAACACAATGCCGGTGAGAAAACAGATGTCACTGCCATCGTCTGCCGGGTAGCGACAGGTCACGTAGCCAGAAGCTCGGACAATAAATGGACAAGAAGACTGCCGACTTGATGATTGACAAAGAGAAGTGCAGGCCGACCGAAACTACGGTAAGAAGAAGAAATAAAAACTTTTCAGGCAGCAAGTTGTAAAAAGCTACTGCATGTCGTCTCCACTGCAAGAAGCCTGGAAGTCTGTTAACCTTCTATTATTGGAAGCAGCCCACTTGAATTACGAGTACTTACCATATTAGAAGGTAATTTGAAATCAAATATTTGATTTGTATCTCTTTCAATCAGATATACACGACTGCAAAGATTAGCTTTTATAACAAACATCGCGCTACCGCTTCATTTGGAAGACATCGCAGTACTGGCTATGTTTAAGCGCCGGTCCATTTTCCCCAACCTAATACATACCCAGATGCATTGTTTGTAATAAAGAGAGAATAAATGGTTGTCGATCTGCGCCGCCCGCGCCGTGCCGGGCAGGCTGATACCTGGTGCCGTCTCTGCGGAGAGCAGTGTCTCTCAGGATGCGCGAGAAGCAGCTGATCGAGGAGAATGAGTCTCTCCTGGCGAGGGCGAGGACCGCGAGAGGGAGCCAGGTCAGTGGGTCATTGCACATCACAAAGGGTGGAGAAAAGTTTTAGGATTTTAATTTACAGTCATGTCAATTTGAATAATAAGATATGCCCCCTTGCCTTGCTCTGCTGTAGCTGTGGGGAACTAGTTACTAGCTACTGACTGCTATTTCTGGATTCAGTCAAAGATCATTCGACGTGTTTCAAGAGTACCTACTGAAATCCAACAATCTTGAGGTATAAATATCACAAACATCGTTTCTGGATGGAGTAGCATGGTGTAGAGTAGGTACATCTTGCAATATTAATTGGAACAGCAACTTGTTGGGCTTGTAGGAACCTCGATCATTCTGTTTTTGATTTAACTCTCCCCTTATCTGTTCACAAACGTTTATTTTTTATAGTTCCAGGCCACGATACCAAGTATTTCTCCCACGTGTTTAGGTACCTACCTACACACCTGTACATTGAACTTTTCATCTACCTAATTATTACCAATCCAACAATTTTCTCTTCTGCTACATCTCGTTTATCCGAGAGCAGGTATCTAAATATTATATTTTACTGGCTATTTCCTGTCCGAAGGTCTGTAGGTACGGGTGACAGGTATAGTTTTTCGAATGCATCTTTCACCAAACAAGTTGATGAGCCCAGAATTAGAAATATTTATATTATAACATCATCCGATGGCTATGTAGTGTTAGCTGGATGCAGCTCGACTTGTGTCATACTTCACAGCATCTAAAAGATATTCACTGCTCAAATGTCCTAGAAAGAATCCAGTTTGATGGTTGAGAAGACACGAAGGCCGTCAGTGTGTGTGTGAGTGGGAAGAACGGATCGTAGCGAGGAAGCCGCCGCACTATGGGGCGGCCGGACCTAAATCGTCCTAAAATTCAATTGATTCATAATGATTCATAATGCTAAAACTGTATATTTTTCAGAAAAAAATCACCAATTTTTCATTTTGCTCTATTAATTAATTATGACACCTTAAAGTTGGATGTTTTCGAATAATCGTTTATTAAGTAATTTTAAGTGAAATTTCAAATCCTCGAATAAAGCGTTTCGATGAGAAATATTTTTTAATTTTGTTTAGTTTGCACTAAGTATTAGTTTTTTGTATCCTTAAACGTATTTTTTTTCTCTAATACAGCTTACGAACTTTTTATTATAAATGTTGAAACACATAACTAAAAATATTTTTAAAATTCACCTTTCACGAAACTTTTCGTTACTAGCGAATTTTGCCGAAAGTTGGATATTATGATTTTTACTATAAATAATAAGTTTTGTTTGAGAAACAGATATAATAACGTGCACCTACTTGCGCCAATTTGAGAAAAACATAATTTTCTAGAAAAAGAAACTATACCCGAAGGATGCAATATATTATGTATGTATTTTATTTTTTAAAATTTACAAATAAATTTAAGTATGGTTTTACATTATTGACTTGCTTATTTTCAACAAGCACAATATTTTTTTTACGTATTATTATACCGATAATCATTATTATTATAATTTTATTTTGTGGTTATTTTTATCTGCGGGAAGTCTAAATATTGTAAGATAACAGGATTTTAACAGGATTTTAGGGTAGATAAAGATTAAGGGTTATAACTTGAAGGGCTCATGACGAAACTTGGAAGTGGCGAGAGTGATGGTAATATATAATTAAATCTATCCTGCGGGTTGCTCGGACCAGAACCTCGAGCAACCTGATTACTTAACTTGTTGGTGGGCTGAAGATTTCCTTGTACTTGCCTTGGTGCCTCCTCCGATCCGGATTCCGCGGCTAGCATCCGGCAGGACAAAAGTTCTATTTCTCTAGGGAGCCACTTACGCACGCCCAAACCGCCAAGGGGAATTCATGTCTTATAAATTAAAAGAGGATGAGAGTTTATACATTTATTGGTAAATACACAAGTTGGTGCCCAGACAAAAGGGCTTACGCTTCAAAGTGAACATGCTCATTGTAAGGTCTAATTATATCGAGACCGGCCTGCATCACGGCAGATCCGTCCACTCGGACATCGACAAATTTCTAACCTTTAACTAGTTTTTTACTAACCCTTGGCATTGCGTCATAACCGTCGTAACGGAGTACTTGTATGGGGAGAGAGAGAACGTAAAACGTGAGGAGCTGCTTACGTGACCGGAGCTGCAGAGGGCCGGGGTGCCACCGGGACTGGAGAGGGCCGGGGCCTACCGGGGCCTTGAAGGTCTGGAGGATGAGGGGCGCGGCATCGCTCGTGGGCTTCCGGAGGACGTTGTCCCTTCTTCCGGAGAGTGGGGATGCAGTTAAAGGAGGCGGCCCCTTGGATTGCCTTTGATAATCGGGGCACGACTTCGGGCAGTCGGTGGTCGGGGAACCCGGCTTTGGACCCTCGCGATATAGATAGATATGATGCTTCAGAGAGGCGGAGCCGCCCTTAATGGCCGAGAGAATTAATGGCGAGATCACTGTAGTGAACTGGTGTCACTTGATTTTAAACTTGATAGACATTGTACTGTATATTGGATTCGGGACTCCAGGAGAAGTTTCTCCATTATTCAAAGAAACTGCCTTGAAACTGAAATCGCGAGGATCCGAAGTATCGCCGGAGTTCCGATGCGACCGCCTAGTTTGAACGAGATCCGTAGAGTGGCGCGAATCCGTTTGTCGTGTTAGGATTTTAATTTGCACACACATACTATGACACAATTCCCTGTTTGTGAAGTGCGTGAAGAAATTTCTTTCCGAGTAAGCGGGGATTAATTTAGCTTCACATTAGAGAGGTTTAAGAACAGCCTATTGGTGAGGTGCCTGCGTCTTTCACCTTGGGGGTGCGTGATATTCGCGTGGGTATTGAGTGGCCGGAAGGCGGTTTATCGAAAGGATTATTTATATTATGCCGTAGTATGATTTGATGCTCGAATATTTCTACTAAGGGGCGGTCTTTGAAAAACCGTTAGTATATAAAGTATGTTATTGTTCGCGCGGGCGTTATGTATTGGAGCGGATGTGGCTTATTTAAAGCTATTTTGGGATCCTATTCTTAATCTCTGTTGTGGTGTTTTTTGTTCCCGTTTTAAAGTTGTAATTCTATAATTTCTAAACCCAAAAAACTGCTTCATTACACCTCATCTCAACCCAAAAGAAAAAAGAAAAAAAAAGGAAAAAAAAGAAAAGAAACTTGTGTCCGGTAGGTGCGCGAAAAGTTTTACAATGCCGAAGGTTTTACAAAGTAATAGGAACATGGTATGCAAGATAGGCCTAGGAACATGGTACATAGTATAAATATGCAGTAGTTATTTATGACATGAGATATACATTAAAAGATAGGTACATAATGAATAGAAAGGGTAGTGGAGTACTTCAGTAAATAGGCCGGTAGCCTCACTTTTTTTTTTTCACTTGATTGCCCATAGCACTGACTCTATATGGTATACAACACTGCACTTTGATGCTGGCGGATTCTCCCGCTTTTTTCGGAGTTTTGGGTACTCATGTTGAGGTTTACACGGAATGACCTGACAATGCCAAGGGTAGCACGAAGAAGTTGTAATTTTTCATATATATTATATTAAATTTAAAAAAAAACGTAAAATCGCACCTCTGTGGTGTTAATATTTAAGCATTATTATATAATAAAAAGAATGTATATGTACCTATCTAGATATGGTGGTTAGTTGGCACTAAAACTTTGCCCTGACAACGTGATGAGCGTTTCAGATCAGGCTAACCTTGAACCATATTAGAAAAGTATTGACATTCGTATAGGGAACTTATATCTAATAAATAACATGAAATATTTAGTACTGAAATCAACTGGAATTAGGCATTGCCCTGCGACCTAGCGTCGCATTCGAGGTTGACGCTTGTTCAATACTAAAGATCACTTTTATTTATATATAAACAAATTAATGAACTTAAATCTAACACATGCCAATATGGTGGTTAGTTGGCACTAAAACTTTGCCCTGACAACGTGATGAGCGTTTCAGATCAGGCTAACCTTGAACCATATTGGGAAAAATATTGACATTAATAAAGCAATTAGTACTTGGTAAACGTCCGAGTTCTGGGACGAACCCTGGGTGAATAACCTTCACCGCCCCTCGGAGGAGTTAGTTATAAGGGAACTAGCCTATGATGTGTACGACTGAGTTCTGACATCTTGTCCAGGGTGGATAAACACACCGCTCCCCCAGAAGAGTCAATTATAAGGAAACTAGCCTATGATGTATACGACTGAGTTCTGACACCTTGTCCAGGGTGGATAAACACACCGCTCCCCCAGAAGAGTCAATTATAAGGAAACTAGCCTATGATGTATACGACTGAGTTCTGACATCTTGTCCAGGGTGGATAAACACACCGCTCCCCCAGAAGAGTCAATTATAAGGAAACTAGCCTATCATGGGTACGACTGAATTCTGGTATATTATACCCGTGGCGACATGCCACTATTCAGAAGTAACTTTTTCCAAAGGGGCGTATCGTTGTAATACAAAACATACAACGAGCGTAATTGAACAGAAACAGTGACATGAACACTGATGCATTTAAAAAAAAAAAAAATTACATTAAATGTGATCTTACAAGAGGGTGAGATGTATTTACATATGAAATTTACATAACCTATTTTCGTTAACTTATTGACTTAAAAACTAGTTATTATATACATAAGTAAATTTTGTTTCGCATAAACTCCAAATCTCGGCCGGAAGATCGTCCGAAACAATCAGGTCCAATCCCGGCCGTGGGAATAGATTCTAGCCCATTCCTCCCGGGCTGAGTTTAGTTGACCACAGCAGATGGCTCGTGATTCAACTATCCGTAGGACACCTCCAGGGATATCCGACTTGAGGAGGCGGAGTCCCTATATTTGGCAATAGGAGGGCCTACCCCTTTCGCGTCTGAGGAACATAGTCCAAATATTCGTGTTGCGGTTTCCGAGGAAAATCCGCCATAATGTATTCTTAACTGGGAGATTTCCGAGTCAAGTGTAGTTTTTTGCAGAGACAAATTTTCTCTGCGCGTGTCCGTGGTCATAATCAACCGGTATAGGTGTTTAGCAGATGGTGGTTGGCACGCGAGGGTATTTTAACATGCCCCCTTTATTGATTGGCATGGAATGAGGTATTTTTAACGTGCGCCCCATTCTGTAGTTGACGCACAAGAAACAAAAAACAAAGAAAGTTAATTTACGCGTGACCGTGGTTATAATCAACCGGTATAGGTGTTTAGCAGATGGTGGTTGGCACGCGAGGGTATTTTAACATGCCCCCTTTATTGATTGGCATGGAATGAGGTATTTTTAACGTGCGCCCCATTCTGTAGTTGACGCACAAGAAACAAAAAACAAAGAAAGTTAATTTACGCGTGACCGTGGTTATAATCAACCGGTATAGGTGTTTAGCAGATGGTGGTTGGCACGCGAGGGTATTTTAACATGCCCCCTTTATTGATTGGCATGGAATGAGGTATTTTTAACGTGCGCCCCATTCTGTAGTTGACGCACAAAAACAAAAAACAAAGAAAGTCAATTTAAATGCGAGAGACATAATCAAAATGAAGGACATATTAACCATGAGAACCTATATTAGAGAAGGTTCAAGCATGGTAGACAACTTATACTTGAAAGACATATTATGAAAAAAAATTTAACTCGAAAAAGTTTAAACATGAAAGATATATTACACATGAATGGTATATTACACATGAACGGTATATTACACATGAACGATATATTACACATGAACGATATATTACACATGAAAGACATATTTAACAAAAAAACGAAAATTAAACTCGAAAAAATTTAAACATGATAGAGAAATTACATTGTCACACCTGAATGACCCATTAAACACGAAAGACACATTAAACTTGAAAGGTATATTCTACTTGAAAAGGTTTGAACTCGAGAAAGGGAAACGCAAGAGTACACTTGAGAAAATTATACTTGAAAGAAAAATAAATAATGATTAGGCGCCATCTTATTTTTTGAAGAACGGATCAATAAGAAAACCGTTAGAAGAATTGACTTTAATTGTCACTGGCACCATTAGGGACTCGTGGTGTAATTAAAATATTTATAATTTGGCAAAAGTTTGAATTCGAGAAGAAGAAGACTAAAGTAGTGCATTCACCCTGCATGTACGCAGAGGAAGAAGAAGATTTGAGTTCTGACATGATCCGACCGGGGATGTGGTCGCGATTCCATAAATCTAGTCAGGTCAATATCAAACGGGCCTTACGTCATAGCGCGCGCGTCCGCGTGTCCACGACGGAAGGTAATTTTGTAATGTTGTAATACCGAAATATTTTATTACTGTATATATATATTTTTTTTTTTTTAAGTTTAGTGAAGTATTTATGTTCAGGTATTTTACTTGAAATCGGAAGAAATGACGAGCATGTACATAGGTCACGATGTATGAAAGTGAAGGAAGCTAGAGGTATGCCGGAACAGGTGGCCTGGCGGTCTCTCCTCTCTGCCTATCCCTCCGGAGAAGCGCGTGACGGTTTGTTAATTATATTTTGAAGTAATTTATCTTTAGGAATTACGCTCGGTAGTTAACATGGGATGGTTGTGTAAGTAGATTTATTGAAATAAATTATGCGTTAGTTATTGAATCTTTGATAATTATAGTCGGCAATATGCGCATATTATGCCGCGCGGGAAATTTACTGACCCGTACTGGGTGTGTGTCCTAGTCTCGCCTTCTCATTGGTTCTCGATTTGCTGGGAGTCTTGGCGGGAATCCATTTTGGTATTACGCATTTGGGCCAACTTGTCCGCTCTTGTACCGAAAGTTTTTGCGCGTATTATTTTTTTTCGCGGGAACTCATTTTGGTATTACGCATTTGGGCTAACTTGTCCGCTCTTGTACCGAAAGTTTTGGCGCGTATTATTTTTTTTTCGCGGGAACTCATTTTGGTATTACGCATTTGGGCTAACTTGTCCGCTCTTGTACCGAAAGTTTTGGCGCGTATTATTTTTTTTGCGGGAACTCATTTTGGTATTAGGTACGTATCTGGACTAGTAGAATAACAGCTTATTTCGGGCAGGTATTTGTAATATACGTATATATATATATATTTTTTTTTTAAATTAAACGATGTAGGTACCTATATTTTTTTTTTTTTTTTTTAAGAATACATTAGGTGTGATGAGGGCTGAAAGGAGGTTTATACACTATCGGCGGAGTCCAACTTGATCAAGTCCTTAATATGATATGTGCCTACATGTTTTGAATCGAGGTCTGCCACACGGTAGATTACGTCGGAAATTTTGGCTGTGATTTTTGTTCTTACGAATCTCGGGGCTAATTTAGCTGAAAAATATTTAATGGCCGAGGATAATACGAAATTTTTTCTCCAGATTATGTCTCCTATTTGGTAAGAAATCCTTTTCCTGCGCAAGTTATATCGCTGGGCATTTTTCTTGAAGGCTGTTAATAAATTGTAACATACTTCGTCGTAAACGGCTGCCAATTCCTCCAGGCGGTTGGCGTATTTTTTCACTGTATCTGGGGGGTCGGTTGAGGATATATTTTTTATGCCTAAGTCGTGTTGAGTTCCATGCACAGTTTGTTCGAATCCATGTAATAGAAAAAAGGGTGTGTAACCGGTGACGATGTTTGTTGTGTTATTTATAGCTGCCTGAAGGGTGATTAATTTTTTACACCAGGTTCGCTGATCCTTCCCCACCATGATGGCCAATGTGGTGTTGATTGTTTGGTTGTAGCGTTCCACCGGGTTATTTTGCGGGGTGTATACACTATTGTAGTATACATCCGGGATGCCGTATTTAGACACGAGGTCTCGGAACGCTTTAGATATGAATTGGGGGCCGTTATCGCAAATAATGGTCCGGGGGGCTCCCCAGGGGATGAAGATACGTTCTTCCAAATAGCGGTTGACGGCGGCGGCGGTAGCTTGTCTCATGGGGAAGACCCAGCAATACTTGGTAAACACGTCCACGACGCTGAGTATATTCGTGTGTCCGGCATAACTGCGCGCAATGGGTCCAATAATATCCACCGAGATCACTTGTAGGGGGCGGTCCACGCTCTTCGGGCGGGACATCAGGCCTAACGGAGGGGCAGTACTGTGTTTGTAAGCCTTACAGGTTAGACATTTAGTTACGTATTTCTTAACCTGCGAGAACATTCCCGGCCAATAGTAATGCAATGACAATTTCTTGTAAGTCTTATAAGTTCCAGGGTGTACCGAGGGTAGGGTGTCATGAATTGAATTTAGCAATTCGTACCTTTCTTCGGTTGGCACGACCAGCTTCCAAGCATGGTCTTCAAGCAGGGCGAGGGGCACACGCGTGTGTCGATATAATAGGTTATTTTTTATGCAATAATTGGGGAATTTCGCAGGATTTTCTTGGCATTGTTTAAATATTTGAAGGTACCAGGAGTCCGTTGTGGCCGGGGGGGAGAGATGGACATCCAAGGAGGCGATTTCTAAACGGGATAGAGCGTCCGGGACGATGTTCTCAGATCCTTTTCGGTGAATAATGTCGAAAGTGTATTGGGATATTCTGGTGGCCCACCTGGCTAGTCTTCCTGAAGGGTTGCTCAAAGTGCAGAGCCAGCGCAGACTGTTGTGGTCGGTAATAATTGTGAATTTTCCACCCTCGATGTATCCTCGAAAATGATGAATAGCATCCAGCATGGCAAGTAGTTCTTTTTCGGTGACGGAATAATTTCGTTCATTTTTCGCTAATCCGCGGGAATAATAAGCTATAGGGTGCTCGCCGTCGGGGAATTGTTGCGTTAGTACGCCTCCAATTCCGAAGTCTGACGCATCGGTGTGCAGGGTGAAAGGGAGAGTGAAATCGGGGCAGTTGAGCACGGGTGTCGTTTGTAAGGCAGACTTCAGTGTTTCGAACGCGATTTCTGCCTCGGGAGTCCATTTGAAGTTGCTTATTCCTTTTCGCGATCCGGTAAGTTTATTCAACGGGGCCGCTATTGCGGAGAAGTTTTTGATGAAGCGGCGATAGTAGCTTGCCAAGCCTATGAAGGACTTGACCTCTTTCGAGTTGTTTGGTCGGGTGAATTTAGCGATTGCTTCGACTTTTGAGGGGTCTGTGCGTAGTCCGTCCTGATCAATTATGTAGCCTAAGTATTTCAATCTCGATTTGCAAAATTCCGATTTTTTCAGGTTAATGGTGAGGCCGGCATTCAAAAGGCGTAGGTAAACCGTATTTAGTAGCTGTATATGTTTATCGAAGTTGTCCGATACGATGATCAAGTCATCCAAGTAGCAAAAAAGTTGTTCATCTAATTCGGGGCCAAAAAGGCGGTCCATTAATCTTTGTAATTCTGCCGGGCTGTTTCTCAATCCAAACGGTAGTCTGGTGAAATGATACATGCCTCGCCCCGGTACCACGAAGGCCGTTTTTTCGCATGACGCAGCATTTAAGGGTATCTGCCAAAAAGCTTTACTGAGGTCAATGGATGAAATGTATCTGGCATTTCGCAGGTTATCTAAAATGCGATGGACGAAAGGCAAGGGGTAAGCGTCTGGTTTGGTGACTGCGTTGAGTTTACGGGAGTCTAGGCAGAATCGGGCTGTGCCGTCCTTCTTTGCCACGAGTAATGTAGGGTTGGTCCAGGGGCTTCTGCTGGGTACCACGACCCCTAAGGCGAGCATTTCATCCAATTCGTTTTCGAGCTGTTTGAGGCGTATCGGGGACAACGGGTAGTATCTTTGTTTTATGGGTGGACCCTCTGTTTCAATATTGTGTTCTACTAGGTGGGTGTAACCCAAACCTTGTTTTTCGAAGGAAATATTTTCAAATCTTCTGATGGCCTCTTGTAACGACTGGTCTTGATCTGGTGTAAGGTTATCGGCGGGGACGAGGGTGCGTATTTCCGCTATTATGGGTTGGCGATCGTTTATTTTTATCGTAGGAATTTGGTTATTTATGAACAGATCAGGAGCTACGTTAAATTGTTTCCAATAATCTATGCCGAGTATGAATTTGTTAGATATTGACGGAATGACGAGGAAATTTATTTCTTTGATATACCCGTCCGATTTCACGGGGAGGGAAATTACGCCTACTACGGTCTGCTTAGCCCTATCGGCAGTAAGCACACGAGCTGAGTACGGTTTGAGGAGGAAACCAGATTTTAAAAATGCGCGGTAGGAATCACCTCCCATACAGCTGACATTCGCGCCGCTGTCTAGTAGGCCCCAAAAAGGAACTCCCTTCACAGAGAATTTTGAATATATTCGTCCGTCGGCTGCTTCTTTACTCGTGACAGCGGAAAGCTCAAAGGTGTAATTGAAGTATTTTACAAATTCGAGCCACCGGGTCCATTCCTGTTTCTGGATTTGTTCCGATTGGGCATAGGAGCGGTGGCTCGCTGTTCGTTTTTTGAATCAATAAGGTTCGGTGGCGGGCGAGATGTGTCCACTGGGGGAACTGGCCGGCGTGGGTTTGGATTGTAGAACGGCGGCATATTATGGGATTGGCGGAAAATATTTCTTAGCCTATCCGGGGTGCCAGGGACGCGGTTCGCGTTTGGAGGTGGCTGACGGGCCGGGCCGCTGTGGCTGGCCTTTGCCAATTTTGGGCAGC
The DNA here is from genome assembly GCA_022606425.2 of Lepidostoma basale. NCBI lineage: Eukaryota > Metazoa > Arthropoda > Insecta > Trichoptera > Lepidostomatidae > Lepidostoma > Lepidostoma basale. The sequence goes on along the minus strand of JAHDVF020000495.1, from coordinate 43,575 downwards.
GATTGCGAAAGTGTCCGGTACTGTGGCAATAATAGCACGAGTTCCGGGGCGCTTGATTGTTATGGTTATTTTCCTCTAGTTCCAAAGAATTCACCCGTTTATAGTATTTATGCGAAGGTTCGCTTGGACGGCGACTGTACAAATCAAACTGGGAACAAAGATTCTCCAGTTCTTTTAAATTGTCAATCTCCTGTCCTGCTAGAAGTGCGGCATATCTGGGATCGAGGCCGAATTTGAAAACCTGTAAAAGCTCTTCCTCGGGAATAGGCGTGTCCAATTGTGAACTCTTGGATCTCAGCCTTAGGAAATACGAACAAGCTTCCTCGTTGGGGAGCTGTTTTTCCAAGAAAATTGAAGCTTTTAATTTGTGTTGATGATCGGGTCTTTCGAATTTGCCTAACAACAGTGTTTTGAGGTCTTTCCATGACTGGTTTTCCCTTTTGACGGTACGGTACCAAAGTAGTACGTCGTCCGAAATTAGGTCGACGAAACTGGCAGAAAGCACGTCCAACACGACTCCTCTTGCCGCGGCGAGTTCTTCTGCTCGGAGGATGAAACCTCGGATATCTGAAGATAGATTTAACTTGAGATTCCATGAAGTCAAGTTAGAAGTTTTTTGTTCTCTTAGAACATATGTTACTCTAGTTTTTGAAGGTTGGGATGACAATGCTTCCACAACTGGTGACGGAACTCGCGACGGCGCCGTGGTTTTTTCTATATTCGTATCTGGTGAGCGCGACCGTTCGCTCTCTTTTTGCAAAGTTTTATTAAATTCAGAAGCCTTGTTTCGCAAGTATGACGTAGTTTTCCTTTTTAAGGTGATGCCTCGATCTGAGAGTTCTTTGCGCAGTTCCGCGGCCGTAGCTCCCTCTATATTAATTATTAAGTTTGAGCTCGGCATTGTGAGTAATTTATTTTTTATTCGGGAATTGATATGATTTTATATATTAATATGGCACGTGATTTATTTTGGTTAAAAAAAATCATGCGTTCCTGTACGCACATAGAGGATTGATATATTTTGCGCGCGAAACGCGGTGAAACAAATTTCGTTGCGTATTACGCGTGCTAGCGCAGTTATTTTTTCGAATATGTATGAGTAGGTATCATTTTACGCGGCAAAATTACTTGATAATGAACAGCGTACTTATACGTCTGGCTGTATGCAGTTATTATTTTTTTTGTTACCTAGAATAAAATGATATTAAACATATATTATAAATTACGAGAATATTGAACATGGAGGAAAAAAGAATTACAATGTTGTACATAGTATCAAATAAAATACATTATTTAAGTAATTCCGATTGATAGCTTGGACGAGGCGAGAGTGGCTTGTGGATATATAGTTCAGGCCTCTGAGTTGGGCGCCAGTGTAAGATAACAGTATTTTAACAGGATTTTAGGGTAGATAAAGATTAAGGGTTATAACTTGAAGGGCTCATGACGAAACTTGGAAGTGGCGAGAGTGATGGTAATATATAATTAAATCTATCCTGCGGGTTGCTCGGACCAGAACCTCGAGCAACCTGATTACTTAACTTGTTGGTGGGCTGAAGATTTCCTTGTACTTGCCTTGGTGCCTCCTCCGATCCGGATTCCGCGGCTAGCATCCGGCAGGACAAAAGTTCTATTTCTCTAGGGAGCCACTTACGCACGCCCAAACCGCCAAGGGGAATTCATGTCTTATAAATTAAAAGAGGATGAGAGTTTATACATTTATTGGTAAATACACAAGTTGGTGCCCAGACAAAAGGGCTTACGCTTCAAAGTGAACATGCTCATTGTAAGGTCTAATTATATCGAGACCGGCCTGCATCACGGCAGATCCGTCCACTCGGACATCGACAAATTTCTAACCTTTAACTAGTTTTTTACTAACCCTTGGCATTGCGTCATAACCGTCGTAACGGAGTACTTGTATGGGGAGAGAGAGAACGTAAAACGTGAGGAGCTGCTTACGTGACCGGAGCTGCAGAGGGCCGGGGTGCCACCGGGACTGGAGAGGGCCGGGGCCTACCGGGGCCTTGAAGGTCTGGAGGATGAGGGGCGCGGCATCGCTCGTGGGCTTCCGGAGGACGTTGTCCCTTCTTCCGGAGAGTGGGGATGCAGTTAAAGGAGGCGGCCCCTTGGATTGCCTTTGATAATCGGGGCACGACTTCGGGCAGTCGGTGGTCGGGGAACCCGGCTTTGGACCCTCGCGATATAGATAGATATGATGCTTCAGAGAGGCGGAGCCGCCCTTAATGGCCGAGAGAATTAATGGCGAGATCACTGTAGTGAACTGGTGTCACTTGATTTTAAACTTGATAGACATTGTACTGTATATTGGATTCGGGACTCCAGGAGAAGTTTCTCCATTATTCAAAGAAACTGCCTTGAAACTGAAATCGCGAGGATCCGAAGTATCGCCGGAGTTCCGATGCGACCGCCTAGTTTGAACGAGATCCGTAGAGTGGCGCGAATCCGTTTGTCGTGTTAGGATTTTAATTTGCACACACATACTATGACACAATTCCCTGTTTGTGAAGTGCGTGAAGAAATTTCTTTCCGAGTAAGCGGGGATTAATTTAGCTTCACATTAGAGAGGTTTAAGAACAGCCTATTGGTGAGGTGCCTGCGTCTTTCACCTTGGGGGTGCGTGATATTCGCGTGGGTATTGAGTGGCCGGAAGGCGGTTTATCGAAAGGATTATTTATATTATGCCGTAGTATGATTTGATGCTCGAATATTTCTACTAAGGGGCGGTCTTTGAAAAACCGTTAGTATATAAAGTATGTTATTGTTCGCGCGGGCGTTATGTATTGGAGCGGATGTGGCTTATTTAAAGCTATTTTGGGATCCTATTCTTAATCTCTGTTGTGGTGTTTTTTGTTCCCGTTTTAAAGTTGTAATTCTATAATTTCTAAACCCAAAAAACTGCTTCATTACAATATGTGTCAACTTAAATATTATCTTGCATTGTTGGAATTTGATTTTATTATTGTGAGATCATGATTAACAATTTATCTATCAATAACCAAGACAATAATAGTAAAAAGAAATTCAGAACAAAATATTTTTCCCTCCAATATTCCATTTTTCCGCACGCATTTTGCACCCGTCCTATTTTGTAGTTTAACTTTGAAAACGTATTTATACGGCTGTAAATTCAGTTTCTGATGTACATAATATAAACACTTTTCGTTTATACGAAGTACTAACGTAAAACATATTTTAATTTTTTAAATAAAGATCAACGTCCACGACCTTTGCACGGCTTTTGTCGATCACAGAAAACATATTTCAACGGCAGAAACTTTTTTGAATAATAATTTTAACCTAACAGAATCGCAATTTACCTGCGTCAAAGCGAACATTCAAAAAACTCTATTGCCTCAATTTAAAATGAAATGGGATGCAGCATCAAGAATGAAGAATCGTTTTATTGTTATGAACCAAGTCTGGTTAAATACAGAATTTATCATTAACTTCAACGATCCAGAATCATCCACACCTTCCGGATCAAAAATAGGTAGACCATGCAAGGACTACGAGGAGTCTTCTGAGTCTTCAAAAAAAAATAAAGCCACAAAATGAATACAACATTCTGGAGTAGATCAAATAAGTTTTTCTCGTGTACAAGCGCTGAGGTCGATTGGAGATACGACGCAAGCAAATATTATTGAGAAATTGAGAGGTTCGTCCCCGGAATTGAAAAGCAGCCTTCAGCTTGGCTTCATAATGATGGGCATGCCGCAATATTTTTTGCAGTGGGAATAGAACATGAAATTTCAGTGCTTCTTCCTACGCAGGTGATTATTTCAGAGCATACTACTACTTCTGTAAGGCATCAAATGTTTTTAACTATAATTGACGGCAAAGTAACACAAGTTTTGACAGACACTCCGTTTTTATCAGGATGTCTAGCGAAACCTACCGAAATGAATAATCTGGAACTTGTTAGAAATAAAGAAGACGGACAAGAAGATTGATTTGGGCTTTCAACATTACACTGCTGGATCAGATTTATGGAATGTATTTTGCATATATCTTACAATTTAGAATAAAAAAAAATGGTCTGTTTGGAGCGAGGAAAACAAAAATAAAAAACAAATAAAGAAGGCAGAAGTCCAAAAAAAAATCAGAGATGAGCTAGGAATAATTAATTGATTAGAAGTATTATCGCCTCCACCACGCAAGAAAATGTTCACGGTCATCAACAAATGAAGACGTTTTTCACACTCTGTTGTACAGTTCCATATATTCCTAGCAAAAGTATGTATTCATCACGCAAAGTAATGGAATAAAAGACGAGCCTAAAGCACTTTTAAATACAGAATTTAAGAAATTAAGTTGAACAGTGAAACAGTGAGATGAAAACATATTTTTAAAATGTAACTTTTTTTATAAACTACAGTTTTTTTTTGTATTATAACGTATTTATAAACCTTAATCCACGTGTTTTTCTTACATAAGACAAATATTTTTTTTGGTCTAAAAAGTGATTTTTTGCTGACCTATAATTCATATTACGAAAAAAAATATAGAAATGTTTTTATGGATAATGAATTTGTATTAATTCACTATTATTTCCTCCAAATTTCATGTTATTATATTTATAATAATATTCTTATTGGTTTGGAAGTTATTGAATTTTAGGATGAAAATGAGCTGTTCGCCCCATAGTGCGCCGTCACTTTTTGCTTGGCTTCTACGTGCAGGTACGAGTATTACCTAACTTAGATTATTTAGCATTTACGATGTGCCATCGTCATAAAGGTGAAACCATAAATTAATAAATACGCTCCAAGACTTAGGCTTACCGCGCACTAAGCAGCCAGGTTGCCGCAGCCAGGTTGCGGCAGCCAGAAATATTGAGCAGCCAGTTATAGCAACCTACATAAACAAATAAAAATACTGTGTTTATTTTTCAAAACATTTATTATTTACTTCTTACTATATAATAATAATAACCAGAATAACTTTCTCCGTATCGAAAATCATTTTGCAAAACGTCACGGAGCACAAAATACGTCTGGCCGCTACAACAAGTGCGCGAGGCCGGACGGCGGCCACATATTATACAATCGCCAGTATTGTTCGCGCTAGTTCTGGCTGCTAGCAGCCAGCTGGTTGCCGTGCACTCAGACGCGTTCTACTGGTTGCCTAGTGCGCGGGCTCCCATACACCGCCATATGTCGGCTGCTTAGTGCGCGGTAGGTCTTAACTGCGCGATTGTTTTTTGTGTGCGGACGAAGATGTAAGCATGTAAAAAAATATAGAAAGATAATATTATATTGTAATACTGTTCGAGCCTACAAACACTATCGCATTATATAGAATCTTTAAACTTCATCTCTCCACCATAAAACACCTTCATTGTGCAAGCATGTCTTCAGCAAACATCGTCTGGAGAGTGCCGCTCCGTTGTTTCAGTCTCCGGTCTTCATATTACCTGTACCTAGGTATACCTACTAGTATTGCTTATTTGTTTCGTCTGTAATACATAAAACTTGTGACGGTATGGAACCATCGTAGAGAGATGCGTAATTCAGGTATACAAACATGAATTGAATTTACTAGAAAATATAACACCGATCCGAGTGGTTGAAGACGGTGGAGACGGTGAAGCAGAGGAGACCCAGAATGGACAGAGATGATATGAAGGGAGATTGGGAAGTTTACTCTCGTCCTGCCTCGCCAATGGTAGAATACCTGTTAGAGTCCAGCTCTCTCAGGCCCAGCAAGTGCAGACATTGTAGATAGACCATACTCATGTTAGAATGCTGTAAAGTCTGGTGATAGACATCCAGACCAGATTCAGGTTGGCTGACGACCACGGCAGACAGATGGAGGTGGACCATCTTCGGAAAAGTCCCTGCTAGGGTGATGGAAGGATGGGTTTGTACCCCCGGCTTTCTGGATTTAAGAGGAGGGGGCTGGTGTCCAGCTAAAATTGGTCACCATGCCATGGCGCAGAATGGAAAAACCATCAGTCCTTTCATACCTACCATTATTTATACCTTTCAGGAAGCTGTTCTTCATTGCATTATACTTTCATTACGCACTGATTTACATAACTGTACAATCTTATTTCAGGCTCGTTCTTATTTCATATTATTTGTGAATGTTCATTTCATGGTTCGCACATTTTTGAGAAATAGTATTTTGAATTTATATTCTGTAAACTTAGAGATATTTAGGTTGTTTGGTTTAGCTGTTCCAGAAGATATTGAGTGACATATAGTTTGATTACACGTGGGATTGTCTGGATAGTTTAGAATATTCGGGAGGGTTAGGAACGATGAGCTTTAGAATGAGATTATAACGACGGGTCATACAGTATTATTCCTAGACGATATAGGGTAAAACACCTGTAAGCTCCGTACAGGTGAATGAAGAGGGAGGAACCTCCACCTGAAGGTTGGGTTCCTTATTGGGAAGACGAATTCTGTCACATCTGGTGACGTGACGCAGGAGAGGACGAATCCTCCACACCAAGTGCTCTAAAAATCTATTTCTCGGTTTCCAACATTCCCAATATTCGCTCCTGATAACTAACTAACCGTCACACCGTAGGCAGAGAGGATGGACCGCCATTCCGTTCTGTCCACATTCACACATCGTAACATGCACGCTCGTCGATTTTTTCCACTTTGAATGTGGCCGCCTTTCTGTATTTGATTTATTTGGTCATGCCATGTTTTCTTTGGTCTTCCACGGCTTCTCTTTCCACTCACACTGCTTGCATACAACATTTTAAACATTCTTCTCTCGTCCATTCATTCCATATGTCCAAACCATCTCAGGGATCCTTTTTTAATTTTACTTATGATACAATCATCTGCCTTACATTTCTTCCTTATTTCGTTGTTTGGTATTCTATTATATATCGTTTTCCCGCACACTCTTCTCAGAGATCTAATTTCTACCGCATTTATTCTACTTTCGTCCTTTTTTGCCAGCTCCAAGCTTCACTTCCATACATAACTGGGTTGGCACTAGAATTATGTACAGCCATATTTGCTTTAGCTGACATATTTCTATTTGCAGTGATGACTTTGAGGCCACAGCAAGACTCTTGTAAACATGCTTCCCAGATAAATAAATTCAGTAACTTGCTCCAGTTTCTCACCGATCACGCTTATGTCACAAATTGTTATACATTCTTCTTTTTCAAATACCATCACTTTAGCCTTGAACACATTAATTTCAAGGTCACTCTATTTGCATGTTTCATACATTTGTGGGGTGTTGTGGTGGTGGTTGAAAGACGGCGCGGCGGAGGTTTCAGCGTTTATTGCGAATCACAAGTAATTACACGTAAACAGTATGATGTACTCGTGATGGAGCGTGGCTGGATGTCGATAGCAGCGGGGCGGAGTCCGGGTGGCGAGCCGTAGAGGATGAAGGCCCCTTGGGCGGTAGCGTCGGTTGGCTGGAGCGAAGAGTCGTCGAAGGTTTCGTGACGTAGTCGTGTAGACAGTTGTGTACTCGGGAGGAAGGTCGGAGGTTTCTCGTACGTAGACTTGGTAGTGCAGACTCGTGTCGTTTAGAGATCGCGATACTGGCTGACGTAGCTTCGTGGCTTCGTAGGTCGGCGCGGGGGAGGGCGCCCGAGATCCCTCGTGGCTAAGACTTATTAACGTAGACTCGGGGCTGTTAGAAATCGTAAGAATGACTGACGTTTAGAATTGACTGACGTTAGGTTAGGTTAGGTTAGGTTAGGTTAGAGTTGACTGACGTTTAGAGTTGACTGACGTTTAGAGTTGACCGGCGTTTAGAGTTGACTGACGTTTAGAGTTGACTGACGTATTGGGTGATCGGAAGTACTGCTTTTATATGCTTCGCTTTCGTCATCCACGATGCCCTGACCTAGTGATCAAACCTGATCGGGGCCCTCGAGTCATCAAATTTGATAAGTAGGTCCTGAGTCGGCGTTTTTGTGTTTATTCGTGTCATGGAGTATGCTGGTTCAGCGTCGAAGTCCACTTATGTGGATCACCTACACATTCTTGATACTGAGACTCGCAGATTTTCCATACTGCCAGGGGTGTTAACACAGCATCTTCTGCATATACAAACAGCCGACTGACAAACTGTTCATCTCAGCACCACCGTTTATTCCAAGTATAGATTGAACAACCACGGGAAAATCACTCAGCCCTGTTTGACAACTTTGGTGATGACAAACTTTGACAAACCAAGATGTGACAGCCCCGTTTACTCTGATACAGGCGGTGCTTTCCTCGTAAAGGGATGCAACCGCGCGTATCCGCTGTATGTCCACTCCATACTCGGCCAAGACCTCCCATAGTTTTTTCCTATCGAATCGGTCATACACTTTCTGCAGATCCACAAACGCGCAGAAAAGTTTTCGAACTTCGGCCAAAACCTTCTCTGTTAGGTTGTGGAGTGCAAAAATCTGGCCCATGCATCCACGTCCACTCATGAAGGCTCCTTGTACATCCCAAATCTTTCCTGATGTCATCTTCCTTGCTCTTTTTATCGGTATCCTGGCATACAGTTTACTAACGGAGCTCAGCAGACTGATAGCCCTGTGGTTTCCGCAGTCTAAACGAGATCCCTTACCCTTCTATAGAGGCATAATTACCGCTCCCCTCCAGTCTAGCGTGTAAAGTTAGAAGATTTGATAGTTTAGTAAATCTCGAGGGCTAATTTAATATTGGAGGTGTTTTTAGGTTATAATTATCCTGTAGGATACTCGGACCAGAACCTCGAGCAACCTGATTAGTTAATTTATTGGGAGGCGGAGGATCGCCTTATACTTACTTCTGCCGTAGGTATTTTTTAGCCCGGATTCCACTATCAAAGGAAAAAGTATCCGCGGGGACCGCCGCGCCAGGGAGAGCGAACTATCAAACACGTGTGTCTCGTAAGGAAGCGTCACTCACACACACTCCACCATATGATAAAACCCAATAGTGTGCAGAGTGGCGTGATCCGGATTTCCTCCGAGCAAGCGGGGACTAATTCAGGCCAATAGTAGTGTGGTTTATGAAAAGGTTTATTGGTGAGGTGTCTGTTTGTGTATTTCAAGGGCACGTGATATCTGTCTGCGTCGCGGATGGTTGGAGGTCGTTTATCGAAAGGATTATTTAGGCTTTGGGATGATTCAATACTCGAATGTGCTTACTAAGGATCGATCTTTGAAAAACCGTTAGCATATATAATGTATATAACAACTCGTGTGGGCATTATGTAATAGAACGGATGTGACTTAGGTAAAACGAAAATGGGGGTCCTATTTTCATTTTCTATTAGTGTATATTTTATTCCCGTTTAGAGTTGTAATTCTATAATTTCTAAACCAAAAAAACTGCTTCATTACAAGCGGAGTGTATCCCTCATCCATACATTAGTTGAGGAGTCCGCATAGCCATGCAAGAACTACCTGGCCGCCACTCTTGACAAACTCTATGACAACACAATAATATCCAACAGCTTTACCACCTTTCATCATTTTCAATGCAATCTTAATAATTTCATTCATGCTTATCTCATTTGTATCCACCGCATTCACATTTTCTATGGCAATCTCCGTCATCTGTTACGTCACTTCCATACATACATACATAAAAAATATTCAAACACACTTTGTAAACTAAAATCTACAAATTATTATTTTAAATTACAATCCAAAACTTGGCAAGAAGATCACGTGATGAATTGAACTCAAGTGCAAGATCTAGAGAACTGACCAAAGGCGACAAATACACAATTGCGACGTATTAAGATCCCCCACTAGTTCCCCCAAAATAAGCCCAACCTGCGTCATCATCAATGACGAATTCATCATTACAAATGTTGGAATCCACGATAAGTATTAAAGGTATCGATTACAAATAACGAGAATGACAATCAATGTTTGGAGGCACAAGCTACACAGGCTACAGGAGTAGATTGCCTTTACATGAGGATCCCCTCATGTGGTGGAAATTAAATTCATACCAAATGTACTAATCTCAAGCAGAGAGTGATTATTTAGCGGCGCTGGTCATGTATACCTACTCGTAGGTACATATTATATGTAGATTGTTAGATGTATTATAAAAGCGGCCAAACTACTTTTCATAAAATATAACTGACCACTACTTCGCTAATTTATTTAAAAATAGTATTTTTAAAAAAAGGTACTTTATTATTCATAGTATATTTACTTTATACATCTGTTTCTGTTTCTGCTTCCGTTATGACACTTCCGTTGGCATCACAAAACATTCGTAAAATTTTGAAAAATATTTAGATGGCAGAACGACCTCTCGACGTCAGTCTAAACAATACGTAAGACCTTGTAGATTGTGCAATCAATGGTGGCGTCGTCCACACGTTTCCCTTGTACCATGGACCCAGCTTCCACGGGGGTTTATAGATCTCAAAACACCAAAGGAACGTCGCCTTATTTAAAGCTATTGTCAATTCCGAGCCCTAAAGATGGCACAGCGCACATATCAGCTCAAAGAAGGGGCCACTGAACTAACCTTCCGCTTGCATTGTTTGGATGTGGTGCGGAATATTTTGATTTTGCAGGGCGTGGAAATATTACTTTGGTTATTGTGTTTGTGTCAGGTAAAAGTTTCACTGTGTGCTTATTATTCCATGTCGTGTGTATGTTAAATACGAGTAGGTAATAACATAAGAACATAGATCCTCTATATACTCGTAATACTTGTTACGAAGGGGGCTCGCGAGCGGGAGGTGCCGGGCGCCGCTGGGCTCTACGACTCGTGCTCGCTGCTAACCTCGGGCCTGGCGCTGCTGGGCTTCTACCTGCTCTTGTTCCTGGCCTACCTCAACCATATGCTGCTGCAGCCCGACGTCCCAGAGGAGGCGGACCGGGAGGTGAGGCCTCTAGCCTGCTTGCTAATATTACAGGGGTAGGCGCTCGAAGTGTTACCAACTTCACGCTGCTGTAGTAACCAAACGGCTTACGACAGTGCGCTCATGTTTTGACACGTGTTAGTTTGTTATATTGTTAACAACTCAACGGAAGCATATCGTTTTATGTCAAGTTAAAAACAGTGTTATTGCTCGGTATTTGGCTGGAAAATTGCAACCAGCCATTGTGAATGAGCTACGACATTTACATGTGAACAAAATGTTTGTGTATCGGACCATTTCACGTTACAATGGTATCATACAATGGTAGCAGTATTGGTAGCATAAAAAAACGTCATGGAGGTGGACATTTAAACTGCAACATCGACAAAAATGGTTCGAAAGGTGAAGGCCAGAATTCAACATAATCCAAGACAAAGCGCAGTTCAATTGGCGAAAAACCTCAATGTGTCTGCAATGATTGAAGCCCTACAAAATACAAAAAGGGCAAGATTTAACGTCTGCATAAAAAGCAGTTTGCCTAGCAAGAGCAAAGGTGTTAAAACACTTGCACGTTGGTGGCGAGCTAGAAAATTTGGTCTTTTCTGATGAATTTTTTTTTACGGTTCAGCAATATGTAAACAAACAAAACGATCGTGTCTGGTTACAGTGCAAATCAAGAGACAATTTGGAACCTCGAATTGCTCTGCAAAAGCAAGCGCCTGCATCAGTGATGGTTTGGGCCGCGGTAACTGCCACAGGACGCTCACCACTCGTTTTCAATGAACAGGGCGTAAAGGTAAATCAACAAATCTACCGTGAAAAGATTTTAAATGATGCGTTGTTACCTTGGGCACGTAAAAAAATAGTAGAAACCATTGGATGTTTCAACAAGACTCAAGCCCGTGAAACCCAACGTTTTTTTACAAGAAAAAGTTCCCAGCTTCATTTCATCACAACAATGGCCTTCATATTCCCTGGACTTAAACCCAATGGATTTTTCCATAGAGTCCATTCTAGAGGTCAAAGTATCAGCTAAAAAATATGAGACGGTCGACGCCTTAAAGATTGCTCTTCGCTGAGAATGGGACAAAATACCACCAGCCCACATTCGTACAGCGTGTGAAGCCTTCTTAGATAGAATCGATGCTATTATCCGCGCTAAAGATGGCTACATCGAACAATAACATATTTTTTAAAAATAAATTGAAATGTTTTTATGATTTACTGAAGTTTTTAAATTAAAAAATACAAAATGACAAAATTACAGAATTTTTAATTGGTAACACTTCGAGTACCAACCCCTGTATAAATACATACGTGTACTCATCGGGACGGATTGCTAATGATTTGACGTTTTCTATTGGTTCGCCAGGGTTATCCGAGTCTCTACGATAAGCGAGACCTATTGTTTAACCGATATTTAGTGTCGCGAGTGAGCCTGTTATTTAATCGGCCCGTGAGCTCCGCCCCCGGCGCCGAGATCACCCTCCTGGAACGGGTCCAGGGGAAGAACAGGTGGAGTCTGCGCCTCAGCGGCGCGCGGCGGCGCTGCATCAACCTGGGCTCCTACAACTACATGGGCTTCACGGAGCAAGAGGGCGAGTGTGTGCGGGCGGCGGCCATGGCGGCGGAGAGGTGCGGCCTCACGCTGGCCAGCCCGCGCGAGGAGCTGGGCAGCTGCGAGCTGCACCGCCAGCTGGAGGACCTGACGGCCCTTTTTGTCGGCGTGGAGGCGGCGCTCGTAGTGGGCATGGGCTTCGCCACCAACGCCATGACCCTGCCCGCCTTGCTGGACTCCGGCTGTCTGGCCGTGAGCGACGAGAACAACCACGCCTCCATCATACTGGGCTTGCGCCTCTCGGGAGCACGTGTGGCCATCTTCCGGCACAACGACATGTGCCATCTGGAGGAAATGTTGCGAGAGGGCATCGTGGCTGGCCGCGGAGGCGCCGGGGAGCCGTGGCAGCCCTGGCGCAAGGTGCTGGTGCTGGTAGAAGGCGTGTACTCCATGGAGGGCAGCGTGGTGCCACTGCCGCAGGTGCTGGCTATCAAGGAGAAGTACGGCTGCTACGTGTATCTGGACGAGGCCCACTCCATGGGCGCCCTAGGTCCGCGCGGCCGGGGGGTGACGGACTACTTCGGCGTGGATCCAGCGCGCGTTGACATCCTAATGGGCACCTTCACCAAGTCGTTCGGCGCGGCCGGTGGATACATCGCCGGCTCGAAGGTCAGTTTAGTTGGCGAGACCCTTTATTTATGTTTCTGTAGAACTGAGCTCTTTCTAGCGCGGAGGGGGATTGTTTCAGACACTAATAAGCCACGTCCGGAGGCACGGCCAGGCGGGCGTGTACGGCTGCAGCATGTCTCCGCCCGTGGCCCAGCAGGTCATCACCAGCATGAGCATCATCATGGGGCTGCAGGGGGCCCCCCAGGGCTCAGAGCGCATCTCCGCCCTCGCCCGCAATACTAGGTACCGATACCCCCGTATATTTATTCTTACGCTAGTCCTGCATGGGAGCGGAGGAGGGACGGGCCTAGGTTGAATGAGCGAAGCTGACGAGTCAGTGGATTTCTATTTCCTTTCTATTATTCTTCTTCAAGTGCCATGTCGGGTCCCCCCAACGTTGGCGATCACCTCGGTGAACCTGTCCCTGTTCTGCGCCGCTCGGAACAGCTCCTCCACACTTCGGATGCCGGTCCACTCCCTCACGTTTCGCAACCAGGACATTTGTCTCCTTCCGGGTCCTCGGCGTCCCTCAATTTTCCCCTCCAATATCTGGAGAAGGTGGTACTTTTCCCCACGCAGTATATGACCCAGATGTGAGATCTTTCGAACCTTCATAGTTGATGACAGTTCCCTGTCAACTCTAGCTCGCCTCAGGAGTTCGGTATTGGTAACCATGTCTGTCTCGGGAACTCTGAGCATTCGGTGATGGAGCCACATTTCAAATGCTTCCAGTCTGTTCTTTGAGTTAACTTTCAAGGTCCAAGTTTCACACAATAAAACATACCACACATAGCATTTGATCATTCTCTGGCGGAGTTTCAAGTTTACGTTATCATTGCAGAAGAGTAATTTCATTTTATTAAACGTAGATCTTGCTGCCTCAATTCTGCATTTTATCTCTACATCTGGGTCAAAAGATTGCGTTAGTATGCTGCCGAGGTATTTAAATTTTCCCACCCTTTCAACGTTACGGCCGTTCAAATGCAATACTGACCCACTATAGTCAAGCCGTCCGAATGTCATCCATTTGGTTTTGCTGACATTTATTGTTAGCCCCAATCTTTCACCGGACTCGTCAACAAGATTAAGGAGGTCCTGAAGATCGCTGACACTTTCAGCCAATAAAACAATCTTATATTGTTTATCACAACTCCAATAATTTTCAGTAATTTCTCGGTGTTGATAAGGGCTCGTTTAAATACATAGTCGGAGTAGAGATGAAATAATAACGGAGAAAGGATACAACCCTGCTCACACCTCGCTGGGTGGTAATTGCGTTAGACTTCTCGTATCCGTGTCTTATTTTAGCTGTTTATAACCAGTACAGGTTTTTAATAAAATTTAAATCTTTGGTATCAATATTGTACCTAAGAAAGCATTTTTATTTGGTCACTATGTTTTTCCCTGTCAAATGCCTTTTCCTAGTCAATAAAGCATGCAACTACCTATTTTCTTTGGTCCCGGCACTTTTGTAGCAATACGTTGATAGCTAATAGTGCTTCGCGTGTTCCAAACGCGTTCCTGAAACCAACTGAGTATCGTCGAAGTCTTGCTCACATTTACCACGTATTCTGGCATGTATTATTTTAATAAATAGTTTCAGGATGTGACTCATGAGACTAATCAATCTGTAGTCTCCACATATTTTAGGATGTTGTTTTTTAGGTAACGTCACAAAGGTGGACTTCAGCCAGTCGTGGGGTATGTTCCCCGTGTCATATATTGCATTAAAAAGTCTCAATAGGTAGTCAATATTGTCATTGTCAATGAGCTTCAACACCTCGACTGGGATGTCGTCTGGGCCGCATGCTTTACGCTTGTCTGAGGTCTGTATTGAGTGAAAAACTTCCGATTTTATTATTGGAGGTCCGTACAAATTGGTAGAAACATCAGTATCAGGTCTATTGTCTTTACATACATCATAGATATATTTTCCCCATGTTTGCAAAATATCTTTTTCATTCAAAATCAGTTTATTGGAATCGTCAACTAAACATGATGGAGTACTCTTTCTTGATGTGCCTGTCATTTCTTTGAGTTTCTTGTGTAGCTTAAATGTGTTATGGCTACGGCTGGACATTTCTAGTTCATCACACTGTGACCTCATCCACTCCTCTTTAGCCTTTTTTATTTCATTTCTTATTTGTCCTCTGCAATTGTATTGTGTCTCATTATTCTTGCATTTACGCCTTTCATCCATCAAGTCCAAGATATGCTCTGTCATCCAATTATTTTTCTTTCTATGTCCATCAGCTTTCAGATGTGCCTTACAATTTTCGCTGATAAGTGTTTTAAACTCATCCCACTGTGTTTGTATTTCTACTGGTGGGTCCTGACGAAGTTGTCTCATTCCATTGTTGATTGCTTGCGAGATTGTACTTCTGATAACATCACTTTGAATTTTGGATGTGTCTATTCGAACTGATGGTTTAGGCTGTTTTTATTTGTTTCGAGCTTAACTGAAGTCGGCTACTAATGGAACATGGTCAGAACCTATATCGGTACCAGGGTATGTAGTAACCCCCTTTACACAGTTCCTATGTCGTTGATCCACTAATATATAATCTATTTGGTTTCTTACGACATCATATAAAGTTCCCTCTTGGGGTGACCTCCAGGTGTATAGCCTT
This sequence comes from Lepidostoma basale, assembly GCA_022606425.2. NCBI lineage: Eukaryota > Metazoa > Arthropoda > Insecta > Trichoptera > Lepidostomatidae > Lepidostoma > Lepidostoma basale. The sequence goes on along the minus strand of JAHDVF020000495.1, from coordinate 27,894 downwards.
CTTTTTGGTAGTTTGAACCAGGTGTTCATTGCAATCATGTTCCTCTCCTGGCAAAACTCGTACAATCTTTCACCTCTTTGATTACTCATCCCCAATCCATGTTCGCCAACAATATTAGAGCGACGGCCGTTACCAACTTTGGCATTCAAATCTCCAATGACAACATTTATGTCCCCTCCCTTCAAACTATTGAGAGTATTGGTTAGTGACTCATACAAGGCCTCCACATCACTGTCGTATCTTACATCTGCTGTTGGTACATACACTTGTATGATGTTTACGTTAGTTGGTTGATAGTGTGCAGGACTATTCTATCAGAGATTGGGATGAAGTTTTTAACAAATTGTTACTTATTATGTTATCATGACGAATACAGCGACTCCGTTTCTATGGTTTCTATCATGTGTAATTGTGTATCATGTGTAATGTATCACTAATACCGAGTATACCGATGTTCAATATGTTCATCTCCTGTATGGTATTATCCAGTCCGCCAGCATACACGGTCAAGTTGCCTCCACAGATACTTCCGCCGGCGCCTGCACCAGATGGGCGTGATAATCCACGGGCACGAGGACTCGCCCGTCGTGCCGCTGCTGGTGTTCTCGCACTCCAAGATGGCGTTAATGATCCTGGGCCTCAAGGAGCTGGGCGTGGCGGTCGTGGGCGCGGCCTTCCCCGCCACTCCGCTGCTGAAGAGCCGTATCCGCTTCTGCGTGTCGGCCGTGCACACGCGTCACCAGCTGGACACGTGTCTAGAGGCCATCGAGCGCCTGGCGCGCCACGTGGGCCTGCCGCGGTCCCGCCGGCCTCGCGAGCCGCTCGCCATCCCCTACTGACCCCCTGCACTGCACCCCTGCACTGCGCCCCTCGCTTTATGTTGCCCTGCCTCTGCAGACAAATTCAATTGAATAAAAACAATTAGAGCTCGATGTCGGTCTTTACTTCTGTCTGTTAACAGTTTGAAATAATATTGAATTAAAAATGGTTATTGCGATAATTTGGGATTTTAAAAAATATGTAATAAGTAATTATAGTTTAAAATAATTATATCAGCGCACTGTGATTCGCCTAGTACATGCTAGCTAGACAAAATTATTTCTTATGTTTTTTTTAGTTTTATATGATATTACAGGCGATTGAATTTGCTTTGAATTTTTTCTAAATTTATATCGAATCCTGAAGATAAAGCCCGAAGTATAAATCCAAATGTTGTAATTAGTGTAACATATAATATCAGTCGCTAGCTCGAGTATTTCCGTCATTTGTATTGCCATACCCTGGTAGGCTGGTGGCTTATCTACAATAAGCCCCATTTCGCTTTTAAAACGCCTTTTAATTTCATCAGAACATCGCTTCACAATAACTTTGTCTGATTCAGCTCTTAGCTGCCATTTATTTACACTAAGACGATAGCTGATGTGAAGCAAACTCTTGCTGTGCCAAAAACAAACGTTCAACAGTTTTATTCAAAACCGCCTGAACTTTGATTTCGCCACACGTTTCGGTCACAACAATTTGTTCCTCTGGATGAAGACAGGCAACTTTAGCTTTCCTAAGACTATGCAATGACGACAATACCTTGGGCCCAGCTTTGTTGCTCCACTTCCGAGTCTGCTTGTAGGCGTGACTAGTTGATTTGCTCTCAACAAAGTACTCTTAAGCTTCGTCACTAGTTAACACTCTCTGTTCATTTAATTCACGTAAAGTTTTATTTGTTTCTTTAATCTGCACTGCCTACCTACTTACTACTGATATCTGACATTCACGTTGACACCTCAGCTGCGTACATCAATTCACTGGCACATCTGGGACTTGATAAGGTCATCAACTCGTCTTATTTTTGTCTTAACACTCGAGTCCAAGAACTCTTTCAAAGGCTTACCATGGCCAAGTGCTCTTCGGAAATACGGAAGTAGATGGCAACGGCACGGTAATTGTTATCTGAAAAAATATATCTTGATCCGTTAGCCACTCGGAGTGCTTCTGTAGAAACCGTTCCTTCTTCCTTCCAGAACTAGTCCACTTTTCCATTATTTTGGACGAAAATTGCGAAATGACAACCTTGATGTCCCTCAAAGAGTGCTCAGTTGCAGCCGTGAGATCTTGTTTTGATGAAACAAATCGAAACAAGCCTTCATTTATTGTTTCTTTTGGGTGTTTCAGCCATTCATCAAAATAGTAATTTTTGGAAATAGTGAACTGAACATATAAAAAAAAGAAAAAAAAATAGATGTGCAAATAAAACGCAACTTTTTTTTATATCATCATAAAGTACTTGGATGTAGGTACATAATATATAAATTTTAAACCGGTGACATGAGGAGACATGTAAAGTTTTCTCTATTGAAGTTAAAAATGGGCCAAAAATCTCATTATTTTACCAAACAAAGTGTGATTTTTTTATTGTCGAGATAACATTTCACCCTTAGTTTCAAACTCCATTATACACAAATATAATAGGTATTATAGCAGAGAATTTTTTAAATAAAATAATTGGTACGGTGCACAAATGCTACTGAATGCACTTAAAATTTCACTTGTCTTGTATACATACCTTTCTTTATGACTCATAATTGAAGGGTTGTTGTGCAAAACATTACCTGGAATTCTCTTAATGAGAGTCTTTGCTACCTATTGTGATAAGAACATTTGTGGAATTAAAGGGTTGTTTTTGTCTAGCTAGCTTGTACTAGGCGAATCACAGTGCAGCGTACGAATGGAAAAGAAGTCATGACAGGCCAAAGAAAATATCTGAAGAATATATTGTAACTTGAATAAGAATGTAGATATTATATTTAATACTACGACCTTCTATGCAGATCCCTGCCATCTTCGATCTAATTAAAATAACTTCTACCAATTAATTTCAATGAACATTGAGGGAGTTTACTTACAATACATACATGGCATGATTAAAACAAGGTGTCTATCGTATGTATTGTAGTATAACTTCAACCAAATGGTTTGTTACTAAATCACATATTTAGAAATACTGATGCACGAAAGATGAAGAATTAGCGCCGCTCACACCGTCTGGTTTAACCCTTAACGTACCGTGTTCAAAACAAAACGCTCGCTCCCATGTGGTCAATTCAGTTTACTTTATCTAAATATCAAGCATATGACTCGATGAATCAAATTTTAATTTATGTCATCTTGTAGGGAATTTCATTAGGAATAGATCGATATCTATAACATACATGGATTATTTGAAAAACATATCATTATTATTTTTTTTCTGGAACCATGCGATTTCTGATATGGAATGCGAGACAGCATATGAGCAACTGACACCAAGTATGAACTTGTCTCGCCCCGCCGCGCCGTGGCGCTATAATTTTACGTATGATAAAGGCACCTAGGCAAAATGTATAGTACGTTCAAGACAACGAGTACGTATTAATATTTGTCCCTTTTGGTAAAGTGTTAATATTTTCACAGTTCTGATATTATTAAGTTGCGTGCTGCGTTTCCTTCCACAGTCGGTATTATTACGTACCTATGAGAAAAAGCCAAACATATAATTTATAATACGTTCAAAACAGCGAGTAAGTATTTGTCACTTTTGATAAAGTTGTAAATATTAGCAAAACAAATTCTACCTTAACACGAATGAAGGTGAGGGCAGTCTTAAAAATATTTTTTTTTGGGATGAAGGAAGTAATTTTTTGCTTTTTTTTATTACGAAATATTGAGAACACTTCAATGGAGGATTACAATTTTTTTTATAATATTAGGGTCCATAGGTTTTAAGAAAATCAACTTTAAATTGGCAGTGGAAACTCAATTGACCACATAGCAACGCGACGGTTATACAATGAAGAGTTAATAGCTAAATTCTAAACGCATATGGTGGGCGAAAATATTGAGAAAGATTTTTTGTAAATACTTTAGTACATATATTTTGACGCCGCGCTCACATATTTTTAAAAGTAGAAGAGAGCGCCATCTATGGATGAATAGCGACAGCGGATTGATATAGGTTTTCCCCGCCAACCGTGCACGTGTTTGAATAGAAAAATGAAACACGCTGAATGTGAGAAATGTTTACATATTTAAATGATGATAGGGCGAGAGACATTGCCAGCTGGATCTTGTGATATTTATCGTATGTAAAGACTGGCAGGAATGTCTTCCAGTGAACCAGTTGCTATTGTCCCGAGGGATCTTTTCGTCTACGATATAGGCATGTAGACACCATGATCCAAGTGGAGTGAGCAGGTTCATGCAATAATTAGGTACTTCTACATAAGATCTTGTCAGTTGAGAGGGAAATATTTATTAGAATTACAATACCAAATAATATCACAAACATTGTTAAATTTTTTTTTCTAAGACGCCTAATAGCGCCATCTACATTTGAACAAAATAACTCACAATTGTCGCAAAAACCGGCGATTCAAAATAACGAAAATAAAAACACAAAAAATCTTTGCAATGTATTGAATATATTTTTGTTTTGTTTCATATTATTAACTCTTAGAATCCTATACACTGCATTTGCAGTGGCGAAAAAGCGTGCCCGCGGTCCTTTACACTGCAATTGCAGTGTTAGATCTGTACTTGGTTTTGTCGTCATGTAACATCTCTACCAGTTAGTTTAAAACAAAAGTAAAAATGTCATTTCATCAAGTATGGTCTTGGCTTCATGTTGGCATTCACAGATTTTTCTTTATACTCAGGGTTTAATTTAAATAAATATTTTTTGTCAGATGTAAATCGTACGGGCTGAACTGGAATACTAACACAGTCACGCGCGGGCTTGAGTGTATGGCGGTACGAGTCAGATTTCAATGTTTTCGTTATCTTTAGGGTGCCCATATGTTATGGATGAGAACCGAGAGCAAGAAACTGTTTAGATTCTTCTAAATGGTAAAGTTTGTAATGTATTGCTTGAAAGGATGTGATTTGAAAATATGTGTAATCTGACAGTTTTGGTATTTATAACTACGATTGCGTTAATTTAAAAAAAATTAAGAATTAACGTTTTGGATTTCCATTCCATCCAAGACAATTTTTTATGAATTAAAAAAATATTTTTGTTGGTTAATTTTTTTTCGATATGTTTCAAAGAATTCATTGGAAAAAATTATAAACGGTATGAAAAATTATATAATTATATCGATATGTTTCGAAGGTTATACGAGTATATAGGTATAAAACCATCCAAACATGTCGAGATAAATAAAGTAAGAAGTGGAAAAATTATTGTTTTAATTTATTAAAAATTGATGACAGTGTTATTTCAATAATTTAAATTTTACCAATTGATAATGATGAGATTGAAAGATTTTTCTTAAAAAAATATTTTTTTATTATTTGAAATTTCTTGGTTGAAATTGTAAAAAACGAAAAAAAACATTAAGACTAACCGGATGACATTTCTTGCGTAATATTCCCTTGACTTCTAATACAAAAAAAAAAATCGTTGTTCTTGGAATTTTACGTATACGAGAGTATATCACAACGCCCGCCCGAAACAAGTCCAAACACGAACAACGTGTGGTCACCTACTCGTATGTTTACACAGCGCGGCTGCGATAGTGTGTGTGTACGCGGCAATAATTTCGTAGTGTTTATTTAAAAATTCTATAATTAATTACCGAAATAGTAACATGATATTCAAAGGACTCATTATTTTAGTGAGAAGTACGTTCTCGGGTCTTGTGAAAGAATTTTTACGATAATCCATATCGTTGATTAGATATGAGTGTTTCTTTTTGTGGATGCTGCGTAATATGGTATTTTTTTAGATAAAAACACTTAAAAAAAACTTGTTTAAGTACTGAAAGTACATCTTTTATTATTTATAAAGATAGATTATAAGTTAATAGTTCATTTGGCATTTTTATTTTTTCGTTGAAAGTCTTATTTTACTCATAATTAATTATTGTATGAGAGCGTTCGGAATGTCAAAATTTACGCCGTTCCAGGAGGACAGTTATTGAAAATTCGCCCAGTGTCCTAAGGGTTAAAAAAAAAAAAAAAAAAAAAAAAAAAAAAGAGTCCGGGAGCATGCGCAATGCGCGCGCGACAAAAGCACTATCTATCGATGAATAGAACAAATACCATATATAATACAATAAGATTTCAAATCAATTAGCCAATTAGCGTAATCTATATCTGAGAAGAATAACTTATTATAACATTATCTAAACGCACGGAAAAATTGTGATCGGAGAATTAAGTACCATGAAAAGTTCTCGAGAGGGCGCTACTAATTACTATACTTCCTAGAAATAAATAGCTTTCTTAAATTATTGAAAGTAAGCGCAATAAAAGTAAAAAATTATACTCTAAAATTTAAGTACTAAATCAAAATATTATAAATAATCGCCACCAAAATAAAATTATTTCTTTCATTTATTACAACTAACGATGATTTACGAATCACATTAGAATATACAAAACACTAAAATTTTAAGAGAAATTCATTATTGCCATCGAAAAAAAAGTTAAAAAGATTTTCGTAAATTGACGAACATTATATAATAACAAATACAACTGAAATTTGCATTATTTTAACTTGTCGAAGAGTACGAACAGAAATAAACGTCGACGTAACATTTCCGTAGAGGAGTATGGACGTAAATGAACGTCGATGTAAATTTTTGGGGATATTGGCGCAAATATGCATTGTAACAACATAATTATATGGTAATTTTTGTATTAAGCTTTTTGACATATATAAAATATGATAAAACAGTTAGTGATTTTATCATCAACAGTATTTAACATTTTCGAAAGTCACGTGATATTGACTCTAACGAGTTTTGACAAGTTCATAATATACTCGTATTATATATTGCAAACTGTGAATTGACGCGCGCTCGTAAGATATTACTTTTTTCGCAGTTCTAAATAGTTTTCCTGTGTTTTTATATGTTTATTATAAAGTTATTGCGATTAGAAGTGTTAAATTGTGTTTTTTTGTTGTTTGAATATTGTTTTTTTTCGTGTTTATAATTTTGTACCTTGTGTTTTTCGTAAAAATGGATTTCCGAGACGATGAACTTGACTATATTTTGATAAACAGCGATAATGAAGAAGAAAACATAGAGAGTATTGATGACTTAGAAATGGTCGATGGTGAATCTTCTTCTTCCGATGACGGTGAGGATCCAGTTCCGGTTCAACAGAGTGTTAGACGTGGGCGCGAACAAACAAGGACATGGAGTGATACACATTTCACTCCAACATTTCACGAATTTGACGATTTCCAATCCGGCATAAAAAGCCCTACAAAATTAGATGACGATTTTGTAGAGCTGTAATTTTTTGAGTTATTTTTTAACGAAGAGATTGTGGAGACAATTGTTTCGGAGACGAACATTTATGCGACGACTGAAGCCCATGATTCATCTGCAATGTTAAAAATGAAAAAAATGGGTCGCTACTACGGCCAACGAAATACGTATTTTTCTGGCTACCATTATGCTTATGAGCCTGGTTGGCAAAAAATGTATAAAACGGTATTGGTCAAACAATATTGAAACACCATTTTTTAAAGTTTTATTTTCTCATGATAGGTTTTTACTTATACTGAGAAATCTGCACCTTTCTAGTCATCCCAATGGCAATGACAGACTCTTCAAGATAAGGAAAGTTTTGGACCCCCTAAAAAAATTATGAAAGAGGCATTTCATCCGTATCAAAATTTGTGCATCGACGAAAGCCTTTTATTATGGAAAGGCAGACTTTCTTTTAAAATATATATTCCATCGAAACGGAGTAGATTCGGCATCAAAATGTTTGTTTGTTGTGATGTGACAACGGGGTAGGTTTTGGATTTGGTCATATATACTGGTTCCACAACAGATGTTGTAATAAATTCTAGTGTAGGGATTTCGGGTTCTGTGGTGTTGGCTTTGTTGAAGGACTACCTTGGATACGGACATAGCTAATATGTTGATGATTGGTACACTTCACCTGCTTTGTTTGATTACCTTCACGAAAAGAAAACAAATGTATGCGGAACGGTGAGAAAAAAATCGAAAAGAAATGCCGAAATTCAACAAGGTAAAAAAGGTGACGTAGTCGCCATTAATTCTGAGAACCCGATGGCTTTGAAATGGCGGGATAAGCGAGATGTTTTGATACTGACGACTATCCATGCTAATAATATGGTGGAAACGCCAAAAATCGACTACGCAACTGGCTTGAAAAAACATAAACCGGAAGCTGTCGTTGACTACACAAGAAATATGGGGAGTGTTGATAATGTTGACAAGATTTTGGGACTCGGAGCTGTTGGTCGGAAAACCATAAAATAAAACCTAAAGTTGGTGAGTTTTATTTTTTTTATTATTTAAAAAAAAAAAATATTTAACGTAATGTTTATTTGTACAATACATTGAAAATCAAATAGTTATATTAAAATGAGCAGTATATTTATAAAAAAAAACACTCGAGGCTCTTGATCGATCATTGTAAGATTGGCGTGGGAACATCAGACCATTTGGAAATGTTATATTACTGGATTTTCCAACTGAGGCAGCTAATGCTGCATGCAAGGATATGTTTACCTATCACAGCATTTTTTTTTCAGAGAAAAACTAAAACTTAGCTGAAGTAAATCGTCTAATCCAAAAGATATAGGTTTTCGCCCTGCCAGAACAATTTTACATTAAAATAACATTATTAAAATAAATATATGATTAAAATAGCTAGGTGAATCGTATATTATTGCAAAGGAGTCGACTCTTTTTAGTGATCTCTTTAAGGGATCTGAGCTGAACGGTTCCACTCAGTAAAGTGAGCCGATTCTTCTTGATAATTATCGAGTCGTTTGTCAAAAAAGTTGTTGGTCGTTGGCGACTCTTTTTTTTAGCTCATCGACAAATTGGCTAGCGGAGTCAACTTTTTTGGCCGAGGAGCAAAAAAAAAAAAAGGTCACCAAAATAATTTCAAACTTTGAACGACTCAAAGTGGTGAACCGTGGATCGTTAAAAAGAGTCGGCTCACTTTGCTGAGTGGAACCGTTTAGATCAGATCCCTGAGATGAGTCGTTTTGCCCATCCCTATACGTGCGTATATTATTCCGTTAAAAAAAGCGACTAATTTCCTATCTGACCACGCCAAGAGTCAAAATAGCGACTTATTTGCTATCTGATCATGCCAAGCGAATATAAACTCTAAAGATTGATACTCAGGTGATACGAACATTAAGGTGTATATTCCCTTTCACTACGAAAATTTTCAATTAATTTATTAATTTATAAAGTTAATTAGAGCTCGATTAATAACAAAAATATGCCTATGACCACCGCTGTATTCCACTTAATAAAGTGTATAAATTTGAATAGGATCTGCTCAGAAATAACCGCTGAAATAGTCCACACACACACCCAAGATTGCCTTTTATTTATATAGATAGAAGATAGATAGATAGATAGAAGAAGATAGATAGATTAGATAGATTGGCTGAAATTGCATAAAAAATATGATTCATGGTCCATGTGTTTATGATTATAATCATGGTTCACAAAATTTATTCGCCATGCATGGTTAATGAGAAATGCAAGGAATGTTATCCAAGAACATTGCGTCTAGAAACTAATACAGGCGATGATGGACATCGACAATATCGCCATCAATCAAATATATACATAATTTACAATCATATTATCTACGTGCCTACCATCAAATCCAACAGATTTATGGGGAAAATATAAAGATTTTATGACTGATGACATTTTATATAAGAATTGTCCAAAGAGCTATGGAAGTTGGGAATCAGTATAATGGACGGGGTAAGAAACACCACTATTAGAGCCAGAACAGGAGTGTCGGACATCATCGGAAGAGTGGCAGCGCTAAAATGGCATGCCGCTCGCAGCCCTGATGATAGATGAACTGCAACCCGAAACCCAGGACGTCCTCAACTTCGATGGAGGGACGACATTGGATGCGTGTTGCCCAGGATCGACAGACATTGAAGCAGATGGAGGAGGCCTACGCCCAGGAGTGAACGGATATAGGCTCATGATGATGATGATACAAAACATTGAAACACCTAAATGCAACATTTCAAATAGTTCTGGAATGGGTAAAATTCTGCAACAATGAAAGTTCATTGTATGGAATGAATGCTTTAAATTATCAACTGATTTCTGTAGAATCACACTCCAAAGGAGAATTGATTCAATGTATATTTCCAGACATCACACAAATTTACAAATTTCGTCATTGGTTAAGTGAATGTGCAATATTAGCTTCATCTAATGGACATCAAAATCAAGAGTTTTGTTTCTCTAAACATTGTATTTCTAAGAGCATTATTATGACCTTGAATTGTATATGTATGAATGTTTTATGCAAATATGATATAGTATATATGATTGTTTTTTTAATTTCACTTAAAATATTAAGGAAAAAAATTAAGACTGGACGTTACAAAAATGGTTTAAAAATAAAGTTGAAAAAGATAAATATTAACTTTTTTTGGGCGGCATCTTTAGGGTAACGTTTGAACTACACTATATTATTAAATCATAACGCGCTTTTGCACAGCTATGTTTAAGACCAATTGGCATCAAAAACTCATTTCAGACTTTTTGTAAACTTGCCACCTTGGTAATGTCCAGCCTTCAATTGTTCAATTCACATTAGTATTATTCAAGTTCACAGCATAAAAATATTTTACAGATGTGAACTGAATTAGGATACACACATTCTTGCACCTATACACATGTCATTTTATCCAATATAATAATTGATATTGAACTTTAATTGTATTTCTTTAATATATATTGAGTATTTATATACTCTAATATAGCAATAGCGAAGCGTTGCCGGGTCAGCTAGTATTTTATATTTTCGCTATGATCCTTTGAAATAACCTGAAAGCAATTTAATTATCATTGAATATTTTTAATCCCAGAAACTTTATAACCTAAAAGTACATGTACGAGTATGTTATGACACGTAAGTAAAACGATATATAATTTCTTATCTATTCGATATAATTTAGAACTATAACTTTGAAATATGTAATGCGGAAATATAATCTGTATTCATTTGAACGGCAAAATAGAATAAACTGAAAATATATTTATGAATTAGAAATATAAATATTATACTTACGGAAGCAAGTTTCTTCATATTCTTTTAGAGCCTCGACGTCCAATATTTCATATTTTCGCTATCATCCTTTAAAATAACCCGAAAGCAATTTAATTATCATTGAATATTTTTAATCCCATAAACTTCATAACCTAGATGTATATGTTTGATATGACACGTAAGTAAAACGATATATAATTTCTTCTCTATTCAATATAATTTAGAACTATAACTTTGAAATATGTCATGTGGAAATATTAGGTCTAGTAAAAAGAAATCCATTATTTTTGTATGAAATTGAAGTTTTTATTTACCGTAGTTAGAATAATCCAATTTAAGTCAAATATGCACCGTTTTGTTTGATAACTTGTTGCCATTTTGAAGGTAATTTCATTATGCCTCTTTCGTAGAAACTCTTGTCCCTATTGGCAATAAACTGAGACAGTCGATTTTCACAAGCTTCTCTTGATGTCAATTTTTCACCAGCCAAATCATTCGCCATAGACAGGAACAGGAGATAATCACTTTGTGCGAGGCTCAAACTATATGGTGGATGCATAAAAACTTCCAAACCAAGCTCTCGGAGCTTCTGTCGAGTCACTATCGATGTGTGAGGCCTGGCGTTGTCCTGATGAAACACAATTCCTCTCCTGTTGGCCAAAGCTGGGCGCTTCTGGTCGATTGCTTCCTTCAGACGGTCCAATTGCTGACAGTACAGGTCCGAATTAAGAATTTGGCCGTAGGGGAGCAGCTCATGGTGGATGATTCCCTGCCAATCCCACCAAACACACAGCAAAACCTTCCGGGCCGTCAATCCTGGCTTGGCCACCGTTTGTGCCGGCTCACTGCCCTTCGACCACGACTGTTTTCGCTTGACGTTGTCGTAAGTGACCCACTTTTCATCCCCAGTTATCACCCGCTTCAGAAATGGGTCGATTTTGTTGCGATTCAGCAGTGATTCGCAGATGGAAACTCGGTCCATGAGGTTTTTTTTCGTTAACTCGTGCGGCACCCATGCATCGGGCTTCTTTGTGTATCCGGCCTTTTTCAAGTGGTTCCAAACGGTTTTTTTGCAATGTTTAGCTCCTGGGCAATCGAAACGGTGCTTACATGACAGTCAGACTCGACGATTTCCATTATTTTATCGACATTTTCGACAATTGGCCTTCCGCAACGTGGTGCATCTTTGACATCAAAATTACCAGAACGAAATCGACGAAACCAAAAATGTGCGTGATTGGCTGTTACAGTATCAGGACCATAAACACTATTTACATTTTCAGCTGCCTGACTTGCGTTTTCACCTTTATCGAAGAGAAATTGTAGAATATAGCGTATTTTCTCTTTGCTGGTGTCCATCTTCGACATGAGCTAACTGTCCAAACACTACTGAGTCAAGCAATCACAAATCTGTTTCAGAAGATTTTTTAGTACAAAATCTCATCTTTCTAACGCCATCTAGCGCAATCCAATCGCACTTATATAACGCGAGATACAGATTACTACAGCCATCTATTGCAAAAATAATGGATTTCTTTTTACTAGACCTATTATAATATGTATTCATTTCAACGGCAAAATAGAATAACCTGAAGATATACGAGTATATGAATTAGAAATATAAATATAATATTATACTTACAAAACATTACGACGCTATTACGATTGACAGATCAGAGACCACGTGACCAATCGAACGGCTAGAATTCTAGAAAACGAATTAAAATATGTCCACAAACGTTCAAGCAAGTAATATTTAATATCATGTTAAAATGGAAATTATAATAATATAACTCACCGCTCAATGGATTTATCATATTGATATTGGAAGATTATCATTAAGTCATCACCGTCAAACGTAAGAGAAACAAATAAGTTTCAGCCACATGACAAAATAAAATTCCGTTCATAACCTCAAATTGGCACTCGCGTAAAAATTATACTCGCCATAATTTAGAAGCATAATTACCTGTCTGCATTTATGTACATTAAAATAACGTCAATAAAATAGATTGTACCAATTAAACAACCAATTATTATACTACGTAATAAGTAAAACGTATTAATTACATCCCAAAGTAAAACGAAATATATTGGACTGTCAGAAAGAAAAACACATTGTTGCCACTACACAAAATTACATGGACACTGAATTCTCTCCAGACCATGTCAAGCGAAAATAGACTCTAAATATTGATACTCAGGTGATACGAACATTTAGGTCTATATTCGCTTGCACTACGAAAATTTTCAATTAATTTATTAATTTATAAAGTAAATTAGAGCTCGATTAATAACAAAAATATGCCTATGACCACCGCCGCATTCCACTTAATCCATTCTCCAAGTTTCAGAAGGATCTGTTGAGGAATCACCGAGAAAGAAGGTGACACACAGAATGAAGATTGAGTTTTATGTAGATGTAGATGTAGATGTAGATGTAGATGTAGGATGTAGATGTAGATGTAGATGTAGATAGATGTAGATGTAGATGTAGATGTAGATAGATGTAGATGTAGACAGATGTAGATGTAGATGTAGATGTAGATGTAGATGAAGATGTAGATGTAGATGTAGATGTAGATGTAGATGTAGGATGTAGATGTAGATGTAGATGTAGGATGTAGATGTAGATGTAGATGTAGATAGATGTAGATGTAGATAGATGTAGATGTAGATGTAGATGTAGATGAAGATGTAGATGTAGATGTAGATGTAGATGTAGATGTAGATAGATATAGATGTAGATGTAGATGTAGATGAAGATGTAGATGTAGATGAAGATGTAGATGTAGATGTAGATGTAGATGTAGATGTAGATGTAGATGTAGATGTAGATGTAGATGTAGATGTAGATGTAGATAGATGTAGATAGATAGATGTAGATGTAGATGTAGTAGATGTAGATGTAGATGTAGATGTAGATGTAGATAGATGTAGATGTAGATGTAGATGTAGATGTAGATGTAGATGTAGATGTAGATGTAGATGTAGATGTAGATGTAGATGTAGATGTAGATGTAGATGTAGATGTAGATAGATGTAGATGTAGATAGATGTAGATGTAGATTTAGATGTAGATGTAGATAGATAGATGTAGATGTAGATAGATGTAGATGTAGATGTAGATGTAGATGTAGATGTAGATGTAGATAGATGTAGATGTAGATGTAGATGTAGATGTAGATGTAGATGTAGATGTAGATGTAGATGTAGATGTAGATGTAGATAGATGTAGATGTAGATGTAGATGTAGATGTAGATGTAGATGTAGATAGATGTAGATGTAGATAGATGTAGATGTAGATTTAGATGTAGATGTAGATGTAGATGTAGATGTAGATGTAGATGTAGATGTAGAAGTAGATGTAGATGTAGATAGATGTAGATGTAGATAGATGTAGATGTAGATTTAGATGTAGATGTAGATTTAGATAGATGTAGATGTAGATGTAGATGTAGATGTAGATGTAGATGTAGATGTAGATGTAGATGTAGATGTAGATGTAGATGTAGATAGATGTAGATGTAGATAGATGTAGATGTAGATTTAGATGTAGATGTAGATTTAGATAGATGTAGATGTAGATTTAGATGTAGATGTAGATAGATGTAGATGTAGATGTAGATGTAGATGAAGATGTAGATGTAGATGTAGATGTAGGATGTAGATGTAGATGTAGATGTAGATGTAGATGTAGATGTAGATAGATGTAGATGTAGATAGATGTAGATGTAGATTTAGATGTAGATAGATGTAGATGTAGATGTAGATAGATGTAGATAGATGTAGATGTAGATGTAGATGTAGATATAGATAGATGTAGATAGATGTAGATGTAGATAGATGTAGATGTAGATATAGATGTAGATGTAGATGTAGATGTACCTACCTACATCCAAGTACTTAATGATGATATAAAAAAAAGTTGCGCTATATTTGCACATCTATTTTTTTTATTTTTTTTTAGATGTTCAGTTCACTATTTCCAAAAATGACTTGTTTGATGAATGTCTGAAACACCCAAAAGAAACAAGAAATGGAGGCTTGTTTCGATTTGTTTCATCAAAACAAGATCTCACGGCTGCAACTGAGCACTCTTTGAGGGACATCAAGGTTGTCATTTCGCAATTTTCTTCCGAAATACTGGAAAAGTGGACTAGTTCTGGAAGGAAGAAGGAACGGTTTCTACAGAAGCACTCCGAGTGGCTAACGGGTCAAGATATATATTTTCAAATAACAATTACCGTGCCGTTGCCATCTGCTTCCGAAGAGCACTTACCAGGCCGTGGGTAAGCCTTTGAAAGAGTTCTTGGACTCGAGTGTTAAGGCAAAAATAAGACGAGTTGATGACCTTATCAAGTCCCAGATGTGCCAGTGAATTGATGTACGCAGCTGAGGTGTCAACGTGAATGTCAGATAGTAGTAGTAAGTAGGTAGGCAGTGCAGATTAAAGAAACTAATAAAACTTTACGTGAATTAAATGAACAGAGAGTGTTAACTAGTGACGAAGCTTTGGCGTACTTTGTTGAGAGCAAATCAACTAGTCACGCCTGCAAGCAGACTCGGAAGTGGAGCAACAAAGCTGGGCCCAAGGTATTTCCGTCATTGCATAGTCTGAGGAAAGCTAAAGTTGCCTGTCTTCCTCCAGAGGAACAAATTGTTGTGACCGAAACGTGTGCCGAAATCAAAGTTCAGGCGGTTTTGAATAAACCTGTTGAACGTTTGTTTTTGGCACACAAGTTTGCTTCACATCAGCTATCGTCTTAGTGTAAATAAATGGCAGCTAAGAGCTGAATCAGACAAAGTTATTGTGAAGCAATGTTCTGATGAACTTAAAAGGCGATTTAAAAGCGAAATGGGGCTTATTGTAGATAAGCCAAAACCAGGGTATGGCAATACAAATGACGGAAATACCGCTCGAAGGTTTTTTGAAAACCCCGAGCTAGCTCCTGATATTATATTACAGGGTTAGATGTTACAATAATTACAAAATTTGGATTTATACTTCGGGCTTTATCTTCAGGATTTGATATAAATTTAGAAAAAAATCAGACTTTAGCAACAGAAACGAGACAATTGTACATAAATCTCTATCCGTGGTTAATACTTGTAACTGCATCCGTGGTTAATACTTGTAATAATAATACCTGCAACTGTTCACAAAATGCTTGTGCATAGTCCTGAAGTCATAACATCCGCTCTTTTGCCTATTGGACAAATTTCCGAGGAAGCTCAGAAAGCACGGAACAAGGGCAGCAGAAGGTTTCGTTAACACAATACCCACAAGCTTTCGCGTTTTGCCACGAATAGAGATTTACTGAACATGCTTTTGATAACATCTGATCCTGTAATAACCAGCTTACGAAGTGTCCCGCGAAAAAAACTTTGAAGTTGCCTTCCGAAGTCCTGGAGTTATTAATTCCCCCTATTGAACGATGAAACTGTACATAGTTCGACCATACCAAGAACTGAATCTCAATCGCATGACTACTCGACGGCAGATTCATCCGAAGGTGATGATGATGAATAATGTGTTAACACATTCTTCACACTTCATAGTCACTATAATAATATGAAATAGTGTTGTTTCGTTTTGTTATTGTTATTTACGGTCAACTTTTGTTAGGAAGGTAATAAGGGTTAGTTCATTAGGTCAAAGTCGGCTAGTTAGATCAAATTCAAGTAGTTAAGGCTAAGTTGCTCATAAACATTTTTTTAATGTATCGCCTAATTCTATAATTTATTGTTTTTGTGTTTTTATTAAATATTTATATTTCGGAAAATACCTTTTTTTTTCGGGAAACCCTACTCTACTTACTCATATCAGCCTCTAATATCATATAAAACTATAAAAAACATAAGAAATAATTTTGTCTAGCTAGCATGTACTAGGCAAATCACAGTGCGCTGGTATAAATCTTTTAAACTATAATTACTTATTATTTTAAATCCCAAATTATCGAAATAACCATTTTTAATTCAATATTATTTCAAACTGTTAAATATAGACCGACATCGAGCTTTAATTGTTTTTATTCAATTGAATTAGTCTACAGAGGCAGGGCAAGATAAAGCGGGGGGTGCAGGGGGTTAGTAGGGGATGGCGAGAGGCTCGCGCGGCCGGCGGGACCGCGGCAGGCCCACGTGGCGCGCCAGGCGCTCGATGGCCTCTAGACACGTGTCCAGCTGGTGACGCGTGTGCAGGGCCGACACGCAGAAGCGGATACGGCTCTTCAGCAGCGGAGTGGCGGGGAAGCTCACGCCCACGACCGCCACGCCCAGCTCCGTGAGCCCCAGGATCATCAGAAACATCTTGGCGTTCGAGAACACCAGCAGCGGCACGACGGGCGAGTCCTCGTGGCCGTGGATGATCATGCCCATCTGGTGCAGGCGCCGGCGGAAGTATCTGTGGAGCCAACTTGACCGTGAGGCTAACAAGGCAGCCAATAGTGAGAAGTTTGTATGCCGGCGGACTGGATAATACCATACAGGAGATGAACAGATTGAACATCGGTATACTCGGTATTAGTGAACTGAGATGGACAGGAAATGGCATAAACCAACATGAGAAAGGGAACTTATATTACTCAGGAAGCGACCCACATGATAGAAACCATAGAAACGGAGTCGCTGTATTCGTCATGATAACATAATAAGTAACATATACAATTTGTTAAAAACTTCATCCCAATCTCTGATAGAATAGTCCTGCACACTATCAACCAACTAACGTAAACATCATACAAGTGTATGCACCAACAGCAGATGTAAGATACGACAGTGATGTGGAGGCCTTGTATGAGTCACTAACCAATACTCTCAATAGTTTGAAGGGAGGGGACATAAATGTTGTCATTGGAGATTTGAATGCCAAAGTTGGTAACGGCCGTCGCTCTAATATTGTTGGCGAACATGGATTGGGGATGAGTAATCAAAGAGGTGAAAGATTGTACGAGTTTTGCCAGGAGAGGAACATGATTGCAATGAACACCTGGTTCAAACTACCAAAAAGAAGGCTATACACCTGGAGGTCACCCCAAGAGGGAACTTTATATGATGTCGTAAGAAACCAAATAGATTATATATTAGTGGATCAACGACATAGGAACTGTGTAAAGGGGGTTACTACATACCCTGGTGCCGACATAGGTTCTGACCATGTTCCATTAGTAGCCGACTTCAGTTAAGCTTGAAACAAATAAAAAAAGCCTAAACCATCAGTTCGAATAGACACATCCAAAATTCAAAGTGATGTTATCAGAAGTACAATCTCGCAAGCCATCAACAATGGGATGAGACAACTTCGTCAGAACCCACCAGTAGAAATACAAAACAGTGGGATGAGTTTAAAACACTTATCAGCGAAAATTGAGAGGCACATCTGAAAGCTGATGGACATAGAAAGAAAAATAATTGGATGACAGAGCATATCTTGGACTTGATGGATGAAAGGCGTAAATGCAAGAATAATGAGACACAATACAATTGCAGAGAACAAATGAGAAATGAAATAAAAAAGGCTAAAGAGGAGTGGATGAGGTCACAGTGTGATGAACTAGAAATGTACAGTCGTAGCCATAACACATTTAAGCTACACAAGAAACTAAAAAAAATGACAGGCACATCAAGAAAGAGTACTCCATCATGTTTAGTTGACGATTCCAATAAACTGATTTTGAATGAAAAAGATATTTTGCAAACATGAGGAAAACATATCTATGATGTATGTAAAGACAATAGACCTGATACTGATGTTTCTACCAATTTGTACGGACCTCCAATAATAAAATCGGAAGTTTTTCACTCAATACAGACCTCAGACAAGCGTAAAGCATGCGGCCCAGACGACATCCCAGTCGAGGTGTTGAAGCTCATTGACAATGACAATATTGACTACCTATTGAGACTTTTTAATGCAATATATGACACGGGGAACATACCCCACGACTGGCTGAAGTCCATCTTTGAGACGTTACCTAAAAAACAACATCCTAAAATATGTGGAGACTACAGATTGATTAGTCTCATGAGTCACATCCTGAAACTATTTATTAAAATAATACATGCCAGAATACGTCGTAAATGTGAGCAAGACTTCGACGATACTCAGTTTGGTTTCAGGAACGCGTTTGGAACACGCGAAGCACTATTAGCTATCAACGTATTGCTACAAAAGTGCCGGGACCAAAGAGAATAGGTAGTTGCATGCTTTATTGACTAGGAAAAGGCATTTGACAGGGAAAAACATAGTGACCTAATAAAAATGCTTTTCAAGTGCAAGATTGATACCAACGATTTAAATTTTTTTTAAAACCTGTACTGGTTATAAACAGCTAAAATAAGACACGGATACGAGAAGTCTAACGCAATTACCACCCAGCGAGGTATGAGACAGGGTTGTATCCTTTCTCCATTATTATTTCATCTCTACTCCGACTATGTATTTAAACGAGCCCTTATCAACACCGAGAAATTACTGAAAATTAATGGCGTTGTGATAAACAATATAAGATATGCCGACGATACTGTTTTATTGGCTGAAAGTGTCAGCGATCTTCAGGACCTCCTTAATCTTGTTGACGAGTCCGGTGAAAGATTGGGGCTTGTTAGCCCCATATAAATGTCAGCAAAACCAAATGGATGACATTCGGACGGCTTGACTACAGTAGGTCAGTATTGCAATTGAACGGCCGTAACGTTGAAAGGGTGGGAAAAATTTAAATACCTCGGCAGCATACTAACGCAATCTCTTGACCCAGATGTAGAGATAAAATGCAGAATTGAGGCAGCACGATCTACGTATAATAAAATAAAATTACTCTTCTGCAATGATAACGTAAACTTGAAACTCCGCCAGAGAATGATCAAATGCTATGTGTGGTCTGTTTTATTGTGTGAAACTTGGACCTTGAAAGTTAACTTAAAGAACAGACTGAAAGCATTTGAAATGTGGCTCCATCGCCGAATGCTCAGAGTTCCCTGGACAGACATGGTTACCAATACCAAAGTCCTGAGGCGAGCTAGAGTTGACAGGGAACTGTTATCAACTATCAAGGTTCGTAAGATCTCACATCTGGGTCATATACTGGGGAAAAGTACCACCTTCTCCAGATATTGGAGGGGAAAATTGAGGGACGCCGAGAGCCCGGAAGGAGACAAATGTCCTGGTTGCGAAACGTGAGGGAGTGGACCGGCATCCGAAGTGTGGAGGAGCTGTTCCGAGCGGCGCAGGACAGGGACAGGTTCGCCGAGGTGATCGCCAACGTTGGGGGGACCCGACAGGGCACTTGAAGAAGAATAATAGAAAGGAAATAGAAATCCACTGACTCGTCAGCTTCGCTCATTCAACGCTAGGCCCGTCCCTCCTCCGCTCACATGCAGGACTAGCGTTAGAATAAATATACGGGGGTATCGGTACCTAGTATTGCGGGCGAGGGCGGAGATGCGCTCTGAGCCCTGGGGGCCCCCCTGCAGCCCCATGATGATGCTCATGCTGGTGATGACCTGCTGGGTCACGGGCGGAGACATGCTGCAGCCGTACACGCCCGCCTGGCCGTGCCTCCGGACGTGGCTTATTAGTGTCTGAAACAATCCCCCTCCGCGCTAGAAAGAGCTCAGTTCAACAGAAACATCAATAAAGGGTCTCGCCAACTAAACTGACCTTCGAGCCGGCGATGTATCCACCGGCCGCGCCGAACGACTTGGTGAAGGTGCCCATTAGGATGTCAACGCGCGCTGGATCCACGCCGAAGTAGTCCGTCACCCCGCGGCCGCGCGGGCCTAGGGCGCCCATGGAGTGGGCCTCGTCCAGATACACGTAGCAGCCGTACTTCTCCTTGATGGCCAGCACCTGCGGCAGCGGCACCACGCTGCCCTCCATGGAGTACACGCCCTCCACCAGCACCAGCACCTTGCGCCAGGGCTGCCACGGCTCCCCGGCGCCCCCGCGGCCAGCCACGATGCCCTCTCGCACCACTTCCTCCAGATGGCACATGTCGTTGTGCCGGAAGATGGCCATACGCGCTCCCGAGAGGCGCAAGCCCAGTATGATGGAGGCGTGGTTGTTCTCGTCGCTCACGGCCAGACAGCCGGAGTCCAGCAAGGCGGGCAGAGTCATGGCGTTGGTGGCGAAGCCCATGCCCACTATGAGCGCCGCCTCCGCGCCGACAAAAAGGGCCGTCAGGTCCTCCAGCTGGCGGTGCAGCTCGCAGCTGCCCAGCTCCTCGCGCGGGCTGGCCAGCGTGAGGCCGCACATCTCCGCCGCCATGGCCGCCGCCCGCACACCCCCGCCCTCTTGCTCCGTGAAACCCAGGTAGTTGTAGGAGCCCAGGTTGATGCAGCGCCGCCGCGCGCCGCTGATGCGCAGACTCCACCTGTTCTCCCCCCGGACCCGTTCCAGGAAGGTGATCTCGGCGCCGGGCGCGGAGCTCACGGGCCGATTGAATATCAGGCTCCCTCGCGAAAAGAAATATCGGGTAAACAATAGGTCTCGCTTATCGTAGAGACTCGGATAACCCTGGCGAACCGATAGAAAACGTTAAATCATTAGCAATCCGTCCCGATGAGTACACGTATGTATTTATACAGGAGTTGGCACTCGAAGTGTTACCAATTAAAAATTCTGTAATTTTGTGAATTTTGATTTTTTTTAATTTAAAAACTTCAGTATTTCATAAAAAACATTTCAATTTATTCAAAAAAATATGTTATTGTTCGATGTAGCCACTTTTAGCGCGGATAATAGCATCGATTCTGTCTAAGAAGGCTTCACTCGCTGTACAAATATGGGCTGATGGTATTTTGTCCCATTCTCAGCGAAGAGCAATCTTTAAGGCGTCGACCGTCTCATATTTTTAGCTGATACTTTGACCTCTAGAATGGACTCTATGGAAAAATCCATTGGGTTTAAGTCCAGGGAATATGAAGGCCATTGTTGTGATGAAATGAAGCTGGGAACTTTTTCTTGTAAAAAAAGGTTGGGTTTCACGGGCTTGAGTCTTGTTGAAACATCCAATGGTTTCTACTATTTTTTTACGTGCCCAAGGTAACAACGCATCATTTAAAATCTTTTCACGGTAGATTTGTTGATTTACCTTTACGCCCTGTTCATTGAAAACGAGTGGTGAGCGTCCTGTGGCAGTTACCGCGGCCCAAACCATCACTGATGCAGGCGCTTGCTTTTGCAGAGCAATTCGAGGTTCCAAATTGTCTCTTGATTTGCACTGTAACCAGACACGATCGTTTTGTTTGTTTACATATTGCTGAACCGTAAAAAAAAATTCATCAGAAAAGACCAAATTTTCTAGCTCGCCACCAACGTGCAAGTGTTTTAACACCTTTGCTCTTGCTAGGCAAACTGCTTTTTATGCAGACGTTAAATCTTGCCCTTTTTGTATTTTGTAGGGCTTCAATCATTGCAGACACATTGAGGTTTTTCGCCAATTGAACTGCGCTTTGTCTTGGATTATGTTGAATTCTGGCCTTCACCTTTCGAACCATTTTTGTCGATGTTGCAGTTTAAATGTCCACCTCCATGACGTTTTTTTATGCTACCAATACTGCTACCATTGTATGATACCATTGTAACGTGAAATGGTCCGATACACAAACATTTTGTTCACATGTAAATGTCGTAGCTCATTCACAATGGCTGGTTGCAATTTTCCAGCCAAATACCGAGCAATAACACTGTTTTTAACTTGACATAAAACGATATGCTTCCGTTGAGTTGTTAACAATATAACAAACTAACACGTGTCAAAACATGAGCGCACTGTCGTAAGCCGTTTGGTTACTACAGCAGCGTGAAGTTGGTAACACTTCGAGCGCCTACCCCTGTAATATTAGCAAGCAGGCTAGAGGCCTCACCTCCCGGTCCGCCTCCTCTGGGACGTCGGGCTGCAGCAGCATATGGTTGAGGTAGGCCAGGAACAAGAGCAGGTAGAAGCCCAGCAGCGCCAGGCCCGAGGTTAGCAGCGAGCACGAGTCGTAGAGCCCAGCGGCGCCCGGCACCTCCCGCTCGCGAGCCCCCTTCGTAACAAGTATTACGAGTATATAGAGGATCTATGTTCTTATGTTATTACCTACTCGTATTTAACATACACACGACATGGAATAATAAGCACACAGTGAAACTTTTACCTGACACAAACACAATAACCAAAGTAATATTTCCACGCCCTGCAAAATCAAAATATTCCGCACCACATCCAAACAATGCAAGCGGAAGGTTAGTTCAGTGGCCCCTTCTTTGAGCTGATATGTGCGCTGTGCCATCTTTAGGGCTCGGAATTGACAATAGCTTTAAATAAGGCGACGTTCCTTTGGTGTTTTGAGATCTATAAACCCCCGTGGAAGCTGGGTCCATGGTACAAGGGAAACGTGTGGACGACGCCACCATTGATTGCACAATCTACAAGGTCTTACGTATTGTTTAGACTGACGTCGAGAGGTCGTTCTGCCATCTAAATATTTTTCAAAATTTTACGAATGTTTTGTGATGCCAACGGAAGTGTCATAACGGAAGCAGAAACAGAAACAGATGTATAAAGTAAATATACTATGAATAATAAAGTACCTTTTTTTAAAAATACTATTTTTAAATAAATTAGCGAAGTAGTGGTCAGTTATATTTTATGAAAAGTAGTTTGGCCGCTTTTATAATACATCTAACAATCTACATATAATATGTACCTACGAGTAGGTATACATGACCAGCGCCGCTAAATAATCACTCTCTGCTTGAGATTAGTACATTTGGTATGAATTTAATTTCCACCACATGAGGGGATCCTCATGTAAAGGCAATCTACTCCTGTAGCCTGTGTAGCTTGTGCCTCCAAACATTGATTGTCATTCTCGTTATTTGTAATCGATACCTTTAATACTTATCGTGGATTCCAACATTTGTAATGATGAATTCGTCATTGATGATGACGCAGGTTGGGCTTATTTTGGGGGAACTAGTGGGGGATCTTAATACGTCGCAATTGTGTATTTGTCGCCTTTGGTCAGTTCTCTAGATCTTGCACTTGAGTTCAATTCATCACGTGATCTTCTTGCCAAGTTTTGGATTGTAATTTAAAATAATAATTTGTAGATTTTAGTTTACAAAGTGTGTTTGAATATTTTTTATGTATGTATGTATGGAAGTGACGTAACAGATGACGGAGATTGCCATAGAAAATGTGAATGCGGTGGATACAAATGAGATAAGCATGAATGAAATTATTAAGATTGCATTGAAAATGATGAAAGGTGGTAAAGCTGTTGGATATTATTGTGTTGTCATAGAGTTTGTCAAGAGTGGCGGCCAGGTAGTTCTTGCATGGCTATGCGGACTCCTCAACTAATGTATGGATGAGGGATACACTCCGCTTGTAATGAAGCAGTTTTTTTGGTTTAGAAATTATAGAATTACAACTCTAAACGGGAATAAAATATACACTAATAGAAAATGAAAATAGGACCCCCATTTTCGTTTTACCTAAGTCACATCCGTTCTATTACATAATGCCCACACGAGTTGTTATATACATTATATATGCTAACGGTTTTTCAAAGATCGATCCTTAGTAAGCACATTCGAGTATTGAATCATCCCAAAGCCTAAATAATCCTTTCGATAAACGACCTCCAACCATCCGCGACGCAGACAGATATCACGTGCCCTTGAAATACACAAACAGACACCTCACCAATAAACCTTTTCATAAACCACACTACTATTGGCCTGAATTAGTCCCCGCTTGCTCGGAGGAAATCCGGATCACGCCACTCTGCACACTATTGGGTTTTATCATATGGTGGAGTGTGTGTGAGTGACGCTTCCTTACGAGACACACGTGTTTGATAGTTCGCTCTCTCTGGCGCGGCGGTCCCCGCGGATACTTTTTCCTTTGATAGTGGAATCCGGGCTAAAAAATACCTACGGCAGAAGTAAGTATAAGGCGATCCTCCGCCTCCCAATAAATTAACTAATCAGGTTGCTCGAGGTTCTGGTCCGAGTATCCTACAGGATAATTATAACCTAAAAACACCTCCAATATTAAATTAGCCCTCGAGATTTACTAAACTATCAAATCTTCTAACTTTACACGCTAGACTGGAGGGGAGCGGTAATTATGCCTCTATAGAAGGGTAAGGGATCTCGTTTAGACTGCGGAAACCACAGGGCTATCAGTCTGCTGAGCTCCGTTAGTAAACTGTATGCCAGGATACCGATAAAAAGAGCAAGGAAGATGACATCAGGAAAGATTTGGGATGTACAAGGAGCCTTCATGAGTGGACGTGGATGCATGGGCCAGATTTTTGCACTCCACAACCTAACAGAGAAGGTTTTGGCCGAAGTTCGAAAACTTTTCTGCGCGTTTGTGGATCTGCAGAAAGTGTATGACCGATTCGATAGGAAAAAACTATGGGAGGTCTTGGCCGAGTATGGAGTGGACATACAGCGGATACGCGCGGTTGCATCCCTTTACGAGGAAAGCACCGCCTGTATCAGAGTAAACGGGGCTGTCACATCTTGGTTTGTCAAAGTTTGTCATCACCAAAGTTGTCAAACAGGGCTGAGTGATTTTCCCGTGGTTGTTCAATCTATACTTGGAATAAACGGTGGTGCTGAGATGAACAGTTTGTCAGTCGGCTGTTTGTATATGCAGAAGATGCTGTGTTAACACCCCTGGCAGTATGGAAAATCTGCGAGTCTCAGTATCAAGAATGTGTAGGTGATCCACATAAGTGGACTTCGACGCTGAACCAGCATACTCCATGACACGAATAAACACAAAAACGCCGACTCAGGACCTACTTATCAAATTTGATGACTCGAGGGCCCCGATCAGGTTTGATCACTAGGTCAGGGCATCGTGGATGACGAAAGCGAAGCATATAAAAGCAGTACTTCCGATCACCCAATACGTCAGTCAACTCTAAACGTCAGTCAACTCTAAACGCCGGTCAACTCTAAACGTCAGTCAACTCTAAACGTCAGTCAACTCTAACCTAACCTAACCTAACCTAACCTAACGTCAGTCAATTCTAAACGTCAGTCATTCTTACGATTTCTAACAGCCCCGAGTCTACGTTAATAAGTCTTAGCCACGAGGGATCTCGGGCGCCCTCCCCCGCGCCGACCTACGAAGCCACGAAGCTACGTCAGCCAGTATCGCGATCTCTAAACGACACGAGTCTGCACTACCAAGTCTACGTACGAGAAACCTCCGACCTTCCTCCCGAGTACACAACTGTCTACACGACTACGTCACGAAACCTTCGACGACTCTTCGCTCCAGCCAACCGACGCTACCGCCCAAGGGGCCTTCATCCTCTACGGCTCGCCACCCGGACTCCGCCCCGCTGCTATCGACATCCAGCCACGCTCCATCACGAGTACATCATACTGTTTACGTGTAATTACTTGTGATTCGCAATAAACGCTGAAACCTCCGCCGCGCCGTCTTTCAACCACCACCACAACACCCCACAAATGTATGAAACATGCAAATAGAGTGACCTTGAAATTAATGTGTTCAAGGCTAAAGTGATGGTATTTGAAAAAGAAGAATGTATAACAATTTGTGACATAAGCGTGATCGGTGAGAAACTGGAGCAAGTTACTGAATTTATTTATCTGGGAAGCATGTTTACAAGAGTCTTGCTGTGGCCTCAAAGTCATCACTGCAAATAGAAATATGTCAGCTAAAGCAAATATGGCTGTACATAATTCTAGTGCCAACCCAGTTATGTATGGAAGTGAAGCTTGGAGCTGGCAAAAAAGGACGAAAGTAGAATAAATGCGGTAGAAATTAGATCTCTGAGAAGAGTGTGCGGGAAAACGATATATAATAGAATACCAAACAACGAAATAAGGAAGAAATGTAAGGCAGATGATTGTATCATAAGTAAAATTAAAAAAGGATCCCTGAGATGGTTTGGACATATGGAATGAATGGACGAGAGAAGAATGTTTAAAATGTTGTATGCAAGCAGTGTGAGTGGAAAGAGAAGCCGTGGAAGACCAAAGAAAACATGGCATGACCAAATAAATCAAATACAGAAAGGCGGCCACATTCAAAGTGGAAAAAATCGACGAGCGTGCATGTTACGATGTGTGAATGTGGACAGAACGGAATGGCGGTCCATCCTCTCTGCCTACGGTGTGACGGTTAGTTAGTTATCAGGAGCGAATATTGGGAATGTTGGAAACCGAGAAATAGATTTTTAGAGCACTTGGTGTGGAGGATTCGTCCTCTCCTGCGTCACGTCACCAGATGTGACAGAATTCGTCTTCCCAATAAGGAACCCAACCTTCAGGTGGAGGTTCCTCCCTCTTCATTCACCTGTACGGAGCTTACAGGTGTTTTACCCTATATCGTCTAGGAATAATACTGTATGACCCGTCGTTATAATCTCATTCTAAAGCTCATCGTTCCTAACCCTCCCGAATATTCTAAACTATCCAGACAATCCCACGTGTAATCAAACTATATGTCACTCAATATCTTCTGGAACAGCTAAACCAAACAACCTAAATATCTCTAAGTTTACAGAATATAAATTCAAAATACTATTTCTCAAAAATGTGCGAACCATGAAATGAACATTCACAAATAATATGAAATAAGAACGAGCCTGAAATAAGATTGTACAGTTATGTAAATCAGTGCGTAATGAAAGTATAATGCAATGAAGAACAGCTTCCTGAAAGGTATAAATAATGGTAGGTATGAAAGGACTGATGGTTTTTCCATTCTGCGCCATGGCATGGTGACCAATTTTAGCTGGACACCAGCCCCCTCCTCTTAAATCCAGAAAGCCGGGGG